>VWZO01002081.1:220161-254436 GCA_013396975.1 Bucco capensis
AACCCTGGCAGGAAATCTGGCAGGAAATGAGACACTGAAAACTTGAAGCAGAAACTATGGCAACCTGAATTACTTGTTGGATGAAATGTGCAGGATTTTTTGCCAGTGACAACTGGAAGACCAGGGTTTCACCTCAGCAGTGCTGCGTGGCAGTGAGAGAAATGATTCCTCTCCTTGGTTTGGCATGTCTGAGATGGCAACCCAGGCAGCATTCACACATATGCTCTTTAGACTGCCCCAATGAGAGCAGGACATGGAGAAACTGAAGTGAGTTAGGAGGCTGGAGCATGGGGAGTATGGAGAGTATCTAAGGGAGATGGGTGTGTCCAGCTTGCGGAGGAGAAGGCTAGGGTGTCTGTCAGATGTGTGTGGAGATGAGAAGGAAAGATCAAAAGCTTTCAGGACATTCAAAATAAATATAAAGAATGGTATTTTACACCATGGGGGTGGTTATCAAAACTGGAAAAGAGGTTGTGGATACTCTCTAGAGGCATTCAAAACTCAGCTGGACAAAGCCCTACAACCTGATGTAATGTGGTTTTGCCTTCAGCAAAGATGACCTCCAGAGATCCTGCCTAACCTGAATTATTCTGTGTTTCTGTGATACTGTTCAGTTTACTTAAATTATTCTCATTTTCAAAGAGAAGTGACAATTTCAGAAATGGATCCAGCTGTTGATTATATGCTTCAGGGGGTAACGTTAATGGAGAAGCTGCAGCCCTTTTAGCCCCCTGGTAAACTCAGGCCTCAGTTTTTATTGTTTTCTACCTGCAGCTATTGTGTAGCATTGCTGAGCTCACAAAACAGCTGCTGTGACTGGTATGAAAAGTAATTGCTGCATGTACTTCATATGGCTTGTAAAATGATTTGGAAATTACTGTAGAGAAGTGAGCTGCTACTTTTTTATCACTACAGAACACCTCAAGATGGCAGATCACTAGTTAAACTTTATGTATCTACATACATAAATATGCATATACATATATAAATATACATATGGATCCCAACTGTTAAAATAATTCTTGCTACCTTAGAATTTGGCCTTAAAATCTGTCCACAACCCTTTTTTTTCCAGTAATAACTGTAGCAAATGCTACACTGATAACTCAAATAAGAAGACATACCTGACTGTTAAGATGGATACAAAGGACTACTGTACAAGAGCTTGAAAGAGAAATCCATAAATACCAAAAATACACCATCTCAATACAAAAATACACTAAAAATACAGTAAAATGCTAGAGTATGAACAGATATAAAAGAGAAGCGTGATATAAGCTTCACTGATAAAATCCTATTGCAGGAAGCATCTATGTTGGTACAGAAACAGTATAAGAGGAAGCCTCTGACCTCCTAAATTCAGACCGTGCAGGTGGGATTGATTTCCACCAAGAACATAGTAAGGGTCCTTTATGTGTCCTTGCCTCAGCTTCAATTTCTTTTCTCTGTGCTTTAGACAACAATGTCCAGGTATCTCAGAGTGAGCTTAGATGTTTATTGAATCACAGAATATTCCAAGTTGGAAGGGATCCACAAAGATCATCAAGTGCAACTCCTATTTAGGCACAGGACAACCTCAAAGTCACACCATGCATCTAAGAGCATTGTCCAAGTGCTTCTTAAACTCCATGAGAGTTAGTGCCATGACTGCCTCCCTGAGGAGCATGTTCCAGTGCTCCACCACTCTCTGGGTAAAGAACCTCTTCCTAACATCCAACCTGAACTTTCCCTGGCACAGCTTCATGCCATTTCCCCTGGTCCTGTCACCGGTCACAAGAAGAGGTCAGCACCCACCCCTCAGTCTGTGGTGAGGAAGTTATAAATTGCAGTGAGGTCTCCCCTCAGTCTCCTCTTCTCTAGGCTGAACAGACCAAGTGATTTCAGCCTTTTCTCATATGACTTACATGGGTAGGATGAGCTCATTAGCTTTCTGGCAGTCATCCCAGGAGAAGGACAACTCTGATTCCAAACCCAGGCAGATGGAGCTCGTTTAGCCCTGTAAGGCCTTCCATCTAAGAGAAGGACACTCTAATAAAACCTATGTCCTAAGGACTTGGCTGCCAGCATCCAAGCTTGCTAGGCCCTGGCAGATGAACCTTAGGATTAAAGGGTGGGTCCAGCTCTGCGCATGCTGTGTCTCACCTAAAAAAATCCATTGCGCAGGCTCGAGGGTGCTATCCGCTATCCTCTTTTTATCAACGCGCTTGGAAAAGGCGCTGATGAGGAGCGTGGGTGGAGCCCTCCCTGGATCTTTGTTCGCGAAGCCTAGCCATACATACATACATATGACTTACCCTCCAAGCCCTTCACCAGCTTTGTGGCCCTCCTCTTGACGCTCTCCAACAACTTCAGATCCCTCTTGTATTGTGGTGCTCAAAACTGCACACAATACTTTGGGTGAGACTGCAACAGTGCCGAGTAATGTAGGACTATAACCTCTCGATTGGCTAGTAATGGAGTGCTTGATGCACCCCAGGACCTGGTTGGCCCTTCTGGCTGCCAGGGAAGCCAAGATGAAGAAGAGAAAGAGTTATTATCAAGGATTATTTGAACTATGTTTTTGTGAGGTTGAAATACACTTCAGTAGAGAACTACATGCCAAAACCTTAGTAAAAGTAGCCAACAGTGGGTTTTCAGCTGGTACGATGTCAAATTACAATTATACTTCGCAACAGTAAATTCAGTGATGGTAAGTCTGTGTGGATTAAATGTAGGAATCTGAAAAAATAAACATTCATTTTCTTATCCAGATCATTTGCCTTTCTCATAGTGTTTTATTTTAAAAAAACAACCCAAACCCAACAAAAAAACCTGCAACCAAAAAACCAAAACTGAAATCTGTATGTGGAGAAGTAAACAACAGCACAGGGGAAAAAGTCAGTACTTAGCAGCAGTGAAGTTTGTCCAAGGATTACCTCAGTGAATAAAACCAAATTCCCTTTTAAAAGCTGAGTGTACTATTTTGGGAATGTGACCCCTTTTCATGAATAAATGACGTGGTGACATTTACAGATAAAGCAAGATTTAACTGCTATGAAAGGAGATGACAAATGTCAGGATGTCATTAATGATCTGTGAACATAATGATCTCTCACCAGAGCACTGAGTAGATATATAATGTAACTGTCAGCTGCTAATGCTGCCATGGAAGAAGAAAAGCAAAGCACTATGAGGAAGATCAAAAACCTCTCTGGAAACAACCTTAAAGTCTCACTGATAGGCACTGGCACAACTTCGCTAATAAATTATACCCATAATGACCGGAAGTTTTTACCTTGTGCATGTTACTATTGCACACTGTGAAATCCCTGTATAACTTACAACTGTATTGTGTCAGAGGACAAAATATTGGCCATGAAAATGGCTTTCTGACAGGTTTTTTTTTATCCCTGGTCTACTGGCAGTGCTCAGCTGTTGTGAAGGTCTGGACCTGAATGGGTTTACAGCGACAGAGCTGGTTCATGGAGTCCAGGTTGCTGCAGAACAGAGTAAGACTTTCCCTTGGCATGAATTGGCTGTGTGAAAGATTATTGAGACTTCCTCCTACCCACAGCAGAGTTGTCCTCTTCAGGTGTTCTCTAGTGTTATGTCTCTCAGTTTTTCACACTCTGGCAGATGGAACGTAGGCCTAGTCTTGTGATTGCTGTCAAACTCGCCTTGATGACTTCCTTGGGAAACTGAGAAATATAGTAGGGAAGAAAACGTTGACATTATTTATGCAGTTGTCTTCTGAAGTTGTCTCAGGCAACTGCCTCCCTCCTTCAGGCCCCAAACCAAATCCCCATTTGTCTCACATATTGAGTGCTTTCTCCAGCTGACAGTTAAATTGATTCCCATTTGCTATTTAAAGTGAGGAGAGTGTTTGGAAACCTGAAGGTTTAAAAATCCTGAGACCTAAGCACAACGTAGTGTGGAAGACAGGGATTTTTTTTTTTTTCATGAGCTCCCCAGCCTCCTGGCAACTTCACAGCTCTGAGCTGTGCAGAGGGTTTTGCTTTCTTCGCGCTTTGCTTCAACAGTTAGTCGACCTTTTCTCTGAATAGGTTAGCCTGCCACAGGGCTTGCGTTACCCAGAAGACCAAGAATGTTTTCAGAGAGATGGTGAAACTGTGATTGAAAGCCAGACATAGTCAAGCTCTGGTGAAATCAGCCAGGAAGCATTTGGCTGATAGTTTATGAGATGAAAAATCATGGATAAAATATAAATATTAATACAATTAAAAATGCCAAGATCTGGAACATAGTGAAGTTGATGCTGAACTGTCAATAGATGTGGGGGTTTTATGACATATACTGAGTTAAAATTCCTGTTAATAGCATACAAATGTATCTTTAACACTACTTGTATAGAATCATAGAATCATAGAACAGTTACAGCTGGAAGAGACCTTGAAGATCATCGAGTCCAGCCTTTGTCCCAGCCCTATCAACCCACTAAATGATCATAGAATCATAGAAGAGTATAGATACAGTAATCACAGTATGCTGTATCTTTTGATCTGCACCTTACAGTCATCTATGACAATGGAGATGGAGATGGCATTTCAGATAAGACGGCCAGCATTTTAGTAATCATATACTGATATCCAGCAAGGATTCACCTTGATTACCATTATCCATCTAAAAGTTAGACACCTTCTCTAATTCTTTTAAGCATCCTGAAAAGTTAATGGAGAGATGCAGGCAGTGCAGAAGGCAATTGACCCTATCCTAACTACTGTAAGATAAATTCTGGTATTTCTTGATATTCAACGTAGAAGGGGCCCATATCTCCAGAACAGAAACCTACTTTTAAGGTGGCTATGCTTGAGTGAGACATGTGGGAAGGAGAAGGAATAATGAAGAGCTGTTTTAATTTTCATGGAATCAGCTGATCTGAAGGGTCAATTACTTTAACACAATCTTGATACCATGCAGCATTAAACTATTAAACTTGATTAGAAATTTATAGTGAGGAGTCCTTCAATCACCATATCTTGTACAGAAACAAGAAAATTAACACTAAAGAAAAAAAAACAACACACTTTCTAAAATAGAAGATCCACAATTTCAAAGTGCACAAAAGAAGAAGAATTAAGCAAAAAAGGGGAAAAAGGAAGATCCAGTGAACTACAGACCAGTAAGTCTCACCTCTGTGTCTGGCAACTTTATGGAGAAGACCCTCCTGGAAACTAGGCTAAGACACATGTAAAATAAGGAGGTCATTGGTGACAACCAACATGATTTCTCTCAGGGCAAATGGTGCCAGACAAATTTGGTGGCCTTCTACCAGTGTTGGTGGATAATGGAAGAGCAGCTGACATCATCTTCCTATTCTTGTGCAAAGAATTTGACACTGTCCTGCACTACATCCTCGTCTCTAAATTGAAAGACATGGATTTGATGCATCGACAACTAAGTAGATAAGGAAATGGCTGGATGGTTGCACTCAAAGAGTTGTAGTCAATGGCTCGTTGTCCAAGTGGAGACCAGTGAGGAGCAGCATTCTTCAGGGATCCGTGTTGGGCCTGGCACTGTTTAACATCTTTGTCGGTTACAAGTACAGTGGGATCAAGTTTGCACCTTCAGCAAATTTGCCAATGACACCAAGCTGTGTGGCATGGGTGACACACTGGAGGGAAGGGATGCCGTCCAGAGGCATAAGGCTTGAGAGGTGGACCCATGCTAACCTCATGCAGTTCAAAAAGGCCATGTGCAAGGTCCTGCACATCAGGTCAGGGCAATCCCAAACAGATATATAGGCTGGGCAGAGAATGGATTGAGAGTGGCCCTTTGGCGAAGAATTTGAAGGTATTGGTTGACAAGAAGCTCCACATGACCCAGCAATGTATGTTTGTAGTCTAGAAGGCCAACTGGATCCTGGACTGTATCAAAAGAAGCATGACGAGCAGGTTGAAAGAGGTGATTCTCCTCCTCTCCTCCACTCTCATGTGAGCTCACCTGCAGTACTGTGTATAGCCCTGGGAATTCCAATATAAGAAGGGCATAGACCTGATGGCAAAGGCCAGAGGAGGGTGAGAGGGCTGGAGCACCTTTCTTATGGAGACAGGATGAGAAAGCTGGAGTTATTTAACTTGGAGAAGAGAAGGTTCTGGTGTGACCATATAGCAGCCTTCCAGTACCTAAATAAAAGGGACCTACAAGAAAGGTGTAGAGGGACCTTTTACAAAGACATGTAGTGATAGGACAAAGGGTAATGACTTAGATTAGAGGTAAAGAAGAAGTCTTTCAGTGTGAGGCTGGTGAGACTCTGGAGCAGGTTGCACAGAGATGTTGTGGATACCCCATCCCTGGAAGTGTTGCAGGCCACATTGGATGGGGCTTTGAGCAACGTGGTCTAGTAGAAAATGTCCCTGGCCATGGCAGAGGGGTTGGAAACAAATGATCTTTAAGGTGCCTTCCAATCAAAACCATTCTATGATTCTATGAAAAAAACACTTGTGGTTCCTCACAAATATTGAGCTAATTAACCGATGTGTGTCTGTTCCTTTTTAAAAGGCTTCCCCAGTTAAAGTGGCAGATCAAGATTCTGATATTGAATCTTCAGATACTCACTGTGAAACTTTCCTTCTTTCTGACAAATGAGACACATCATTTAGAGAAGCAATACAATCATTCTGATAGTCAATGAGGAAAAACCAGTATCAATGCTCTCAAAACATAAGAAAAAATGAATTCCTGTTTGTATGATTTTGACATTCCTTGTGATCCAGTGGGGGTCATCAAGTGTATTTGTGTTGATGTGAATGTCCCAGTAAGTAAAATTTATCAGTTAAAATCAATTTATGTGATGTGAAGCCGTAGTTTTTGAGGCCATATATTTGATATTTTAATCCACAAAGCCTCTTCTTGAAAAATGTTAAAAGGCAGTTTCTGTGTGGACTAACCAGGGTCATTTTATTGCTTAAATCCAATTTTTAACCCAGCCATCTTGATTCAGGGATGTCTAATCTCACATGTTTCTAAGATGTTAGATATATTTTCTAGTGCTAGTAGACCTTTTTGGTTTAAACTACTTGGGATTTTCAATGTAGTTATTTTTGTTTGATTTATTGCAGTATATATTTACTTACAATTGAGTGGATTTCTAGGTTACCGTTAATGGAGTATTATTTAGCTTTGTGGGGGTGAGAAGTTCATTACAAATGTACTAACAGTTCTACTTTTCACAGAAAATCTAGGAGAGTTACTTTTTTATTTCCAAAATACTGAGTTTTAGTCTCTGCTTTTAATGCCTTTTATACTCATCAGCTAGAGAAGGACATTAGTGGTTATCACAGTTCTGATGCTTACTAACAATGACTGACAACTGCTGACACAACAACCTGCCTTGAATTATTTTTGGGTAGGGGGTGGAATGGGTTGGCTTAACAGAAACATGTAATTTCTGTAAACCACCATTTTCAGAAAACAACATTGTTTCAGATTTCCTTTGCTGACAGGGAGATGTATTTTTCCCCAGACTTCTCTTTAAAAAGTCATACAGAGGATTGAATAGGAAAATAGTGCTGAAAGGAGAATTACAATATGTACTCAGTGTCAGTCAAAATCTTCCATTTTAATTTTTATATTCAGTTATGCTCATGTATACAAATTCTTATCCTTAATTAACTGTAGAGTTTACAGTAAGCATTTATTGCTATCCATTTCTTTGCTATCCCTCCCCTTAGCCCTTGATAAGAACTGCATGTTGAGTAGACACAGCATAACCCCATAATTTGAAGCTACTACTATAGCATCAGTTCTTCTGGATGATACCACACCTTGCCAGTCAAAAATGATTTGAGCTTAAATTGTCAGTTAAAGATGCTCTTCAGTTTTATTGTCCTGAATTTGCAGAGAGTCTATTGGATGAAGTGAATTACTTTGTTGTTGAAAATGCTTGTAATTTTGTGTGAAGGACACAATCAGAATACACAATATTTTTTCCCTTTTGCATTTCCCAACCTGCTCTGCTCCTTTGGTGCCAGGACATATTACAAAATTGCTGACATCAAAGCTAATCAATCAAACCCTTTGCAGTTCTGTAAATGATCAGCTTAACTGTCTATGCAGGTGTTATTTGGCAGTGCTCCATCTGGAAAATAAAATAAAAACATCAGAAGAAATTCATCTTGGTTACTATTTCAGACAGCTTTTTTTGATAGCTTGTCTGTTATATGACAGGGTTTCTTGAGTCAAATTAAAAGGCAGCAGACCTTTGTCCTTTCAAAAATCCCTGATCCTTGAGCTAGCCAGATGACAACCACCTCCCCAAAGAGGGACAACTGTGAAGAGTATTAGCGCTGTGCTGATACTCTGCACACTAATGTGCACAGCCTAAAAGAAACCCATGAGATGTGTACAGGAATATTATACAGGAGCTAGGGAATGACAGGACAGCTGTATGGTTTAGGGGATTAAGGAGATCTTTTCAGCAATGGATCCGTTATCTGCTCCTCAGTACACTCCATCTCTACCAAGCTAAACTCCATGGCATTCAGGGTCTGTGTTGCTTGCCTTAAAAAAATGCCATTATTGATCCAATGCAGCAGTACTAATAAGAACTCTGTTTATTAGATTAGTCTCAATTTAGGAAAAAAAAAAGTTCATGAAATGTTTACCTTCTTCATACTCTATCCCTGCATTTAAAATATGTCCTTCTCCCTAATTTTATCAGTTCAGTTAAACCAATGGTACAACTTGTCCTAAACATGGTAGGCAAATGTACCAAACTGAAGAAGGAACACAACATGCATGAATAATTCATGATTTATCTAGAGGAGAGTATTTGCCACTGTCCCTTGCCACAGATACAGAGAACTGGACTAAGAACTGATAGTCTGGTAGGCTATAGGAAGTAATTTGCCAGGGTTGGAGAGAGACAGCAAATCTCTTGACAGTTTATGCTCTGATTGGTCATACCCAAAAGGCGTAACAGCCAACCTGAACAGATCAGCAAAGTTCTCATTAGCCAAATTTGGAGTTAACCTTTCTGCTTGCTTACTGCAGAGAGGGCAAAACAGTAATCACATGGAAAAGGTGTCCTTAACACTCTAAAAAGAAACTGTCAGGCAATAAACATTGTTAATCAGACTCAAAATCAGATAGAGGAAATGAAAGTACGTCAGTGAATCCTGGACAGAACAAAGAGATGAAATTTGTACTTATGAGTGAAATACACCACTACGTGGTGTGATGGACATGCTACTAGTTGGTCCTGGTCAATTAAAGTGTTTTTTTGGCATAATGTGAGGAAGGTTTCCTCAAAGGACCATAAAGGAAATGAAGTACCCAATACCTTTGCCAGTTTTATAGCTCTCAGACTATGTGGAAAATTCCAGCCAGAAAGAACTGGCAAGGAAAAGAAAATAATAAAAAGAACAACAAAACAATATTATATGCCAAAATTTGCAATATATTTAAGAGATATTTTTGGTATTCTTTCTCTTTTCAATGTACTTTTGCACTGCATTTTATATACTGCTTAGTTAAAGACTGCAATGTCAAGATACAGAAATGTACAGCAAATTTTAAGCCTTTTAACCAAACCCAAAATATGTACCTAGAAAAATAGATCAATTTTTTTTTTTCCTCAGCAGAAACTAGAACTGCTGCGTTTAGAAGGACATCCCAATTCTATCCAATATACACCTTTTCCCCTGCAGCTCTTTTTATGTTAGTCAATATCTTTTAATGTTATCTGATGGTTTCCTAGGAGATGCCCTAAATGGCTAAACTCACTAGTTTGATGCTGGTGTTGGATAATATCTATATGCACTAAACATCTGTTTTGTTCACTGAAGTCTGCTCTGCCTTTTTCCACTGGTCATTATGCTCCCTCTGTGAGTTTCTAATGGCTGCTAATGAGAAAAGAAAAATGTGCCTTGTACACTGCCATCTTCTCCGATGGTGTGTGATCAGAAGTGTGTGCTCTTTGTTAGAAGGAATTACTTCAAAATCATTGTTAGTATTTCTTTGTACTACAGTTTGAATGCAAATTTTACACTTAAGGACTAAAGTGCCTTTTAAAAATCTGTGAGAAGCAATTAGAGAGAGAAAGATCACCACATTATAGGATAAAGAGTTCTATTTGTGGAAGGGTGGGCTCAGTGTTGATTCATGTTTTTCAGATGGTACAGTACAGGTTGCATCATTAATAGAAGATTAAGATGCCAAGTGGGGAATTTTTACCTTCTGTTTCTGAGTCTTTTACTGTAGGAAATCATCCAGATATGGCTAGAGTTTGATTTTATGTAACATGATGAGCAGACAGTGTTCCTCAAATTTAACAGAGTCTGCTGTTACTATGGGAAGAAGGTCTTAAAATTTCTATAGTATTGTCAAGGGTTATTGCTGGACCAACCAGTGACACTCTCTATAACTCCCTCTCCCCCACCACCCCAGGAAGGGAAAGGAAATGAGAGAAGGAAAGGCTTGTGGGTTGGAAATTAACACTAAAATTATTTTAATGTGAATGATAACAATAAAATCAAATATATACAAAGATAAAAAAACCAGTACTGAACCCAAACCCACTTGGTGACAACTACATCACCATCACAACTGGTACTGTGCAGAAGGGCTCAGCAGCAGATGGGACTCAGACTTGGGAGGGGTGGGGAGGGAGGCACACATATGACTGGATCCTGGAATTGGATGCAGGAACTCTTAGTTTGGGATCAAATGGAGAACAGAGTCCTCCTCAGATGTCAGCCACTGAAGAAGAAAGAGCTGACCCTCAGCTTTATACTGAACATGATGTATGTGGAATGGAATACTTGTTGGTCACTTTGGGATCTCCTGAACTGTCCACTCCTTCCTGCAGGTGCATCTTTTTACTCTGCACCTCCCATTGTGGTATACAAGATTTAGCAGTGACCTTGGTCTGCATACCAATCTTGGGTAGTAAATCTAAAACATTAGGTCTTACCACTGCTAGAAGCAGGCATTGTCAGTGAAAACATGCTGTTAGTCTCAGAAAGTACAGTTAATTAGAGGAGCTTTAGCTGAAAAGTAAAATCACTGAACAGAATTAGTTCTGTTCTAACCTGAACCAGGACAAGTATCCATACAAAGCTATAATTTCTAATCTGTCAAAATCACTTCCCTTTAGAAGGCCTGATTTCATTAGCATGTTCTTTGTCAGATGTGATTGTCTCTTTTAGCAGCTTTCCTCTTACAGCTGTCACAAAAGCCAATCAGATTATACCAAGGGCAGAAAATAAATAAGTCCTTTTTCTGTAAATTAGTTTAGACAGGAATGCATCACATATGGCTGGATTTCATTTCTACTCTATGAAAAGGGAATTTTTAGCAAGGTAGCAGATGAGGTCTCTAAGGGCAGGTATTTGCATAAATCTGCTTACAAACTATTTCTTCTGCCACTCTAGTGGTGGTGTAGAAAATATACAAACATATAACCTACACCTCATAAATGGCAAACGAAGCTTTCAGCTAAACTGAGGACACGGGCAAAACTAATATATAACTGTCTTGGACAGAGAGGCCAAATTAAGCTTTTCTCAGATTCTGTCTGTGCTGAAGTCTTCTAGAATAATTCTAACCCAAAACCTGAGAATTCATTTAAGTTAATTTTCTTTATATTTGATCACCTCCACTGTTCAATTTACCAGTGCAGGCTCCACTGCCATATGAGTAAAGTCTGAGATTTTTGTACAGCTTGCTGTGCTCTACTACTACGGATTCTCCAGGCTGAAAGCTTGCCTCAGTTCATCTCTTGCTTTGGACCTGAGCATATAAAAAGGAGAAAGCAGATTCTTTATGGAATCCTGGGTATCTGCTTGATTTGGCTGTATGCTATGGCTTCAAAAATTCATGAGGAACAAAGTACCAGATGATTATTCTTTTAAAGTGTGTTTCACTCTGGAGAGTAAAACAAAGCACAATACCTCAAATGACTTGTCCCATTTGGCTGCTAAGATTGAAAAAAAAAGGATTTTCAGAAATTTTTAGTATACTGAAGAATGATGTAATAAGTGTCATGGAAAAAGACAACTCAGTGTGCCAGTTGGCTAGTCCATTTTTCCTGGGCCACTTGCAACAAGGGACAGCATGAGTTGATAGCAAAGCTTGTCAGTGGAGCTGTAGCTTTCCTTTTCAGTCACTGAATGACTTTTCAGTCGTTGGAGAACAGGTGAAACTGTAATTTTTTTGTAATAAATCTTTCTGTACAGGTATAGAGAACTGTTCTAGAAGAAGTCAAAGCATATACCTGTGGTGTTGTGTGATTAGTTTGGTTAAGAATTTCTTTTGTTTTGGAATCTATTTAATGAAGAAATATTGCTTAGTTTTGTCTTCTGTACAAATACATAGCAAGCCCTGTCTGGATCAGTCACTATTTGCCTTACAGTTACTACATAGTTGTATTACCTGAGCAGGTACAGTATGAGACCCAGTTTCTTTTCACTGTACCTTGAAATAGAAGTGAAAGACCACATAGTCATTTTTACCTGTAACCAGTGTCTTTCCCTTCTACAGGCTTCCAGTTCTGGCATATTGACATCTCTAAAGGTTCATTAAATGTGTCTTTTAATACCTTTATTAGAGCTAAGAGAATCTTCTAGTTTTTAAAAATTCTTCCATTTCTTTGACTATAATAGTCTACCTGTTTTTTCTCCTTTTTCCAGTTCTATCCAGACATCTAAAACCAGTAATTCTGTGTCTTTTTGTGTGATCCAGATCTTCTGCAATGCCAGTGTCTAACTGACTGAGCTGTTTTACATTTCCCCTTCATCTGTTGCTGGCTCTTTTCCTGTATCCTGGTAATGTCTCTGATCGCTTCTTGGCCAGAATCTGTGGCTTCTCATAATTCCTTCTGGAAAGATTCTTTGTCTTCTTTTAATTGCTTTTTACCATTACCTGGCTAGCATCCATTGCCTGTTGTCCAGTTTTAATTTTTGCCACTGTGGAAGCTAAAAGAACTCTTCTGCATTGGGACATTTAGGAAAGTCAATCCAAATTAAAGTTCCACTTCAGCTGCGTTAAATCACTGTGTAGACAGCCTTGTTAGAAATAAAGACCTTAATTTTGTTTAATATATGCTAGAAACTAATTAAGCTAAGTCAAATTTAATCACTTCAATTTTGAGTAAGTGTGTCTACACCAGGTTTGTGAGACCTAACAAATCCATTTTAGCATCCTATTTTTTTATTAATGTTTTTGATTTCCTGAGCTTCTTGTAGACAAGACCTCCCTGTTTTCTGCTCTATAGGAATAATCTTTTTCTTCCAGCCTACATTTTTTTTCTCTTTCTCTCTTTTTATTAATGTTTGACTGTCACTCTTCTACTCTGATGGGGTTCTACATTAAATTCAGGGTCATGTTAAGGTAGGTGCTGTAAACACATCCACACATAGAATGGAGTTAAGCTTGCATAACTTGAGTGGGAAAAAGGCAGGCAGATGGAGTGTATCCTCAGCAGGTTTGTAGATGATCAAAACTGAGGGGACTGGGTGGTACACCAGATGGTTGTGTCATGTTCAGAGAGACCTTGACAGGCTGGAGAAGTGAGCAGAGAGGAAACTTACAAAATTCAAAATGGAGTAATGCAAAGCCCTGCATCTCAGGATGCGTAACACTGTGCACCAGTGCATGTTGGGGGCTGACTGACTGGAAAGCAGCTTGTTAAGCAAAACCTTGATTTCCTGGTGGACAGCAAGATGACCATGATCTAGCAAAACACCATCACAGCAAAAGGTAGAGAGCAATGATCCTCCTAGTGACTAAGGGAAAGGCTGTGGATGTTGTCTACCTAGACTTCAGTAAAGGCTTTTACACTGTCCCACAGCATTCTCCTGGAGAAACTGGCAACGCATGGCTTAGATAGGTGTGCTTTTCAGTGGGTAAGAAATTGGCTGGATGATCAAGCCCAGAGAGTTGTGGTGAATGGAGTTAAATCCAGTTGGCAGCTGGTCACAAGTAGTGTTCTCCAGGGCCCAGCTTTGGGAGCAGTTCTGTTTAATATCTTTAAAAATGATTTGGACAAGGCAATCAAGTGAACTTTGCCAATGACATCATGTTGGGCAGGTGTTGCACTTCAGGGTGCACCGACCTGGTTCACCGAATGGCCTCGGCAGTCAAACTCAGACTGCTCAGTCCACATGCCCAGCAGACACCCGTAAAGTCAAAGGCAAATGGCGTTTATTTGTACGTAACATGATATTATATACCCCTGGTTCACACTGTAATTTCCGTCTGCTCACATCATAACTCCTACACTATTGGCTATTAAAGTATCACAAGTGGGGACTTATCTTATCTTTACCGTACAGCGCGAAATCTTCTGGGTCGCCAGTCCCTGTCTATATGCTCTAACTAACTAGCTACCCACAGGCAGGACTATTAAACTGATTAAGGGTAGGGAGGCTATGCAGAAGGATTTGAATAGGCTAGGTTGATGGACTGAGGCCAATGGGTTGTGGTACAACAAGGCCAAGTGACAGGTCGTGCACTTGGTCACAACAGCCCAATGCCACTCTAGAGGTTTGGGGCAGAGTGGCTGGAAATGGCCTCAAGTTACATCAGGGGAGGTTTAGGTTGGATATTGGGAAAAATTTCTGCACTGAAAGAGCAGTTAAGCATTGGAACAGGCTGGATAGGGAAGTGATAGAGGTATTTAAAAAAACATGTAGATGTGGCACTATGCGACATGGTTCAGTGGGCATGGTGGTGTTGGGTTGACAATTGGTCTTGATGATCTTAGAGGTCTTTTCCAACCTTAATTATTCTATGAATCATCTCTACTTAGCACTGGTTAAGGCAGCAGCTGGAGTACTATGTGCAGTTCTGGGCTCCTTAGAGAAGACATCAACATACGCAATGAGTCCAGCACAGGGCCACAAAGATTATTACAGGACTGGAATATCTTCTATACGAGGAGAGGCTGAGAGAGCTGGGACTGTGGAGCCCCTAGAAGAGAAGGCTCAGGGGCTTCTTATCAATCTGTATAAATAGTTGATGGGAGAGAATAAGAGGGAGCCAGGTTTTTCTCAGTTAGTGCCCAGTGGCATGTCAGAAGGAAATGGACACAAATTAAACAAGATGAAATTACATCTGAACAGAAGAACTTCTTTTTTTTTTTTTTTTCCAGTTAGAGCATGGTCAAACAGATGAAAAAGTTACCCAGAGAGCTCATGGAATCACTGTCCTTGGAGAGTCAAAGTCCAACTGGATAAAATGCTGCTGTAGCTGATCCTGCCTGTAAGGGGGCTTGGTCTAAGCAATCTCAAGAAGTTCTTGCCTACTTCAACCATCCTGTGATATAGCGCCCAAGATAAAATCATCTAAACAGAGAACATACATTTATGACACTATCCAGGGCAAGTTATGCACCTAATGTCATAGTACATCACTTTAAGAATTGTCCCATGTGCTAAGGCTGCTCCCCTACCTTCTGAAATTTCCTACATTTTAATTCATCCTTCTTGAGGTAAGCCAAGCCTTTAAGACAGTAGTGAATTTCCATAGCCTGACAATGAACCAGGACACCAGAAAAATAAATGCATGTAGTGTGTGACTTCATAAATGGTTCATTTCATTCCAAAGAACTGCTTGTTCTTTTATATTATAAAACTTCAAACATTGGACTCTAAGCCTGCAGCCTTGTTTCAGATGTTCCTGTGAGCTTCTAGTCTCGAAGATTATGACCTAGAGGCTCTGATCCCATGGGTTTAATAAGTCAAGTTTAATAAGTATGCTGACTTTAAAACTAGCATGAATCCAGCAACTCCTAGTGAAGATGATGAAGAAAAAATATTTTCAGAATTTTTTTAGTATTTATTATTATGGGAGGAGGAGAGACAAGGTTGTGATACCCTCTGTAATGGAAAAAAGATGAACTCCTGCTATTCTAACTCCTTTTGCTATCTGTTAAAATTGTTCCAGGAGGTCTGTCTCAGCAGCAGATAAATGAACACTCCCATTTAAATCCCCTCCTATCTGATGGGTAGACATTTGCAAGCCAAGAAAAAAGGATCATCTTCCTTCTCAGAAGTTTGATCTGCCTTTGAGATAATATGTACTTTCTTAAACTTGTCAGGTGAGGCAGTGCTTGAAAGCTTTTTAGCACTTTCCCTTTTGTATAACAAGTTATCTCAGTAGGAGACTATGCAGCAGTCTTTAACACCTTTTATATTCTCATTCTATCCCAGAGATGTCTCACACCAGCTAATATATTCCATGAAGTCTCTTCTTTTTCCACAACATTAATCTCCCATCAACTAGTAATGAGTCTTGGTAGGTTCCTCGTGAGAACCTGAGCAACCACATTAATTCCCTAAAACTTCTTTAACAGTAGTGATCCTATCAGCAGTGAGTTTAGGAACATATGATCCATCCATTTAGCCTTAGGAGCTTTTGGTGGCCTATATTTATTGTGCCCTGAAGTTCGTAAAGCCCTAGGAAGATGCTGCAAATGCTAACTGCATTGATTTCTACTAAGCTATCTCTACATACTGTCTTATGAAGCAAACTAGAACTGTGCTGCTAAAAATCGTGCTTTCTCATGAGCATTTCTTGAGCTGAATGATTTTTCTTGAAAAATTAATGTAATCAAAGTTTATATAGGTTTGTGCAAGTTTTAGAACCTATGAAATGGCTGCTGGTTCTTTAACATGCTGATTTTTCCCATAAAACATACCAGCATTGCAGGCATTGTACAGGCAGTACTCATACTGATAGCCTTGGCCACTTGATTTCTCACATGGCTCTGTGGAAGCTCACTCATTTGGGCAGTCTAGAGAAGAATAAGTGCCTTTGAAGGTTTACAAAGGAAGTTCTTGTTGCTTAAGGTTATGTATGTAAGTTAGATACACAAGGTCCTGCTTATCCAGCAATCTACTGACAGCAACCTACAGCAGTAGGATGGGGTTAAAAAGAAAAGACAAAATCCTAGCAGAAAATACCAATTCTTTCCAGAAATCTTGCATTTTATAAACACTACAGACAAAGTTTGTCTTCCTATTAGCCTTATTTTCACATTCATGTCAATTAAAACACAAAACCAATCAAATAATAAATGGAAAATCAAAGCTGAAAGTAAAGAAAGAAATACTATTGTGGACCTACAGAAGACAACTGAGCATTCAAGATATTTTTCTGTATTTGTCTGTAACAGTACAGTTTGCACTCAATTTACTTCAGCAGAATTCTGCATTGCTAAAGAGAGGAAGGACATCCATCAGTTCAGCATGCTCATATCTGTTTCTTTTCAGCATCAGTTTTTCAATGAATTAGTTCCTTCTACTCTAGCTGATCTTTTAGATCGTAGTAGGGTTTTTTGTTTGTTTGTTTTTTTGGGGTTTTTTATGTGCTTTTCTGATCTTTTCTCCTGGGCCCATTGTTTTAAGCCATTTTTATCTTTGCTTTGTTCCCCTGTGATATGCAATGAAAACGTCAGTGCAGTTAGCATAGTTGGGTACACACATTCTACTCTTTGACTTTTTATGAACTTAAAAACAAAAAAAGGAAAGAAATTCAACCACCTCAAACTTGAAGTGTCTTATATTTTACAGTTTCCTCCATTCCCACTGAATGCATGGAAACCTGATAGCACTAAGGAAATGGATATATAAGCAGACTTCACATATGCATTACATTTTGTTCACAGGGAATCAGTTCTGTCACAAAAGAAAGCAAGATTTCGTTGTAGCTTGCACTAGCTTCAAGATAATGAAAACCTCCATGAGTTTTTCTCTAAAACCATAAGCCGAACTGAAATCTGCTTCTAAACCTTCAAAAAGGATTCTTGATTGGTAGACACTGTATGGAAAGGGATTTTGGTTTGGATGAAACCAATTTTTAATGTATATTACAATAATACTTCCAAGTTGCATGTATTGCTACAAGAAGAAATAATACAAAGGTCATTACTGAGACAGTGACA
The DNA here is from genome assembly GCA_013396975.1 of Bucco capensis. Classification (NCBI taxonomy): domain Eukaryota; kingdom Metazoa; phylum Chordata; class Aves; order Piciformes; family Bucconidae; genus Bucco; species Bucco capensis. Next base: position 238,046 of record VWZO01002081.1, read on the forward strand.
GAGAATAGTGAATAGTGAGCCCAGTAAGTTAATTCTTTAACTGTGACCAACAAAAAAGGTAATTTTTTTTCTCTGAAATGAGAAGAGGAAAGAGAGCAAGTTGTGTCTGGTGTTAAGTGCCAGAACTTACATACCTTCAAAAGGCTCTTAAGTAAAGAGGGCTGGCACCAAAAATCTGCCCCAGTGTGATTAGAGGGGTTGGGTGCACAGTTGCCTCCTTATTGCACTAGCTTGCTGGTTTGACCTTCAGAAGGTTCTCATCATTTTTCATCCTTAAAAACAAGTCATTCAAAGGGATTTTTAATTGATTGCCCCAAATCTTTGTTCATTTCTCAAAGCTGAGCTTCACTTTTTAGCTTGGTCCATTTGGACTTTGTCAAAGTAACATAGGTTACTGAACAAAATTCAGGCTCTTTTGCAATAACTGCAGTCCATTTAGCAGCTGATGTCTGGTATAAACTTACAGGATAAAAGGAGTAACAAGGGAAAATTAAGTTTGAATACTGTTTTCCAGCAACTTCTATTTTTAGAAACAAACCTTGGAAACAAATCATGGTAGTTCTAGGGAAGTATAAGCAATAATGAGTATATGTTATGTATAAAACAGGTTTTCCTGCACTAAAATGTGAAACTTTAACCTTCTGCATTTTAGAGATTGTGTCTCAGAATAGTTAGATGTTCTGTGCTAGATAATAAGGCTGTTTTGTGTCAGCTCTCTGAGGACAAAAGCAATTACAGTTAATGAGCTGGGTTATTATTTTATTATTAAACTTATGTTTTTCCACAGTATGGCCATCTTAGTCATCTGACATCTTATTTACCCTGTCTCCATCAGGAAATACAATAAACTCCCTAGATATGTGTGACCTGGACATAAAGATAGTATAGCTATGATGCAAATTGGTTTGAATATGCATTTTTAAAGAGGCAATCTGGAGTTTTCATATAAGAGAGGGTGTGCATGTAAAGGACCAAAGCTAATGACGATTTTCTCTAGTTACTCATTTCTCTCTGTCAAAGATGATGCAATGTTTATTGCCCTTGGCTTTACTGTTTATGACTTTACACCTCTGAGCCAATCTACTTTGCTTCTGATGAAAATGTGTACATGGATTTGAATTTAGGAGATAGCTTTAAATACTATCTTGGTGTGATCTCACTTGAAATAGTCCTTACAAATTTCTCCACTTGGCTGAAGAAACAACAGCAAAAGCTCTTGTTAATTTTGTTCTTAATCAATTACAGTATGGATTTGTTGACGTGGCATGGATAAGGGTCAACTAAATAGATTTGCCTTGGGTTAATAGAAGTTTTCAATCTCCTCTGTTTCTGATGCTTAAAATACTCCTGAACAACCTTAAGTTTGTGAATGAGTGCATAAAATCCTCAAGATCAACCTGTCAGCCTTTAACCAAAGCTGCACCACCTTTTGTATTCATCTGCTGTGCAACTCCCCTTACTGGTAGGAGTCCTGTGAAATGCTTGGAAACTATTTTATGAATAAAAAGGATTTCAAGTGCTAAAAACCATTTTATATAAATTGAAATAATATCTTTTGGACTTTTCATAAAACACTATATGCCCTATTCATCCCCAGAGTGATTTCTTTTACTGCTATTACTGTGATGACACATAATTAAGTCAGATTACATTTTTATAGAGAGAGGAGAATAGTTAAGACACAGTTCTAAATTATTCATCAGTAAGTTTTACAAAAAAAGCAACAAATAGAATTCTAAAATGTGCTCTCTGTTGATTTTTTCCTCATAAAACTAGATAATTTTATAATAGTGTATTGAACAAATAACTCTCTCTCTTCCTCCCCATGAGAGAACAAGAGTCTCCATTTAACACCACATGTGTTATTGTGCTTATCTGCTGATTACCATATTACTTTGATTTGTATGGTAGATTGTAAACTCTTGTAGGATTATGGAAAGATTTCTTCCCCCAGGCTGAACCAGTGAGATTTTCAGCATCATGAAACCAGAGATGAGTAGGAAAAAAGCAGATTGGTTATTATATCTCTATGTATTTTTTACCCACTGGTTCATCTCATTTTTATCACTGCAGAGTCAGCATGAAAGTTGACTAAGTTAATACACCTCCACAATGCTGTCACACCACTAAGTTTTAATGTCTCTTCATATCCTCAACATGCTTAGTGAAAATGTGAATTGCTAAAATGGGGTAGCCATAAAGAGCAGGAATAGGCATAGATGTGCTTTGATTCAGTTAGTTAAAATACTCCTTTTGATTAGGAATGGATACTATATGATGAAGGAAAGTGCTGATTTTCTAAACATCAGAATTTTGTTATGTACAATTCTTTCTTTCTGTTTTTGGATAGGCTCATCCAAATCTGCAAGACAATTTCCTTAGCATATTAAGCTAAGTATTTCCTTGTGGAAAATACAAGCAGAAGCAGTAATAAAGGAGGAAGTTTAGACCAGAAAAAGGAAAAATAACTCTCCAATAAAGCAAAAAAATATGAACTTAACTACTATATCTCTGTGCTGTATATGTAAGTTAAGCTAGAAAAGAAAATTAATTTGACTTGAAATTAGAAACTAGGTAGTCAAGAAGATGAACTAGAGGCCAACTGATGAAATTATCATGCTGCTAGTTTATGGTATTGTAAGGAATCACTTTTCTCATAGCACAACATCTTTCAACTCTGAAACTCTTTGTCAGAAGATTTTTGTAGTGCTAAAACGATAAAGTAGATTTCAAAAGGATTTGGAAAATCAGCTGGAATAAAAGACCATCAATGATTATCCTATACAATGTTAAGATTTTTTTGATTCATATACAGGAGAAATATTTCCTATGTTGCTTCTTTAAAGAACCACAAACTGTGACTTCTTCATTGTGGAGGATGGTTTGTTGCATCTCATGAAACTGAGTTTCACCCACTATGACATTTCCTATGTCACAGAACTGAACCAAACCTGCAGAAACTGTACTATGACTTTCAAAGTAAATTTTCATGAAACAAAACTAAATTTTAAAAACAATTAATTTATCTACCTCATTTAACATAAGAAGGCTATTATTTGTGAATTGGTCAGAGGATAAGCACTTGGGAAGGAAAAAATCAACGTATAGGGCAGTGGAGGTGTGTTCTGGGACATGTCTTTAAGATATAAACTTCATGTAGAATCACTTGTGTCGGATTCACATCAAAGCCCTGCATCTTACCTAGCATTAAATTCATTTAGGAGTATGAAAACTATCCTGTTCTGAGAATCTCTTTGCTTTCTACCATCTGTATCTGCAGTTAATTGTTGACAATTAAAATATTTGTGGAGATACATCAGAAAAAGATGAGATTTTACAATATCAGTTAGGAATAGATCAATGCAGTCCCTTATCTGGTTGGGTGGAGGGAGGAATACATTTCTTAAAGGAGCTTTCATTCCACCCACCACTGAGGAAGAGCAGTGAGGCTGATAGCTGCTTGTTAGGTTGTAGCAGGTGGGAAGACTGAAAATAATTTTAAATGGCACTTCCCTTCACCCACTTCACATGGGGATAACTGTGGAACTCTTGGAATGACAAGAAAGGTTTGTTCTTCTCTTAAGATATCCAAAGATATCAGACATTAAATACAGAAGTATTTCCTGAGTTCTGTACAAGTTCTTACCGTGAAAATTTGGAGAGATGATTAAAGATGTGGCTGAGGGAGGTGAGGGCTTAAGGGAGACAGAGTGATTTTGTTTTGTCTTTTTAACCTCAGCCTGAATCCTCGTGCAGTATCAATTTGCTTTCTGTTAGGACTGAGCCTGGAACACATGCATGAGATGAGCTGGCATGCCCTGAGGTGGATGCGGAGTGCTGGCCTGCTTCCCAAGGACTGCCAGAGCTACTATGCTGAAATTCAAACTTTATGGACTAATGATTTTCCTGCTTTAGTGCCAGCATGTTTAAATACTCTGGATATTCTGGCTGCAAGTTAAGATATCTGTGTAAATGTAAGTAATGTCTCTGTCCAAGTATTCTTTACCCCGCAGGGTTATGGCTAAGTGCATCAAAATTTGAGGTGTTCTGGTGCAACGGTGAAATCATATAAAAGTCATATTAAATCATATAAAATATGTAACCATGTAAAGTGTAAATACATTAGATGTACAGAGCTAAGTCAAGCCGAAACATCCAAATGCAAACTGTGATCTGAACTTTCTCCCAGGAGCAAGAGCTTTGGGTCAGGTGTTATTGTCCAAGACTGTTTCCAAGAGAGTGACTGTGCCTTTTTATAACACAAGCCTTGTTACACTTTGATTTCTTCCTCTGTCCTGGTCTGAATTATGTTACTTTTGTTGATATGAATTCACAGCCACTAGCCAATGACCATAAAAGCCATTCTATACCACGTATTGACTTGAAAGATTTAGGTCCCCAGTATAAAAGGATGGCACTTTATCCACTCAGCCAGACCAGACCCTTGATTTTACATTGCTGTTTTCTCTCTGAGTTTCAGATGACCTTTTAATATTTCAGAACCATGCCAGTGCTTTTATAAACTTTCCAAAGGGTGAACAGTAGTAGTTTTATTCCAGCTGCTGCTGAATTTGCTGTGTTTGTTCAGCCCTGAAATGATCTTTTAAGATGTGAAAATAAAATGTTTCACAAGTACTGAGCCATAAACACAAAACTGACCAGGGATGCTATCCACCCAACAAAAACTACCTATTACATAATAGAACCACTTTTTTACATCTTTCTCCACAAATACCTGATCCTTATGTAACCTGATTTTTTTTAGCAGACCAGATAAAATAATATTCATAAAATCAAATTTTAAAAGTTCTGAAAAAGTAATGACTGTTACTTTGCCCTTTACCACACTATGAATCCTATTGCAAAGGATTTTTTTTTCATAGAAAGTAAGAAGTCCTTATTTACTTATTACAGAAATATTCCTCTGAATGATCTAAGTATTTTGACTCAAGTCACAAAGATGCTCAAGTGTAACATTGCAAACTGATTGTCTGAATACCTTTGTAGATATTTCCTCATTTTACATTATTTATTTGAATATGTGAAAATCATACACTTGTGTGTGTGCTGTAGAAACTTTCAGATTTTCTTAATAATGCAAGCAAATGAGCTGCCAGTACAGGGAGCTCTAAAATTCAAGCCCTTAATGTTTGATGCTAATAGAACTCACAAACTGCAGTATGAACCCTCAGCAGAAATTATATACAAGTCTCAAAATATTTTTTCACTCTGTTTCCCTTTACCAAGCAATTAGTAGCAAAAAACCCACAACAAAACAAAACTTAATTCTTTAAAATGAATTTCCACCTCAGGCAGCTATGGACCCAAGATCAGAGTCCAACAGAAATTTTCAAATATCATTAGGATTGTCTTTCTCAGCCATGTCACCCTTTCTTTGCCCTCTAGGTTTCTGTCTTGGTGAGACTAAAAGTCTGATTTTTATGATTCTACATCAGTTGGGCTAGAGGTGCACAAGAACAAGGAGAGAGGGCAGACTCAGCTGTATAGATTAACTTGTACTTGACATCATTGGAAAGTGGTTGTCGAAGTGAATATAGTGAAGCAAAATGTAGAAGGTGGAACAGATCAAAAGGAAGACTGAGCTGGGAGTAGGGCAGGGATTGTGGTGCTGGGCTGGGAGGAGTAAGGGTGTTTGGGATTCATGAGAGAAGAGAGTTGAGACAAGATGAATGAGAAGAGCTGAAAGAAGTATCTCTAGGTATGTTGCTAAAGACAGGGATACTTAGATTGGGAAGATTCTGGATCTCCAGAATCCTAAGGGCTTTGGGTCTGGAAGGTTTGAGAGAATAGCAATTGTGAGCTGGTTGCAGAACAGCTATGTCTAAGAATGTTAACATTGCACTTTGATCAACAAAAAGGAGGATAGTGTAACAGCCCAAAACAACCACCTATTGTTACCTCATTCAACTACCCTCAAGTATCTGTTCTGTTTACCCCTCTGATGGAATAGCAGGGATAGCAACACAGGCTTTAGGAAGATACTATCATTTAGACTGTTAAGGCATTTTCTGTATTTTTGAAATTCCTAGTGCTTTAGTCTCAAGGCTGGGTACTGTCCACACTGATAGACTCTCTCACAATGTGAAATGCTATAGACACAAAAAAAGTACCTTGTTGTCTGAATGTGCTTAGTATAGATGTGAAGTCTCTTCTGGAAGCATTGCCAAGGTCTTGCTTCTACTATCCCTATCACTTATTTTGTATTGAGTGGGTAAAAATGCCCACTATGTTCCATTGCAAGCTTGTAGGTCAAAAGTGCACTAAAACTGTGCTGAAGTGTTAACTGGTCCTATACTGCCTTCTGTCAACATTTAAGAAACTGCCCAGGTCTTGACTTCTGTGGGAGTACTGAAAGAATAATCTTGAATAGCACTTCTCTTTCTAAAGGTCTCCCCCAGTTGGCAAATGGCACCATAACCCAAGAGAAATGTATGACACACATGTTATTTCTGTGGAAATTATCAGAGTATTCAGAGTTGGTAAAAATTCTAAATATTGTATATAGCAGCTTAATTTATTAGTAGAACTACTTCCGCATCAAAGAAAGAAAGCTTTTGTTGTTCTTTCTTTTATTTCTTCAGAAACAGAGCTTTCTGGAATTGGGATTATATTTACTTTGAATGATAGAAATGTTTCATATCTACTGGTATAGAACAGAATTTCATCTGATAAGAAAGAAGAGTGTTATTAGTTATGTCTGTATTTACATGCTTGTTGGGAGATTGCACTACAGATTCAATACCTATTTGTTACTGATAGAGGCAAAGCTGGAAAAATAGTTTGTATGGTTTTCACAGAATCACAGAATCGATCGGGCTGGAAAGACCTCCGAGATCATCAAGTCCAACAAGTCCAACAACAAGTTTTGATGTAACTGATGTTTCCTTTGATGACCACTGCTTCCTTCTAATGACCAGTTCACACTGGGAATCAACCCAAGTAATCAGATTTTTAACTTTAGGAAAACACATGGTATTAATATGTTCTGAATTTTTCATGTGACTGCTTTGCAGTGGTTTAAAAGGTCTTCTCGTTTCTCTAAGTCCAAATGAGATCACATATCATAGGACTGGAAGCAGTCACAGTCTTACCCTGATAATAGCACCTCTGGACTTGCCAAGTACAAATTAGAAAGGGTCAGACACTACTGAAATTCTATTCCACTTTGCCAGTAATACCAGTTTGTGTGAGGTGTGCTTCTATGATCAAGCCATACTTTGATAGTTGTTCAGCATTGGCTTCCCTCTGTATTTTGAGTTGTCCCCCCACATCTGATGCTGCTGTGTCACATAGTTCTGAGTCTTACGCTAGATGAAATGATTTACTAATGGCCTGAGCAGTGATGTTGTGTCATCCTTTATCTGGTTAAGCACTGCCTGCTCCCCAGCTGCTTGTCTAGTACTTTCTGAGACAAAATTGAATGCGTGACCCCTTGTAGTTTCTGAACCCTGTTTGATCTAGAACATACTGCCCTGCAGGGCTATCCAATCCAATTGTACAGGGACACTTCTTCAACTAAGAGGTTTTAGTGTTAATTTTCTGAAGAATCTATTAGGAGTGTCTAATGTTAGAGAAGCATACTGTATGTGGGTAGGATGTGATAGGATCTGGCTTGATGGAAGGTCCATTGCTGTTAATAGAGGCTCCCTGTAAGGTCTGTGATCAGGTAATGCTCAATGAAATATGTGTCATAGCCACTACTTCTGAAGTGCAAAGAAAGGCTGTACTGTTCTGTATTCCTCTCCTTCAGCATTCTCCAGGGATTATCTTGCAGATTAAATCCTTTCAGACCTACTAGTTTTCCTTAGAGATGATGGACAGCAACTGGTAAAGGATATACACAACCCCAAAAAGCTGAATACCTCAGCCTATAGGCTACAAACCTGAGTGGCTTCTGCTTTCACCAAGAGCTACAGTGGTAGTGCCCAAGCAGCAGCTAAAACTGGAGGCCTGTAAACAGGCTTTCCTAGTAGCTATATCTGTTCATTCTTAATAACAATTGTTAATAGATAATACTGAGGACTTTGAATCCACCAGCAGAAGAAATCTACTTGAAAACACAGGAAAATATAAATCTTCTCTGCAAAGCTCTGTCCTGATTGTTTGGTATTAGGAAATCCCTTATAAAAAGTAAACTTCATAGTGAAGCTCTTGGAAATCCTGCTGAGAGGCTGGAAATCATCTCCTAATGGATCTTATCACAGAACAGATACTACAGAGATTTCATTTTCCAGTGATGAATAAGAGGTTAGGAATCTGAAAAGAAACAGTAGTATATTTTCTAACAGATGCAGTAAAGGAGAGGAAGTTACCAGAAAATCTTATGATTCTGCTGTATATTAGATCTTTCATTACCCTGTATCACTCAGGACAGCTTGTTAATTAACGCTTGGTCTCACAAGGTCCTGGTTAAACCTAAAAAAACTACAGAAAGCTGTTATATTTAAGTGCACTGATAGCGTCTGTGAAAAGAAAAAATATCTCCAAAATACAGATGAACATTATCACATGTTTTCTTAGAGATTTATGGGCAAAGTTAGCTTTCATGCTAGCCAGCTGAGGTCTTGGGTTTCTATATGAAAAGAATAGCTTAGCTATGTCTTGAGGCTAATACTGAAAAGGTCATGAGATTCTCTTTCATGAAAGGAATGAAAGTAAGCTGAAAAGTACAGGAAAACGTAACGTTGACTATAAATGATAGAATTGATTTACTGCTATGCATTTCTCTGTGTATAGAAAATGACATTGAAATATATTTGTATTTAGATTTAGGAAGCAACTTAGTTTCTGCCTCTTCACCAGTTTATTATTTGTTTCCAAACCTTATTATTTTAAAATGCTATAGCACCCAAAATATGCTAGACCATTTCTAAACACAATCACATAATGGATTTTTCCCATGATGAGCAAGACAGCCATTTGAAGTTCATTCATTGAGACCCTTTGGCCTTTAGAGCATTTAGTGAAGGGTTTGTTTTGTTTATTTTACAGTTCAGTGGAATGGAAAACAATTTTTCTTAAACATTACTGGAGGCCATCAAACAGCGAGAAGAAATAATTTTTCTGCTGCTGCATGTTCAGTGGAATTTAAAGGTATCTATTAAAAAAAAAACTAAACAGGTATAGTGATAAACCTAGATTTCCCCCCTTTTTTGAGAAAGTGTAATTATACTCATCAGACATAATGATCTGCTATTTTCCCCATCTTGCTATTGCTCAGAGTGTAATGAGAAAAGTTTGCTGATGCTGGATGAGTTTGATTATTCCCTGTTTCTTCTTGTTTATTTCCTACAAAAAAAGAAAATAGAAAACCAGCCTTCCCGAAAAACACTCCACAACCAACCAAACAACAAATAAAACCACTGAGCAAATTAAATTGTTTGTTTATTCACAAAATGTGATTTGGCGGTGCAATTTATGTATGGAAATAAAGTAATTGAAAATATACTTTTCTCAGCCTGTTATCATAGAACTATTTAAATTCAGATTTTGATTACTTGGAGAAGCAATAGGAGGTCCTGTTTTCATTCCTTGTTTTGTGTTTTTTTTTTAAAATTAATTTTCATAAGACATTACAAATATTATTAAGTGGAGTTAGGAATCTGATAAATAGAACTATTTGAACAATAATGAGGTAAAAACAGAGACATAAAGTGACTGATGATACTGTCATTTAGTTCATGCAAGTTGAAAATTTGGAGCCTAAACTCCTGTTGAAGTCACCATCAAAAGTCTATCTGAACAGCAACTGAGAGTTACAGCTTCTTTTTAAGAGGATATTAAATGAATTTATTCTGACTTTACAACCATGTAGTTACAAGCTGCATCTAAATTCAAATTGCATTAAAATAACAGTCTTAAGAAGCTGCTTGTAGAGCTGAACTCTTCTCTGTCCCTGATACATTCAAGGAAGTAAATGGTATTTGACCTTTAAGGAAGTTTGAAAAAGGACTCTGGAAAACATCAAAAATTATTTTTAAGTTGATTTTGACACATAAGCATTGCAGTCTCATTGAATAGTGTCAGGACTTGATATTCAGGTATCCTGAATATTTGTTCCCAGCAGAATGACTCAGGCAAGATGAGTTAGTATCTCAGTTTCCTTTTCTCACTAATAATACACAGGCATCGAAGAGGAGTAGCTTGATTCTCGTCCTGGGTGCTGAGATATGCCATGTTCTTGGCAAGACAAACAGACTTCATTCTTCGGAAAATAGTGACATTGTTCTTCATTATACTAGTGAAAAGCAAAACAGTGTTCTGAAAACCACATTTTTCCAGTTTCCTCTCCCAATTCATGCTTGTGCCCATCATTGCTCTGCCCTAGGTGCAAAATCTGATATATTTTCTTGTTAAATCACAGAATCACGGAACAACCCAAGTTGGAACAGACCCACAAGGATCATCAAGTCTGACTCCCATTTAGGCACAGGACAACCCCAAGGTCACACGAGGTGACTAAGGGCATACCGTTAATGATTGTCCAATGCTGCACACTGCCTAGATCCCTCTACAAGGCTTCTTGTCCCTCAAGAGAGTCAACAGCATCTCCCAGTTTGGTATCATCATCAAACTCACTAATGGTGCAGTCAAATTCTACATCCAGATCATTGACAAATATATTGAACAGAACTGTCACTCGAATTGGGCTCTGAGGAACACCACTGATGACCAGTCACAAGACAGGTGTAGCCCCATTCACTACAACTCTTGGAGCCCTGCTGTTCAGCCAGTTCTTCACTCCACGTACTGTGAACCTGCTCGTACTACAGTTAGACAACTTGTCCAGAAGGATGCTGTGAGGGACAGTATCAAAAACCTTACTAAAATGGAGAAAAACTACATCCACCCCCTTCCCTTCATCCACTAGGTGGGTGACCTTATAGAAGGATATAAAATTAGTTAGGCAGGACTTTACCTTCATGAACCCATGCTGACTGCTCTTGCTGATTGTCTTATTCTTTAATTACCTTCCAGTAGTACTCAGTATGATCTGTTCCGTAATATTTTTGCCTGCTCTAAAATTGCCACTGAATTTTTAGTGAGTTGGGTATTAGAAAGGGTCTGTGCTTTGACCCAGGGTATGTTCAAAACCTCTGGTCTACTAACAAGTTTTGTAGTTCATGAAACTTGCCAAAAGTCTGAGGTGATGCTTATCTTGATTCTAGTACTTGAAAGGCTTCACTGACAAAGCCACTGTTTTCTAGAGTCCTTTTTCAGATCTCCTTAAAGGCCAAAGCCACTACAGTTTGACTAGGAATTCGTTCTACTTTATTCTTTTTAAGATAAAGGAAAATTTAATGATTGCTAATATGGATGTTAGATTTTTCATAGAATCATTCAGGTTGGAAAAGACCCTCGGGATCATGAGTCCAACCATTAACCCTACTCCGTTTTTTGATCAGTGACAGTCAGTTTTGCCTAGTGGAAAGTTTCAAGACATAGACATCAAATCAATATTCAGTTTCTCTTAATAGTTAAACGCCTTGAACACACATTTGCGACACTGGAAAAATCCAACACCTAGTTCATTTCTGCTAAGGTATATGTAGTGTTTTTCCATTTGTTTGTTTATTTTTGTGTGGAAGGCAGGTGCTTCTAACAATATATAAAGTGACATTTTCAGACTCTGAAACTCATTCCTTGCAGCATTAACTTTCCGCGACTGTTCAAAGGTGACTTTGTATTGGCAGGGGTCAGCTTTTTGCTACTATGTAGCCTAATATTTCCTATTTAATGTCATCATTTTCTTTCCCTTGAATTCTTACTCTCTATTTTAAATTGCTGTAGTGTCTTTTGCCTTTTTATTTTCTCCTTTCTGAGCTTGGATTAGTGTTAACTAGAGTTTTCTGGTGCTTCTAGAGCTTTTTAATAGACCAGGTAGACACCTGGATTTCATATTGGAAAGTCATTCTCAGTGAGATTAATCTAGCATGATTTAAGATATCTCTAACAGAATAGTCAAACTTCAAACTGTCACTGGAGAGTCCATTCATGGTTAATGAGATAAGTAAGTTTCTCCAAAGGGCAATTCATGTGACCTGTCACATACATCTGTCTCTAGATGAAAACAGTTGTCTCCTGGAGGAACTTATTTCACTCTACTGACAATGTAAAATTATAATTATGCCACTAACTCTGTCACCAATGTCAAGAGAGATTAATATCACTTGGTGTTTCTTGGCTATACATTTCACTTTATTATTTTTCTTTTACTCTGCATCTGAGAAATTTTGCCTTTACACTCATTTCGTATCTGTGCACATTTTTATTGCCTTTATGATATTCTTTTGCAAGTGGAGGCTAAAGTAAGTACTCAGCTGGGTTTCCTGCTTCCTTTGGAAAGTGAAAAACATTATTTTTAAGCACTTATTTGAAGAAATGAAAAGTTCAAGATGAATGATACCATGTTATATCTTAAACTGAAAGACATTATCAAAGCTGTGATTTTTAGTCGACATCCAAGAGCTCTATTTCATGGGCTTTAGTTCAATTGCCAATTAATAATTTTCCTTCCTCTGCTCTCCACTTCCTTATCACTATACATAAAAAGATGTGACAAAATGAAGGAAAAGCTTGCTGCTGATTAAGTACAACTAGACTCTTGCCCGCCCTTGGGAACCTTGCTGGAAGGCTCAATAATCTAAAACCAGAGTATTTGCAAACAAAGTTTAATATATTTACCTGAAAGACTGATGATTTGCAGGGTGAGGCAAGGAGGGAAAACTAGAGCAGGACATTGAGGTCAGCACACTGTCTATATTCCTCTGAAGAGAGGGATAACAGAGTTCAGAAGTCTTTGATTTTCCCCTAAAGGCTTTACTGACAAATGGGAAGAACGTCATGTGGATATGTGGTACAACAATTATTCTTGTGACATATCATTTTCCCTTGCTTTGTCTTGCTTTCCCTNTTTCTTCCCAGAAGTGATGAAGGATTACTGTCTGCAGACTTGTTGTCCCTGCATGCAGCATTGCTCACAGGATTTCCCTGCTTTTTTACCTTCTCCCTGTAGCAGAAAGCACTTAAGAAGTCCAGATGTATCCATGGCAAATTGATCTAAAGGAAAAAAAATGAAGCTAATATGATAATTAAAATAAGAAAACCAAACTCCTTCAACTGACAAGATAATGGAAGATTCTTTAGACACTTTCAGCAGGGATCGATGGTACAGTCATGATAACCATATAACATTGCACTTTCCATTCTGGAGGGTGTAAAAATGCTTTGGATATTCAGCAGACCAGTACAAGGAATTGCTTTGTCTACAAACAACACAAAACCTCCCATGGGTTTACAGGTGGCAGCTGCTCTGTAGGGAATGGAAGCATTCAAAAGGTAATGCGTGGGTAGGTTGAAAATCTACCCGTAAAAAGTTAAGATTGCACAAGCATTAAGCCTACTTAAAACTGGTGGAAGGACAGGACTTCACTGTGTTCAGAGGTAAAGTGCCTCTTTTCTAAAGGTGTTAGTGCTGGTAGCCAGGTTCAGTAAGTACAAGGAAGGCATATGCTGCCTAGAGGGATTTGGCTGTTATTTATGTTATGTTTGCCAAAGAGTATTCTCTGCAAAGGTAAAAGACCAGAATGTTAACTGGAAATGCAAACTTCTAATTTACTAAAATAGAGTAAATTTGAGTTTTAAAAATAGGAGCATGAACACTGCAAAAGGCTGTATTCCAGATTTCTTTCCTACATGAAAAATTAGATAATATTTTTCTCCAGAAAATTTGTTACAAGAGACATAGGAATGTATTTTCAACAGAGTTTGTCCCATTCAATGCAGAATGTCTTTTATAGTTGTATTTGTCTCAGCAGTTTCCCAGTCTGCTGTTTCCTCCTGTCATTTTTCATGCATTTGCCATATTGATTTATTTTTGGTCCTGTCCCAAGTGGACATTACCCCTTGCCATCACAAGCCCTTCTTGCTTATTATTCTGCTGCTGTTGAGTTACATTTTTTATCTTTCCAAGAAAGTTATTTAGTAACTAAATCTCGCTACCTATTCTCATCCTCAAGATTCTCAGAACAAGGCAAAGGTGAGCTCAAACCCTGGATAAATCACTCCAGCTCAGCAGGGCCAGATGAGCTGTGGTAGCTCTCAAAGATCTTGATGTTAGTCCTCAGCAAATGCAAGGCAGTGTAACTTAGCTCAGTCCTCCTTCCATATGGAATAGAAGGAGTAAAACTGACTTACATTTATCCCAGGTTGTAGGTACATCTAGTTGTTTTCACTCCTTTACCAGCTTACTGAAATTTTAAGCTTTCTTGAGAGATATGCTTCTTGGTTTCTCTCTACTAGCAAAGACTACATAGAGATCAGATAGTATTTAAAAAACTTTGTTAAACACGCACTGAATCAGTACAGATTTTTGTGAAACTGACTTTTAAAATACTATGTGAAAACACGTGTGCCAAAGTAATGCTCATTAAGGAACTGTTTGAAGGCATGCTTTTTTTTTTCCCCCCTAAAAACTGATATGGGCTATTGGTTATGGCAAGGAAGAATCTAAGCATGGCAATACCCCCTACAATGGGAAAGAGGTGAATGAAATAAATGTTGAAATGCTGTGGTTCTAAAATGCTTGATTATAATATATTCTTTCATAGCTGGAAATAACTGTAGTACATGATCTCATTTTCCTGAGAATTACTTCTCCTCTTAGGCTGTTGTCAGCTGGGAAAAGAAGGGAGCCAGAGGACAGGCAAATCCTTACAGCAAGTTCTGTGTTCAGCAGGGCAGTCCAAAACCTTTCACTGTGACATGAAGGTCCACATTAGGCTTCAGTTCAAGCTCTGAATGGTCTGTGCTGACATCTTTAGCTCATGGCATTTACTACTAGAACAGCCTTTGCTGTTCTATGTGATGTCTTTGATAGGCTATAATTTTCCACAGCTGTTTTAGGTGCAAACCCCCCATGGGCAATACTTTATGTCTTTCCTTAGACGTGCCATTTCATTGTATGTCTCATCAAAATCAGGCAAACAAATGTGGAAAGAGGAGGTGCTCCAGCATGTGTCATGCTCTGCAAATCAAGTGTATAGAAATTCCTTGCCTAGAGCCCTGCTTGTGCCACCACACACATCAGAGCTCTATGACAGAGGGGCTCATTTTTTCTATTTCTACCTCCTCAAGATCAGAAGAAGTTTAAAGTCCTACCTACTGCTAAAGCTCATTATTTTGCTGCCTGAATAAGGTGGGGTGGAGTAAGGGGAATAAAAAAAGTTATTCTAAAGCATAATTAGATGCAAGATTTGAGTCGAGACATACATACAGCTTGATTAAATCAGAGTCCTTTTTCTAATACAAATGACTGTTACTTTGAGAGTCCCATTATTAAAAGGAATTTTCAGTGCCAGTTTGAAAAAAAAAAAAAAGTGCTATCTAGTCTTTGACATCACATCTTAGCTGAAAACTCCCATCTTCAAGTATATTCAGTCAAGTGGATCCTCAACTGAAATATATCCATGTAATTCCAGTCTTTCTGGTGTAATTACATCAATGAATGTCATCTAAGGATGGGATGGATAAGAGAAGCAGAGGACATCACTATTAGGTACATAATGTTGCTCATACTCTGATCATCACTGAATGAATTCAGCTGATGATATGAACCAGAAGGATAAAACTTCAGGGCTTAAAAAAAGCTTAAAGAATGCATGAAGGTAAACTTTTCTGCATTCATTACATTTCATTACATTACACATTAGTGGGAAACCAGAGGGAGAAAGTTGCTGTTTTATCTCATGCAAGTGACTTTAATAATGAGAGAGAATCATTAGGTTATGCAAATTTCAGTGTTGAACTTCCAAGAACAGTGAGCTTATGATTTTCAGTAATTAGTAACATACACTAAGTTGTGTATTAACACAAAACAAACCAAAACAAAATAAATCACATTTTTTTCTCTTTACTACAGCTGATTTTTGAGCAGTGACTAAATACTACAAAAAGGACAGGAGACTATATGGGGATTTTGACTGGCTGGACTCAGCACCTAGGGATCGTTTTTAAACCAGAATGTGTCACAGAATCACAGAATATTCATGGCTGGAAAGGACCTCTCAGATCACTGAGTCCAACCGGAAACAAAGAAACAAACAAACAAAAAAGACAAACTACACAACCACCCACTAGAGCATGTCCTGGAGCACTACATCTACACGTTTCTTAAACACCTCCAGGGATGGTGACTCAACCACCTCCCTGGGAAGGCTGTTCCAGTGCCTCACCACTCTTTCTGCAAAGAATTTCTTCCTAATATCCAATCTAACCCCACCCTGTTGCAACTTCAGACCATTCCCTCTGGTTCTGTCATTAGTTACTAGGGAGAAGAGGCCAACACCCACCTCTCTACAACCTCCTTTCAG
>VWZO01002081.1:262063-278497 GCA_013396975.1 Bucco capensis
CCAAGTCCCTCTGCAGAGCCTCCCTGCCCTCCAGCAGATCAACACTCCCACACAATTTGGTGTAGTGTGCAAACTTACTAAGGGTGCTCTCAATCCCCATGTCCAAGTCATCAATAAAGATGCCAAACAAGACTGGCCCCAAAACTGAGCCCGGAGGGACACCACCGGTGACTGGCAGCTACCTAGATCTCACTCCATTAATCACAACTCTCTGGCAATGTCCAGCCAGCCAGTTTTTAACCCAGTGAAGAGTACATTTGCCTATACCATGATCAGCCAGTTTCTCCAGGAGAATGCTGTGGGAGACTGTGTCAAAGGCCTTACCAAAGTCCAAGTAGATAACATCCACAGCCTTCCCCCCATCCAAAAGGCGAGTCACATGGTCATAGAAAGAGACCAGGTTAGTTAAGCAAAACCTCCCTTTTGATAAACCCATGCTGACTGACCGTGATGCCTTGGCTGCCTTGCAATTGCTGCAAGAGCTCACTCAAGATGATCCTCTCCATGATCTTTCCTGGTACCGAGGTCAGGCTGACAGGCCTGTAGTTGCCTGGATTCTCCTTCCTGCCCTTCTTGTAGATAGGTGTCACATTAGTCACCCTCCAGTCATCTGGTACCTCGCCTGCTGACCAGGACTGTTGAAAAATGGTGGAGAGAGGCTTGGTGAGCTCTTTTGCCAGCTCCTTAAGTACTCTTGGGTGAATGCCATCTGGCCCCACAGACTTATGAGTGTCCAGGTGCAGAAGCAGGTTGTAAACCACCTCTTCCTGGATTATGTGGGAGTTGTACTGTTCTCCATCCTTGTCTTCAAGCTCAGGAGCCTGAACGCCCTGGGAGCATTTGGTCTGTCCATTAAAGACAGAAGCAAAGGCAACATTAAGGAACTCAGCCTTTTCCTCATCAGACTGAAGGCTGTCCTTAGGCTCATCTCTAGTGAGCCTGGATTTATCCCCTTCCCCCCTCAAGCCTAGTTTAAAGCCCGTTCAACAAGCCCTGCCAACTCCTGTGCAAGGATCCTTTTTCCCCTTTTAGACAGATGTAGTCTATCTGCTGCCAGCAGACCTAGTGCCATATAAACTTCCCTGTGATCAAAGAACCCAAAATTCCAACGGTGGCGCCAGTCTCTAAGCCACACATTAATCAGTTGTGTTTTCCACCCGCTTCCAGTGTTTTTCCCTACCACTTAAGGGATTGATGAGAACACCACCTGTGCACCTGAGCCTTCAAGTAGTTGCCTCAATGCCTTAAAGTCCTTCTTAATTGCCTTCGAGCTTCTCTATGCAACCTCATCATTACCTGAACTTTCCATCTAATCTTTTTAGCACACGAAATCCCTTGTCAATCATACCACTAGAAGCCAGATTCAGATCAATATCCAGGCCATCTTGTGCCTTTTGTAGCAGTTAATGGATTGTCAACAAATGGTAATGTTAAAAATAAGTGCAATCATCTTTTAGGCTTATTTCAGCATAGGAAAATACTTTAAAAAGAGTATAAAGATGTACTTATGAATGACTATCAGTCCTCTTCATGTTATTAGTAATTATTTTAATATTATTGGACTGCTTAAATAAATGCAGGGTAGCTGTGTTTGTTGCTACAAAACAAATGAAAGCGTAGAAAGAAAACCAGCACAGAATTGTGAAAGGGTTTTTTAGGGTTGTAGAAGAAGAGATAGCAATAAAACCAATGATTTTTATTGACCTGGTGTTAGTCTATGACCACTAGGCCAGATATTTTTCTTTGCCTAGTAGATTTCCAATTGCTTTTACTGTTGCTAGGGAGAGTTTCAGTTTTTCAGGGATGGATTCCGCCATATCTTACACTAGTGCCAATCAAGTGGTTTTCTTCTAAGAAAATTGATTAACAGATGATTGAGCAAAGGAAGGGGACCTGTACTACATTTTCTTCCCTTGTAGATGACAATGTAATGCAGTTAAGAAAACCCACTTTTGGCTAATTTCATTAGGCCCAGAGTAAGTCAATCACAAAAACAGAAAACAAAGTGTGCAGTCTGTATTCCAAGCTAGAAATTTCCACCATCTCATATAGGACAGAGCTACTGACAGATTTCATATGGAGTCGGTGCTTAATGGAGGTGAAGAGGTCAGTGGAGGCTGGCTGTTTCTTGTC
This sequence comes from Bucco capensis, assembly GCA_013396975.1. NCBI lineage: Eukaryota > Metazoa > Chordata > Aves > Piciformes > Bucconidae > Bucco > Bucco capensis. The sequence continues at coordinate 264,197 of VWZO01002081.1, forward strand.
TTTTTCTTTTTACAGAAACACAGCAAGCATCTCATTTTCTGCTACTTGCATTTGTTGAAGGGGGCAGGGGACCTCAAAATATATGGATTTCATACCAGCTCTGTTAAAGTTTTTGACTCCCTTGATGTAACTATCATGAAAAGTGAAAGTGCTGACAATTAAAGTTAATGAGTATTTCATTGCTTGTGACAGTTTATTTCAATTAACATTGTTGCTGTTTTCTTCTTTAAGTGGGAAAATGTTCTGGGAAACTTCTGTGATAACACATGGAGCTAAGCTTGAGCTGGCTGAGAACAGCAGACACAACTTGACCTTTACAAGTAAAGAATCTTTTCTTCTTAAAGGAGACTTCAGCTCTGTTTTTTCTGTAGAAGATTTTTGTCACCAAAAACCTCTCTACAGGTAGATCTCTCACAGACCAGATGCCACACTCATTTCTTGAGTCTTTCCCAAACGGATTTTTCTGACACACAGAGGTTAGAGAAGCAATCAAATAATTTTTCCNCCCTTCTGCATTCCTCTGCACATGTTGGGAATAAGAAAACATGGTCAAAATCAAGATATAAATAAATGCAGAGGTGATGTAACAAATCTGATTCTCGGCTGATGAAACATGGAGTTTGAGTGTTGATAACTGACAATTGCTCCCGTTAGTTTAACAGTACTACTTTTAGAGAAGTTCTTCTCCTTACATGAGATTAATCAATGCATCTGAGCATGAAAATCAATGAATAAAAGCAATCAGTCTGATCCTGAATTTGTGGGTCTGCAAGAAATGTGATATTGTATGCAATAATTCCAGCCAAGGTCAGGACATATACAACATTTGACAGCAAAATGACTGGACTTCTAAAATAAAGTTCTAGTCCTATATGTCACTGCTTCCATTCCATACATTTTTTAAAATATTTGTTTTCATGGTCTCTGCTCATTGTCATGATTAAATAATATTCTTTCATGGTTCTTTATTAATGGTAGATATTTATTAATATAATAATAATGGTAGATATTTATTAGTGGTAGATATCTCAACACAGCAATATTCAGTGCTTTAAAAAGACTAGACTGACCGAGGTCAACTGCAGCTTTGTTGGACTTATTATATTAATTTAACAGAATAATAAACTGTGCCATGGCATGCTATGGCTCTTATTATTAAAAATGACTTTAATTTTAATTTATTTGTCACTAGACTTACCTAGGTATTCTATAGGTAAGAAATTTAATAAAATGTACAGCAAAGCTCTCCTCAACTAAATAAATACTTCCCCTCAAGTCAGATAGCATAGAATGTTCTAACAAACTATATCCCCCAGAATACCCAAAGATGTCTTACCATGTGTCTTTTAATTTCTCTAAGAGAAACACTGTCGATCTCACTCAAAATTCTTCTTTCTAAGCCAATGATTAACATTATTGTCAACTTTCATCAGAAGAACCTTCAGTCTGTCTTCTGAAATGGGAGAATGTGGTTAACATTCACTGTTGGTGGGAATAATTTCATTAGCTATAATCACAAAAACAAATATAACAGATTGGTTTTATAAAGATATCACAACAGTTTACCAAAATAGAATACATCTTTATGTAAGTGCAATAATCCATAATGTTCTTGTATCTTCAGTACTTCATGCAGTCCTGAAAAAACCCCACATATGAAACAGGTTATATAATGCTTTAGGAAGCAGTATAGAGGATGTCTACAAAGACAATCATAAGGCACGAATTCCATGTATAAGAAAAACAAGAGGACTGAAAAGATGGTAGAGTCTATAAGACCCAGAATGTTGTTGATAAAGTGAATGCAAACAACAGCTAAACTGTGGTAATCTTTGCTGTAAGATGTTCTGGGGGTCAAACATGTTAGTGGATTTGAAATAGGACCCAGAACTCTAAGGTGATTCTAGCTAAACATTTTTCTTATTAAAGAGTATACCCAAAACACCAAGGGGGGTTATTATCTTGAAAGCCAAGTTTGAACAAGAACTTGAATAGCTAGCTTCTGTAAAACTTAAAGTGACTACAAAGTTGACTAGAGAAGAAAGAACTGAAGAGAAGTTCATAGACACATCTTCACCTATTTGTTGTGGTATCGTAGAGCAAATCTTTGCTTTGAAACTCACCTTTTAACAGCTTGATTTTCTGTTTGCCCCAAAGCCTCCAGTGACTGTATCTGTTCCTGCTTCTCTCAGCAGTTTTCCAGGCATTCTGCTGATTACAGACTTTTTTTCCCTGAATCTCACCCTTCCTTTTCTTGCCACACCTTGAACTTCTGAAGCTCTTCAGCTTCATGGAGCTTTCATTGTTCTCCAGGAGCATAAGGTACAGACATTCCCACCTGGCCCAGACTCTTCTTTTAAAAAAGAACATGTATTTTAAAAAGGAACTGACAAGAAACATGAAAAATGGGTGCTACTATTCACTTCATAATTTACCTCTTTTTTGTCTCATGTTTTAGTAACTATACCTGTTGGTGTAAAAATCCATGGAAATCAACACACTAATCTCTCTTTGTGAGAACTCTCCAAAAACCAACAAGATCTGCTCTGTTTTTGGTTATGCATATGTTTTGAAAGAGTTACTAACCTTTTTTTTTCCTCTAGCATATTTCATAGGGCAAGCAGAGAACTGCCTATTTTGGTCAACTTCTGGTTAACATGGTTTGGACATCTCTGCAACCCTGCCTCAAAGATGGCTATTTTATTTTCTGCAATTTTGACACAATAAAATGGCAAAAAATAAGTTACATGCATTTCACACAGGCTTCTGAAGTCTACTAAAATAAGAGGTGAAGGTTGCAGGCTTTGTTGGTTAGACAGGATGGTTAGAAGGCTGTGGAAGATTATCCCTTTTTTTTTAAAACTCTGTCCCCTAAGCAAGCCTGAAGCTGTTTACTTGAATCTGACAACTGTAAAGCAAACTTCAGGGCTCAACTCACACATTCCTACAGGGTTTTCATAGCCCAGTTTTCTAGATGTAATTAATTAGCTCCTGTTCTCACCAAAACAAAGTCTGTGTAACTAACTGAAGTATTATTGCAAAGTCTATGAAAGGAATAATGTCCTAAAACCTTTTCTATGACTTTATTTAACTACCTAGGCAGCCTCATCTCCTCAGATGGTAAGATTGATGGAGAGATAGACAATAGGTTGGCAAAGGCATATAGTGCTTTCGGAAAACTCTATAAAGGAGTCTGGCAAAATAAACACTTGAAGATAAGTAGAAAGATCAGTGTTTATAGAGCCATTGTGCTGTCTACTCTTTTATATGGTTCCGAATCATGGGTCATCTATNCTTTGCTCTGTTGCTCCTCGTGATTCCTCCTTTATGCACCTCTTTCTTCCTAGCCATACTCTGTATAAATGTGAAACTATGTCTAAGTGGCCAGAAGTGCACAGGTATGAATGCAACCAAATTATAAAGTATAGTCACCTGATTGAGTATACTCTAGAAATGCCAAGCTAAAAAGAATTTAAAGAACCCAAGAGAAATAGCCTACATTGCAGGAGTCAATGATGATAAATACAGGTAAATCGTATTTTAACACTAGAGTTAATTCAAAGGGCAAAGGGACTGGCAAAATATGGGAAAAAAAGACATGAGCAAATTTCCTGGGTTTTATCTTTGTCTTATGACTGGATTTTATCAGTCAGACATTGACATAAAAAAAAAATCTGTGCCTGTAATGAGGCTAATCAGAACTACAGTAATTTAAATGAGTCACAATTTACTTTGGTATTCAGTAACCCATTTTTCCTTATATCCTAAAGTGTTTTTCCATTTTATCTATGAAGAAGGAATCTATACTTGAGCTTTGAGGTGGTACAGCTCTGAGTAGTGCAGCTGAGCCCTGATTACGTTATTTATCATTATGATAAAAACAGAATTTCCCTTTGCCAAGGCATTTCCATATTTCAAAAACGCTTTCAAACTAAATGGATACAAAATGTTGATGTTTCCTGCAGAAGAGATATTCACAACAGTTACATTAGAAAACATTGACTAACCATGATGATAATGACTCAGCTTTTTTGAATTTGTTTGGATAATCTCGAAGAGATTGTATCTATTATATCAAAGAGTTTATATCTATGTCTGTATCTGTGCATCTCTGAAGATAATTAAAATATTTCTAAAAGTAGATGTCATCAGATTCTCTCCAAGCATTTAGGAGAGAATATTTAACACATGCTTAAAGTTAGCTAATTCGTTCATCTCAATCCATAGAAATTTATTTAATATCCATATTTGAATCTTTACTGCCACATTTTCCCTTAAAATCAATAAAAGCTCAGTTCAGTTTTTTCCTCCTATTCACCAAGACTGTTCCAACTTGTTCATTTTTGAGGAGTTCAGGGGCTTCTTGTAATGGAGTACACTGAAAGGATTACCATATACTTTTATCTAAACATCAAGTCTGATGCTTCAAATTGAGAGCCAGGCATATGTTTTTTAATGTTATCAATTGATTTCTCTCAAGTCCTGAATGTAATTGCCCTAAATACACTTGTAGCATTCATCCTAAAAATAATCAAATGGCAAATAAAAAATGCTGACATTTTCCTGACAAGTGTGATTCATGAGGATCCAGCAGTGTGATGACTGGAAATTTTCCCAGCCAAAGTGATTACAGTGACAACCTCACTATATGGAATGAACTGACTGAACAGCTGGTTTTACATTTACTCTTTATATATGCACAGCTGGCAAGTACCATCTTTTGGATAGACAGATGGATGTCTGTTTGTTTGGGGGGGGAGATAACATATTTATCACGCATCCACTGTCAACTCCTGAGACTATGCATTGCAATAAATATTAAACATAATGCTCCAAATTATCAGAGAAAAAGGAATGTTAAGCCTCCATATGTGGTTCAGTCAGAGCTACAGCTTGAAACACTGATTACTGCTGCAGTTCTGCAAGGCTTACTCAAACTTTATTAATACAGACAGATTGAGATTATTAAGAGTGGAGGAAGGCATAAATAGGTGGGGGAAAACTAGGATAGGAACTGTCAAGAACTTCAGCTGTTTGAAGTGGTGCCTCATGGCACCACATGCACCTCTCGCTAAGGGCTTGCACTCTATTGCAGAGAAGGTAAATGTGTGTACATACACCATCACTGAGGAAAGCTAACACAAAATCAGAGAATATCTGGGGTTCAAATGGACTTTTAAAGGTCATCTAGCCCAACCCCCCTGCAATGAGCAGGGACATCTTCCACTAGATCAGGTTTCTCAGAGCCCAATCCAATTTGAGTTTGCATGCTAAAGGATGATTGTACAATCTAGTATGGCCTGTAAAAATACAATTTACCGTGTTCAAATGAGTGATACATTCTAACAGAGTGACCACAGCTCCCAGCACAAATAATTCTCACAGAGGAATGTTTTTTCTCCAACTCAAAACTCTTTGAGGTATTATTTCTGGTAGCTGATTATTGCCATTCCTGCACTGTAGGTGCCATCACTGCGCAAATAGTTGACAACCATTTCTTTAACTTTAGGAGTAAAATAATATGAAGCTTGCCTGTAGACAAACTCACAGTTCCACAGGTCTTCTAGAAATACAGCACTTTTGAAAGTAGCTGGTAAAACTATCTCTTTTTACCTATGTGTTCTCTCAGCAGAGCAAAAATGCCTTTATGGTTCATTCTCATTCTGCTTAATGCACATGGTGAAAACTTGTGAGGTCACAGGGATTTATGCTAGCAGATTTGGCAGCCTTTTAATATTTACTTAGGCTGTAAAATATAATTTGAATTTTGGAAGTATTTGTCATTGTATCTAAGATGGATAAAGGTGTGTTTATTATAGCTGTATTTGCTATATGTGATTTACATTGTTATATGTTGACTTTTCATTTCCTCAAATGTCACAGTTGTATTTTTGTCTTTCTAACTTCCTCGAAGTATAGAAATTTAAATATTTTTTTCACACTGATGGCAATCAAATCACATTACAAATTTGTAGGGTCAGGCTACTATATCTACCAAGCAATGACTTATTTTTTTAAAAAATACTTCACAATGCCTTCTATTGTCAATGTAGCCTGATTCAGCATCCCCAAAACTCTCATTGTGTAGTCCACACTCAAGATCTATATTTATACTACACCAAACCATCAGCTTGGAGAGTGGCCATAAGCAGAATCTTTTCTTATTTCTTCCTTTTCTTCTCTTCCCTCACCCTCCCTCCCTCCACACACCTCCTGCCTTATTTTCGGTGTGAATTCCTCTCGTATGTCTGTAAGCTTTCCCTCAAAGAAAAGGGAAAATAATCTGAAGATTATGCCCTCAAAGAAGACTTCATGGCACTCTTGAAAAAGCAGCTAAGCTGTTTATTCTTTTCTATAGAGCATAATTATTCTCCACAATTGCTTTTTTTCCCTCTTCTCCAATCTAGTTGCATAGAAGGGAACTGGTTTATTCAATCCTAAGAAGTTAGTTTTTATATCTTAAGCAACATTAGGGGTGAGATTTTCTTCTCGATTGTTTGTGTGTTTAATATACATTCATAGACCATGTAAGGTATTTCCACTGATTTAGATATTATTTTGTTTGAATAGATCACATTAAATTATCTAAATTACTCATTTCTATGTCCTTACAACTATTAAGCATTCTTACCCTCTTTGCATCTACTACAAGCTTTACCAGAAACAATTTTTTTTTGACTTTCAATTCACAGACAGTTCACAGCCTTTCATAAACATCCAGTGAAACTCCTGGTTTATGCAGGAGTCACAACCTAGGCATTTAATCTTTGCCGAGGAACGTAAAATACTATGCAGAGCAAATGTGCCATTCATATATCTCTCTGCCTTCTCATCCATAGTTTGTGGAACTTCTCTGGATGACGCCTGGACAACTTTATCTACAGTAGTGTACCTCATGTCTATGTCTCTAAACTTTGGGTGAAGAGAGTTTCTCTTACTAGGTGTATACATCAGGAGCTCCAACTCTTGGGACTTTAAGCCACTGCTGAAACTGTAAAAGTTAACAATGAAGCAGTTGACTATAACAAAGAAGAGCATGTAAGCTATTTGTAGGAAATCTGCCCCCCTATTTGCTTTAATATGGACTGTACATGAATCAGATTCCACACTTAAGTAAAAAGGGTGTATATTCAAAATTACTGGGGACCTATAGTTACCACAAAATGCAGACTTTTCGCTGTTTCTGACAATGGGACCCTTTTATATAGCTACCTAAGCACAAATATAGATGCCTCTTAAGTGCTAACATTTTGGTTGGTATTCAACCAAAATCAAAATCTCATAAGAAACTACAGGGTTGAAAACAATTTTCCCAAATATTTACAATGCAATGGTGTAAGCATTTTGAGAAAGAAATACTCTTGCATACCTAGTCTTTTGCACGTGGCCTGATCTCCCAACAAGCAGCTAAAATATCTGGGATCTAAGGAGCATCTTGACTTAATATTAACAATAATAGGTTGTGTTGCTTAGAGAAAGAATCAAAGGAAATCTTTACTTGGTATTTTCCTGCCTTGCAGTCTCTGGTGTGGACAGAGGTAACATTTGAGAAACATCTATCCTGGAAAAAAAATAAATAACACCGAAGCATCTAATGGCAAGGTTGGGAAGTCAAATGACAGATGCTTGAGAAGCCAAACAGCAAGGGAGTTTGAGAGTTCAGACAGCAGATGCACAGCAAGGCAAAAGGGCTCGTCTGAGAGAACACCTGCCATTTTTCATGCACCTGTTTAATTTTTGAACTATAGTATTTCTGTATGTGAGAGGATGTGAGGAGGCAAAATCGAAGCCACAAACCCAAGGGACCAAGGTCTTATTTTTTTATTTTTGGACTATCAACATACTCACCCCCATGAAATCCTTAGTGTAATCAAATGAAGCAGCTGTTTGCACTGCTGGATCTATTCAGACTGGGGGGAAAAAAAAAGGGGTAAACACTTCTAATGCAAATATCAGCCTTGCCTTTCTACACTTGCTGCAGTGATTCTGTTATTTAGCCACTTATGGTGGCAATTGGTGCAGAAAATCTCCAGAGCAAACAAGGCTTTAATTAATAATCAGTTATTTTCCACAATAAGTAACTGGGAGGAAGTTCAGTTAATGCTTATACTTGAATGTATCTTTGTGGTCTGATAAAGAAAGTGCCTTATTCAACTGCTTTATTAATATTTTGTATGCCAAATTTTATGATACTGCTATGTTCATCATAGGTTTGATAAAGTGAAGGAGTTGAAATGTGAAGTGGTATTAATCATTAGGTTATGTTGGCTTACTGGAAAATCCAGTGACTGAAAATTTTAATGACTTTTCACACTAAATATAAATAATCCCTAAAGGGAAGTTGCTGTTGCTACAAATGCTTGCTTCACAAGCCCATAAAAAAATGGAAGATTGTATCTAGCACATTACAGGAAATTCTTTTACTACTCAAGGCCCTGAGCATTGAGGCATAACATTATAATATACAAAATATGTGCCCTTGTAAACTCAAAAACACATGTAAAAATGTCTCAAAGTTCATAGTATAAAGCACAGGAGTTTATTCCATACTTGGAAAATTGTTCTGTATTACTTGTATAAACAGTAATAAAAAAATATGTCTTTCTGTGATGAATATAATTTGTTATACACTGCCTAATGTGTATAACAATTTAATAGATACATTAGACACTGAGAAAACTTGGTGGCTGATTTTTACAAATTTGAAGGATAAAGTTGAAATCCTTTTTTTTACATGCAGCTGTAGCCACCAGTATTTCTGTCTTTCTGAGCCTGATCTTCTGCTAAATGAAGTTAGTGAAAATAATTCTATTTCATTCAAGGGAGTACTGAATGGGACTATATATGTTTCTCCTTGTTTACTTTGCATCTAGGAGGTGAAGTGTTGTAAGGCATTCTTACAATGCTTTCTAAATCTTTAGTTTCTTTTGGATTGTTTCTACTACTATACTTCATGAATAATCTCTGAAATATATAAACACATAGTCAACTAACTCTAAAGACACATTAAAGAATGCATGAAATTGTGTAAATCTAGATTCAGACACAATAAAAATTATTTTCTCTACAAATCATGTCATTACGTCCAAGTTTGTTTTTCATATTTATTTAACATATATATATATAGTATTTCTGTTGTGTTTAAAGCTATGCTATAAATGTTACTAAATGCTATATATAGCATTATAGCATTTAGTGCTATAATATGCTACAAATATATATATATATAAATGCATTTATCAAATATTTTCCTAGTGGTACCTATTTCTATTTCCACTTTCACTTCATTTTTGGCAATATTTTATGCAATATAACAAGTGTTATAGCAAAAGATAGTTCAAGATCTCAGATCAATGTTATTTTAAGTATATATCAAGCAAATAGTTTCTTATCATGGAGCTATGGGAGCTATCTAAAAAATATAGCAAGAGATTATATCTCTTCTGTTCCTGAGTGAGTTGAGATTTCTACCAAGTGACTTCTCCACTCTTCTTTGTCAAAGCTAAATAATGTGGAATGCAGAGTTCTTCACCATGTAACATCATCAAAACTGTTCACTGAATAACTTCATGACAGCTACTTAAATAACTATCTGAACTTTCTTATCCCCTTTTTAAACATACACTAACAGTTTAAATTACTTTCAGATGATAAGACATATTTGAATGCAGATGTTTCTCTTTCTTGCTCCCACTCTTGCATATTTTATTCTTCTGCACAGATCTTTGTATTTTCAGCTCCTCTTCCGTGATATCTAATTATTCTAGAAGCTCTTTAGTAATTTTTTTCATGGCACATATTTGATGTATCCCAAAATATACAGCTGTCTGAAATTTCCCGGAATTGTTATAGAAGTGCTAGAATCTTTCAAGCAAATTTGGGGGATAGATGTCATGTTGTCAGACTACTGGTCACAGAAATTGCTTTGTGCAACACAAAAGTCTCAAATGTTGAAAGGAGACTGGCTTGAATAGAAGGAGTGCATGCTTTTCTTTCACAGTTATTCCCAAACAATAACTTTATTATACCTGATTGCCATTCCAATAGTGGTTTTGTGGAGATGAAGTATATTCTCTATCAAAAGATGACAATAAATCAGGGCTCATCAGCCTGACAGCTGCATTTACAAATAATACTATTACTCACATGCATTGTGTGAAACAGCTTAAACCATAAAGGTTTTTAAAATGTATCTATCAGGGAGGAGTTGACTGGAAAGGCAAATCAGCGGATTCCAATGTTGCAGATGTTAGGTAATGGAGGAAAGGCAGAGAAATCAAAGCAGCACTCTAATTAGGACTGATGCTAGCTTCCAAACTAGTCCATCACTGTCTTCCTCTAGTGTAGGATTCATAATATGATGAAAATGGATCAGGTGAATTGCAACCTAAGAGAAGCTATTTTTGTTCAGAAAAGGAACCTTGTTCGGTTTTAAATTGGAGAAGAGTAGATTTAAACTGGACATTAGAAAGAAGTTCCTCACCATGAGGGTGGTGGAACATTGGAACAGGTTGCCCAGGGAGGTGGTTGAGGCCCCATCCCTGGAAGCGTTCAAGGTGAGGCTTGACAGGGCTCTGGGCAACCTGATCTAGTTGGGGATGTCCTCACTGCCCACTGCAGGGGGGTTGGACTGGATGACCTCCAAAGGTCCCTTCCAACCCAAACCATTCTATGATTCTTGTGTGGCTGTCTTGGAGCTATTTGCAATGTCAGTGCTAAAAGCTGAGTTCTGCTGTATGAGTTTAGAAATCAGATAAAATAGGAAAGATAGGATACTTCACCAAAACTCAGTCACCAGCCTTCCAGGTAAATACAAGACATTCCAAGGGTTGTGTTCTAAGAAGCTTCCCTGTTAACTGTGTGGTCTTTCAGCCCTGTTCTTCATCAACCTCTTTGAGGCAATTTCACTCCATTGCTGTCTGTGACACTGCTTTTTCTTTCTCTTTTTCATTCTCTGCCACCCTTTTCCTGTAATAAATATGTGTCTTTCTACTAACTAGCTCCTATGAGGCTACCTCTCTCCTTCCCTCATTTTTTGGTGAAAGAATTAATATCATGCTTGTAAATCATCACTTACATTTAAATCAATTTGTTCATTAGGTTTACATATTATAATCAACCACATCATCTTTTACTCATCTTTGCTGCTTGAAAAAGAAGTTTGAGAAGTCTAGAAATTATTTTAAATCCTAATTTTTAAAGATATAAAATGCATCCCTTTTCCTTTGAGGGAAGAAACAAATCTGTGTGTGAAAGCCTTTTGTTTCTTTCTTTTGGTGAATGAAAAGCAAGGAAAAAATCAGGGACCCCCAAGTAGGTCTGGTACCTAGGGAACTTCATGGAAATGCAGGAGACTCAAGTGAGCTACATCAGCAGTAAGCTGTTGGCTGTCCTCAGTACTACTCATTGGAATTATCCAAATCTCTATCTTTAATTAAAGATTCATTAGACCATGAAATCACCTCATATCCCAGTGGAATAGGTAAGTTACCTAGAATGGCAGAGATTGGATAAAGTTTCCATCCCCCCCCCAAAAAAGATTTCCATACTTAATTAATTTTACAACTAGACTACTTGCTATTCTGAGAAGAATAGCTGTCTTTTTGTATGTTTTACCAGAAATTCTGTCCTGGACCAAAGGATCAGTTTCAATTAATCAACATTTTCCAATGAAAAATCCCCCAAAGGACATTTAAAAAACATGATAAGCTCTTAGTGTTAGTTATGGGCCTGTCCTAATCATTTTCAGAAGTGTTATACAGAATATTTAATACAGATGAGAATAATTAACACATGAAGCAATAAATGAAGTTCATGTAGGGTATAGATATGATATGAATTCAGTTGAAATTGTATCCAAGCTCAAAATTTAACATTACTGGTAGAATTAATTTCATGCCTATTACAGTCTTTTATACAGTTATTTTTGGATGGTACAAAAATTGTCCTTTGGAGGTGCCAGTCTCTCACCAGTGTCAGGAGATAAACCTTAGATGACTAGCCTAGATAGGGCATGTAACTTTTAGATTAATTCCACTCTACATAATTACCTGAGAAATGCTTAAAAAGACTAAAAAAGTCAGGCCTGTGAAGTGGGAACTTTGTTTAAAGAAAGCATGGGTAAAGGAACATAAAATGTCCTTGTGAAGGGTTCTTAAGGTTATATCTGAAAGATAGTTAAACTATAGTGAAATATGTGCTTGCTAGCTCATTACTCCTGTATCTACAGGCTCAGATTATTTTTTTTTTCTGAGCACCTTTCATCAGAACAAGGAAATAGGCAACCTATATAAATTCTCATCCAAAGAAAGTATAAATAGGGAAGTTTACAGCACACAAAATGAATGTTGTCAATAAGAAAAGGAACCTGCCTTTGCAATCAATGTGAGATCTTGAGGCTATCTAAAATCTAATAACTCCTCTTGCATTGTCACAGACTAGAATAACAGGTTCAGAGCTGGGCAGAGTAGGACTCCTTCCTTCAGTGCAGGTCACGCTGATCATAATACTTTTATTATCCTCTTCCTGTGGATCATCTAAAATGATCAGTGTGACCATCTGTTTGATTTCACCTCTGAAAGGTCCTTAGGGGAGAAAAAAAGTAGTTATCAAAGCCATCTCAAAGAAAACAGATTTTTTTTTCTCATGGCTTAATCATTATACTTGCTAGATAATGCTTTTCGCATATAAAAATGATCACCTATTTATCTTTTTGTCAGCTAAGTGTATACTATTGAATACTATTATGTAAATAGACATCATTGCAGTACAATGGTTAAATGTAGCATGTAAATTATAACAAGCAGCCCTCAGATGGGAAATAATTAACTTCTTGGCATTCTCAGCACCTTGTCCACTTAATATTTACTGAAACTTTCCAACTCTGTTAAGAAAAATCTTCCCTTGCCACAAAAAATTACAAGGTGTTTGCTCTTCTTGAGGGAACTCAAGAGGTCTCAAGGAACTCAAGAGTACAACCTACTTTTCAAAGCAGGATCAGGAGTGAGATCAGACCTGAATTGGCTCTTCTCTCCATGGATGGAGGTTGCAGCACAGCTCTGGACAATCTGCTCCATTGTTGGACAGTACTCCTGAGGAAAATGATTTTTTGTCTATCCAGCTGCACCTCTCTTTTTCAGCTTAGGTCTGCTGTCTTTCACCACATTTTTTAATGTTTGTTTCTTAAATTCCACTCTATTACTGCTTCATAGAGTATACCTGATGGCTAGGAACACCACACATCTACAGTTTACCTATACATGTTTTTTGACATTCTTTAAATTCTAATTTTTTTTTCCAGCTCTTTCTAGGAAGTACAAATGAGTCATGTACCTGTGAAAAAGAAATCTTCCTACTACCTGAAACTTTAATCACTCAGTACAGCCACTCAGTAAAAATGTATACAGCTCTTACCAATTGCTTGCAAATTACTATCTCAAGAACTCCTTTCAGGTGAGGATATGGCTGTATTACAGTGCCTCAAGCTTGAGCGGCATTTTTCCTAGTGTAAGTTTGCATTATGAAATTAATTGAGTCTTCATACTAGTAAGAAGATACCACTAGTTCAAGAATCTAGCTGGCTTTCAAGTGGAAAAAACACTCATTTCAAAGATGTTTTTAAAAAAAATGGAAAAAAGTGCACAACTACTTTGTGTTTCTTCTTGGTCTTAATCTGGGATCATTAGTTCTTACAGTGGTGGTAAGCTCTATTTATATCAGTGTAAATAATGTGAAAACCAATCCTCTACAAGTTTTTAACACATAAAACATTACCTTAAGGAATGAGTTTTACTGTTAAATGTGGAGGTACTTTATCAAAAGTGATGCTCAGAGAAGTAGTCTACAAAGTAATGCAGCATAATTGAGAAAGTCCACCAGAAAGCAGTGTTTCATCCAGGAGTCACAGGTTTGTTTGTTTTGGGATCTTTTGCATACTCTGTAGGGATGATCTACATTAGCATTTTAGTTCAGAAGAAGCATGTAGCCCTGAAGCAAGTGCTTGCTTACCATAATTTGCTTAGCATTGGATCATCCAGAACGGATTTCTTTGTGATGAAACTAAGCCAAAGAATTTACAGCTGATGGTGTCCAACCACTAACAGAAGCTCAGTCTGACATACTGGACCAGTACCATGGTGAGGATGGCAGGGCAACACCACCAGCTCTTTCCTTTTCTAGATCGCTTCCTTTGGGCTTCCATGCCTGCTAACGTAAAGACATCTTAAGTTAGCTGAAGTATTAGACAAGTCGTGGCTAGGCTTCACAAACGAAGATCCAGGGAGGGCTCCATCCACGCTCCTC
>VWZO01002081.1:287738-359620 GCA_013396975.1 Bucco capensis
GAGGGTGGTGGAACACTGGAACAGGTTGCCCAGGGAGGTGGTTGAGGCCCCATCCCTGGAGGCATTCAAGGTGAGGCTTGCCAGGGCTCTGGGCAACCTGATCTAGTTGGGGATGTCCCAACTGCCCAGTGCAGGGGGCTTGGGCTAGATGACCTCCAGAGGTCCCTTCCAACCCAAACTATTCTATGATTCTATGTTTGGATTTGAGTAGACTGGAAAATCATTTATCTTCAAGTGGGGGAAGAGAGCAGCAGTGCTTTATCAAAATTTTGTCTCAATTCCCTCAGTGCTTTGCTGACTTGCACTTAATTCAGACCCTGGTTTGGTTTCACATAACTTCCCAGATTTCTGCTTCTGTCTTATTTCATAGGACTCTCTCTAAGGTAGGTCATAACTTGGGTCATTACATTTCCCTTTGGGCAGTAGCAGATGCCTTCTTCTATTTGTCTTATTCAACTGCTGTGAAGTCTGCCCTTGGGTAGCAAAAGTTTATTACTTTTTTCCCCTGGTGGGTTTATTTTTTTCCTTCTTCAGCTGCACCATACAAGACTATGCTACTAAACTATCAGAACTCCTGCTTCATTGATTTTGTTTAGAAGCCTTTTGTACGTGTGTCTTTGCCAGAGCATCCATAGTATTATTCATATGTTGACTATAATCCTTTATATTAATCGTACACTATCTGTTCATCTCTCTGCTGCTTGACCCTTGCCTTGAGTGCTGTGTATTTCTGGTAAATATTTTCCAGCATATGATCTTGAAGCAAGAATTAGGTTAAAGCTTATATTTTTCATAGTATACATTTCCTGCTCCTCCCTGTCTATTTAATGGATTTTACAATTAAAAGGGACCTTCCTGGCCATTTTTTCTGACCCCCTTCATTACAAGGCTAAAGAAAGCTGCACAGCAATTGCATGATAATGCAATGACAACAGCCTATCTTTTTTGTCCTTCAGCTTTGAGGAGAGCACATATACATGCAGATTTTCATAGCTATTCTCATTCTGTCACTTGGAAAAAAGGATATTCAGAATTTCAAAGACACTTGGAAATAGATATGCACTAAAAAGTTATTGTTTATGAAGAAGATAAGGTACGATATGGACTGTCTTCTCAGCACCCACTGTTTACTTTCACGATTGGACAAAGTTTTTACAGAATGACTGTTTTAGAAGAAAGTCTGAAGGATGTCCCATAATGACTCTAGTCCTCCATGCAATAGCTTTTAAACCATTCACACATTCAAGAGATGCAGTAGCTGAGGAACGCTGGAGTATTGCATGTCAATTTATTTGGTGTTTCAGTACCTATCAATATCATCATGTGTGGCAAGTGTGTCCTAAAATATGGTTCTTTATCGCTAAGGGAAGGGGCAGAGCTGATCAGTTATAGATCTGCTTTCGTACATAACTCAGACAAGCAGATATCTATTCCCATCTCACATAGGGGACATGTTTAAGCAAATATCCAGAATTATAAAAAATATGCCATTTTATATGTAAATGCCAGTGCGTTAAGCATTCAGGCCTCCAGGCTCCTGCCAAATTGGCAATGAACTCTGGGTTGTTACAAGGCCTGAGTCCCCTTACAGAAAGCAACAACTTCTTTTTACCATTTGGAGAAAGGATTTGGAACATGCGTTGAATTTGCCAAACTTATTTGTTCAAAATGCAATTCTGAAAAAAAATAAAAGCCAAAAACCAACAAACAAAAAACCTGACTTAAAAATCTAGAGACTTCTTTTAATTCAGTTTTCATTTTGTAATGAACTGTGAGAGAGAATTTTTGCCTTCTGACTTTTGAATCTGCAAGTTTTACAGCTTTCATCACTGAGTCCAGAATTATTTTCTCTTTAAAGAAAGTTTGATATTCTTTGGTATTGAGTTATCTCCAAGAGAAATACAAACTATTGTGGCAACTGACAAGCTTTAACTTAAAAAAAACAACCTTTGGAACAAAATAAAATGGAATAAAACCTTGTATTCACGGAATGATTACTTGTTTTTCATAGAGTGTGGATTTGTGGATTCCACACAGGTTCAGATACTGTCAGAAAGGCAGACAACTTACAAGAATTATCTAGTTTAGGGACATGTCTAAGGGGATAGATATTCTTACATCTTATGTGTGAAACTATGTCATTGGGGTATGTGCATAATCTACAATGCACCTGTGTATATGCTTTTAGTCATATATCATCTTCAGAGAGCTCATAGAACTTTGTCTCCTTTTTTATGCTTTGGAATTGCTCTTGATACTAGAATATGGAGGACCATGTCTTCATACTGTACTCTGTGTGCAAACCACTTGGCTCTGTAACCAACATTTGAAGGCTTAGACCCTTTAGGGAGTGAAAATGCTGTATGTAAAAATAATATACATTGAGTTCAATAGGAACTGACTGCCAGCAATAAAATCAGAGGATGCTCTCTTTGTGAGAGTGTTTTAGTACTGAGATAACCTTCAGTCTGGGATATACCTAATACCCTACCAGATGGGAAACCTCTCTATGATTCTCAGCAGGCTGTTAAGGTTTGTTCCCATTCATGCTTGCACTGGGGATGAAAAGGATTGCTTATATATTAAAGATGCTGGCTTAGGGAAAATGTGGGGATTCAGTGGATTGTCAGCACAGATGGAGATCTGTCTGTAGAGGAAAGGGATATGAAAACAACAGCAAGTAGAGAGTACACTTCTGTCTTTTTATATATGGAGGTAACAAGTGAATGGAATGTAGCAGAGCTGAAAAAAAAAACAGAAAGGAAAAGGGAAATATTAACAGACCATAATTCCTATTGTTTTTTATCATACATAGCATGCATCTCACCTAAAAAAATCCATTGCGCAGGCTCGAGGGTGCTATCTGCTATCCTCTTTTTATCAGCGCGCTTGGAAAAGGCGCTGATGAGGAGCATGGGTGGAGCCCTCCCTGGATCTTCGTTCGTGAAGCCTAGCCACGACGAGCATGCATATTATGGAAATATACAGAGTTCTGTGGAGAGTTTTTGAATGTAATGAGTTTGAAGTGCAATTTTTTTAAGTTTTCTGAACAATGTTAGTTAATTAATTATTTCTATTATTGCTTGAGAACATCCCTTAAGACTGATGGGATCAGATTGTTGTGTGCAAGATCACACAACAATCATCTGTGGAGTGCACACCTGGAGGATGTAAAAGAGTCTTAAGACTGCTCTGTGATGGCCATGTCATCACCAAAAACAAATGTTTACATTTAGAATTAAATCCTGTTATGCAGAAGCATAACAGAGGTAGGGAGACTGAAATATTATGGATGTTTACTAAAAGAATATGTTGCACCTTATGTTGTGTATGAAGTGGACAGAATAGAGTAGCCATATTCCGTATAATTTCTGGGCTAGAACACTGTAAATTGGAATATATTTCCTGCATCCCAGTAATCTGCCATAATTTTTGAATAGCCAGTAGAATAATTAATTGTCACTACATTAGGAAGAGTGTTGCAGTGAATTAAAGCCTAACTGATAACCACAGAATTCATGGAGGCTGAGCTTTATGTGACATCTGCTATACTTATAAATTTCAGTGGGGTAAATGCATGAGTCTGACAAACACGGTTTAAACTTATTTGATTGTGTGTATGTAGATAAAGGGAAAATGCTGGTGGTGTTTCGAAAAATGAAATGTTTTATACACTTTCAAACATCAGTGCTTTTGCTAAGATAGTTCTTCTTGCCTTTTATAAATGTATCTTTGATTTCATGTTACCTCAATTTCCTGAAAAATATTTTTTCCATGGGATACCATGACAAGCCATCTTCTGTGTTGATTTTTATTTTGGAGGTATTTGAAACACATGGTTGCAAGAAGAAAGTTGTCTCTTTTGCAAGAGGATTTTTTCCCTTGGTCACAAATTCTAGTGAACTTTTTCTTTTATCTTTTTCAGGCTAGAGCTCTCTGATAAGATGCCCTGTATTTTTCTACCTATATTGTTCTTTGTGGTTAGTGGCAAAGAGGAGAACAACCTATACTTCTGAGATCTTTGTAGGTCATAAGAATGTATCAAGAAAGAGGAAAGTTTGCAAGATGGTGCTACATTGATCAAGCACAGTTTATTCCTGGGGTAGCACGCTGCCATTCCCTATTGCTAGTTCCTTCTACTTGTGACATCATGCTACGAAGGACATTTATTTTTATATTATTTATTCACCTGAATTCTATACACAATTTTTTCTTCTTCAATAATTTATAAATAAGATTTCTAAAAAAATAAATACAGAGTAAAATATATTTTATGCACTGAATTCTGTTTTTTTTTTTAAAGGCTGTAATCCTTATACAGATATTTTCCTGGGATGAGAGAGGTCTATTCCTCTATTGTGCTTATAATTTGAGAATGAGAATGAGCAGACGAGGAGCAAGAACTATATATGGCTGTATTTTCTTGACAAAACTTTTTTAAAAGTAAAAACAAATTATGGGAATGCCTGAAACAGGAATAGCTTTAAGAAATTTAATAAGGTTTTTGGTTAGCAAGTTGTAAATTTTCTCAAAAATACTTAGAGCAACAGCAAGTATTACCAGTCTAAATGCTGCTGACAGCTTCAGATGAACCCTGGATTGTGTCTAGAAGCCATCAGAAATTGTCTTTCTCTTGTGCTCTTAGATATGTCCTTAGAAAACCAAATTGTCAGTTTAGTCCCACATGGAAGGACAAACACTGTTGGGATAGATAGATATGCTGGGGATTCGTTAAAAATGCAAAGGATTTTTTTTCCCACAATTCCCAGAACGAGTCCCAGAATAATCCCCTGAGCAAGAACTGGAGGATGTGTGAGGAATGCAGTACCAGATGTTGGTGGAGATGATGAAGAAGTAACCCAACTTGTGCACGGTCCCAAAAGTAGAACTGAATTGCTGCAACATTGGAGTCTGTATCTGATTCTATTTACAGAGAGAAAAAGCCAGTTCCATGCAGTAATTCACCCTTCCCTCAAGCAGACACCTAAACAAGATCAGATTGAGTTCTAGAAAAGCCTCCTTTCCCTGTTGATCATAACAAGTCATTATACATAACTTAGATAGATTTTTTCTTTTTTTGCAGATGCTGTCTAAAGGCATACAAGATATATGCGACTTTAACCATATCAAACAACACCCAAGCTAGCTCAAGTTTCTCCATAGTCCTACATTATAATACCTAGCCTTTTGATCAGCATAACTGAGAAATAGACTCATGAGTAGTCCTGAAAACCCCAATTAGTTTTGCAGCTTTTCCATCCTCCCATTGCAGAGCAACTCTGTTGTAATCACATTTATGATTGAATAGTTACTTCACAGTGTTATAAGTTAAATTATTTATCCCTTTAAAATATCAGCAGACAAATCTTGAGTTTTAAATGTTGACACTTCTCTTGGGAAGCAGGAAGGAAGAGATCAGTAGGATATCACAGTGCCAATTAATGAGGCTAAGCCTTCAAGTAGAACATTCATTAGGTTATGTGGAAGTCTCTGCAAGCTGTTCAGAAATGAAGTCCAAAGCATATTTAACTGTAGAGCAATACTTTCCAAAACTTTGAGAGTGACTGAAGGAAAACGAAAATTATGTGATAGCAATGCAGCACTTTCAACCAGCCTCTCCCCTTCTCTTTGTAGAATAATAGAGTCTGAAGCCAGCACAGTAGTTGTAGGGTCAGGATGAGTTTTGACCTCTGTTGAGTTTCCCACATTATTAGCAGAGCAATAGGTATGGACAGAAAAGACATTAATGAAAGTGTGTCCTTTCATTATGTTGTTTCTACTGTTAAAAACAGATAGCTAATAACCTGATTTTGCCCTTAGTTGAGTATATTGAGCAGAAAAGGAGAAGTGAAGTAAATGATTGAGAGAGGCAGTATGAGAAATAAGTATGAAAGCAGTGAGGG
Organism: Bucco capensis; assembly: GCA_013396975.1. NCBI lineage: Eukaryota > Metazoa > Chordata > Aves > Piciformes > Bucconidae > Bucco > Bucco capensis. The sequence goes on from VWZO01002081.1 coordinate 293,642, forward strand.
AAAGAAATCAGTGTACTCTGTTATCTTCTGAATTCTACACTTGGGAAAAATATTCTTGTTGGATAAATTTCTATCTTCACTGGTAAAATATGAATTGTAGAAATGTTTTGCATTAAAAGGTACATGGTTTTCAGGTTATGGACATATTTCACTATACCTTACAAGGAATTTAAAGCCGTAAGGGACAGGACATGAAATATGTCCCTGTACTGAACTCAGTAACCCCAGTTATAAGCTAAAGCACTTAATTCTAGATACATATAAATATGGATGCACCATAGGTAAAGATCAGGTGAAACTGAAATGGTAACAATGCCGGAGGCTGTTGCAATGGCAGGGAATCAATTGGATAAAATATGTCTAGATGAGCTTACAGGGCACACGTATCCTATACTGCTGAGTCTCAACCAACCATACCTAAGGGAAATTCCTTATTGACACTAAATCTGTAAATGTTTAATCTTGGACATGTGAGCAAGAGTTAGTAGCCATGGATGTAAGAAATAAAAAGTACGTTTCCTGCTACTGGAGAAGCGATTTACCCAACCAGTGTCTCATTTCTATTTGTCAACATTTCTGAAGGTAAAAATGGAGATATATATGTATATATATATTATAGTTTATGTGTACATATACTGGAAAAAAAAATACAAAATTTAGGCTATAATGAGTCAACTTTTGGTGCAGGTGGGACAACAGAAAAAAGAACTCCCAGTCTTATTTCACATAATCCTCTTTTAGTGATACCCTTGAGGACTATGAGTTTATTTAACAGGACATTGATACAGTTCTCTCCTCTCAGTGGGCAACAGATGAAGGGAATGAAATATTCACTGATTCCAAGTCAGACCTCATTCACTAACTCCCTCCTTTTGCTGCCTAAGTGATGCTGGTGTTGCAGGAGGGGAAAAGAATGAAAAGAGAAGTGTAGGATAAAACAGTTAAAAAAATGATAAAAGCTTCTCCCACATCATCACTGGTCAGGGTCTAGTGCCCAAACTCCATACAAAACCATGGCAAAGAAAATGTGGATGCCATCAGCATTGACTGACTGGAGAAATATGTATCTCTCTGTCTTACCAGCTAGGCAATTTCACCTGCATTATGATAAAACTGCATTACTTTTCAAAAACACTCCCAGAGAAAAATGGCTCAACCTCCTGAGAGAAGAGTATGGTCCTACTTCCACCAGCTCAAAGCCTCTGGTCTCAGAGGGGCTGCCTTTGGTAGGCATTCTCATGGAAGAGCTTAGGCTGTCCCAATCATATGCCTTCCACAGGGAAAAACATGGGCATGGGCTGTGCCCACCACTGCCCAAGCAGAAACTGACTGCATACCTGAAACTCACTAAGAATGAATGTCTTCTCCAAATGATCAGCTAACAGTTTAGCAAAGCCCAAGCTCAGCGTGGGAACTCCCAGCCTGCCACAGCAGTTACCCCAGCAAAGGCAGTGTCAAGGGGTAGATAAAGGTATGGGTGGTATTTGGTGGGAGAACACTTGGCTTCTACATATCGGTAGGTTGTGGATTAATGAGGCATAAATTCACAGTAGGAGACAATGCTTCAAGCTATTGATGAATTTCTTACATTTTTTTTTTCTATCTACTTTACCAATTGCTACTACAAGCCAGTATTAATAATTTAAAGTGAACTTATTGAATTATAACTCCCATAACTTGTGAAGAGAGAAAAGAGGAATATCTTATCTCTGGGGCAAAACCTCCTTCTTTCTATGAGCTTGCTTCCTGGTTAGTCAAACAACCTCTCATTGAACAACCTCTTATTTTCAGCTGCTTGAGACTTATTTATTAATCCTGTGTGGTCCATGGGAAGGCTTTTTATAAATGTTTTAATAAAATATATTCAGTGAATAGGGTTGGTGTCCATGTGAATTTCAGCATCCTGTAAGGTATGGCTTACAAAAGAAGGGAGAACTGATAGGAATAATTTTCACCCTTCCTGAGCTTACTTACCTGGCTTGGAGCATTTCAGACAATATTTTGTGTGACTGCCTCCAATTTTTCAGTTTTCTTCTTTGGATTTTTTTTTTTTTTTAATAAACCTTATTATCAATATATTATTGCCAGGAAATGTGCATAATTGACATAACTCTTTGTAAAAATATGAATGATCTTGTAATTGGTGAGCAAAAGAGACCCACCTTCTGGCTAGATCCAATTAAAGAGCAAAAATCATTCCTGACCATTACTGGTATAATACTAACCAATAATACTGTCCAAAACCATAAATGCTTGATGCATAATTCTTTGTCACTGATTGAGTTCTCAGTAATCAATTATTTATCAATTAATTATCTCATTGTGGATGGTTTCAAATTATTTCAATGAGTTTTATGTGAAACTTTGTGGTTTTGCACTTAAGGACATCATTTCCCTTTCAGTTTGGGAGAGATAAGACATTGCTATTGTTTCTTTGGTTGAAAGGAAACCAAAATATCAAAGCAAAACCTAGCTGATGCTGATCAAAATCGTTTTGTGCAAAAATTAAACAAAACCTCATGTATTTCACCTGATTTACTCAAAGTGTTGCCTGTATCCTTCCCTAACTCCTAGAGGTGACTCAGATCTCTGCCCAACTTTGAGGAAAGCCTCATGAACTTTAATTGACCTACCAGTAAACATGTCCTCAGCTTAGGGTTTGTAGCAAAGCTAGTCTTATGCACAGCTACTTCTGAAATATGATAGCAAAAGAAGATTCTCTGACCTTTGCTTTATTTATTAAAAGTATCAATCAATGTTCTAAATTTTTCCATGGTGTATTCAGGAAACGCTTTCTTGACTGGATTCTAGGTCAGGTTTGAATTTATATGCTTTCTCTGCTGAATATGGGAAAATGTTTATTCCTTTTCAGCTCTGCTGCAGAGACTTCCAGATGGCTACAGGAGGATGTCATCCTACAAGTAATGCTTCATTCACCTGGGCTTAAGGGATTTTTATTTATGATGCACTATAAATGCATTTATTCATTTATTTGCATTTCTCAAAACTGAGTGTTGCTTTAAATAGATAACAGGAAGAGTGGAAAAAGTGAGATGTGCATCTTTGGTGCTCATTCAGCCATCGTGCTTCATCCCAGTGATGGTGGCAACTGTTATCTTAGGTCAATAATTATCAAGTGCTTGGAGATCCCTCAATATGAAACCATAATGTAAAAAATGCAAAAAGCTATCATTACTGTTGATGTGGCCTTCCTGAATACTTGCTCTGCGTCAGCAGTAATATATTAAAACAAGATGTTCTAAAATTTGGCTTAATGCAAGAATTAATTAGCTTCAAAATCAATTTCTGGCCAAGGAGAACACTTGGGGATTCCATGCAGGACTGCTCACTAGAGACTGACAAAGCAGCTCCCTATATGCTTAATTGGAAACATTTTGCCAACTCATTGCGGTTTGCCCATTATGCTCAGGTTGAAAAAGCAGAGCAGGAAAGCTGTCAAAACACAAACACTTTTATGTCCAAGCCAGTTACTTTATTTTAGAGTGTGGCTAGTCAGGGAGAAATAGTTCATGACCTGACAATAAAAAATAGCTAACAGGAACAAGTCTAGTTTTTTTTCTTTTCCCTTACCCCTCCAGTACTGACTCTCGATCAGGATGCCACTTAGGAGAATATGGTATCTTATTTGGAAAAAAAAAAAAAAAAAAAGGTAGGGAATTGATTTAGTAAGCAGGGATTTTTTTTTTTTTTCCCAATACTTAAACTGTAGTATAATTTGTGGACTGATCTATTCACAGTTGGTATTTGAATTAGTAACGAAGTCAAACGATGCAGGAGTTTGCCCTTGATATGATGCACTGGAGGGGTGACTTGGGTAATTTCCATTGATGTTGATGGAACTGGTGCTTATAAATCACCCACACATCAGAGGGGAGATAGATAGTTAATCTACCAAATGCTTAATATTCTAGTGTCGCAAACTCAAATTTTATCTTCTAGTATTTGAAGAGATACTTCTTCAATATGTAAAATATGAATGATTAGTTCACTGATTCTCAGTTTGATGTATTTTCTTTGGGGAGATAGGGTGGATTGGTTTTATTTTGTATTTGCTTTTCTTTAGTGAAGTTGTTGAAAGATCCTATAAAGGGCTCCACTGAAGATCTGAAGGAGTCTGACTACAGCTGTATTTGTAAGTGAAAGAGTGCTAGGGACCCTCCCCAGTTCAATTACACATGCTGTTAAATAACTTGAAGAGTTTCCGGTATGCTGGAAACCTGTGCCACCTAGCACTCTACCAAATAACATATGGGAATATTTTGAGAGTAAGCATGAGCTGAGGACTATTCTCAAACAGTAGTCTGGATGTTAACATTTTGTTTTGAAGGACAGGAGAATTTAATAGTATTGACTCTGGCTATTTCTTGACAAGTGATCCAGAGGAACTTTAATTTTACTAGCATAGACTAAGTCTCTTTGTCTATTATTTTACCTAACCAAAGTAGTTCCCAAGCTTTGGAAGATTTGGTGAATACTCTTGTCATTAACCACATCTGAGAACTTTTTACAGAGGCTGAAAGAGTCTTTCCAGAAAAAAATACAAGTAGCAATAAAGCAACAGTTCTTACAGGTTCTTCACCGTGATGAATCTCCTTCCCAAATCCTAAAATGGCCAATTAGCGATCAATGTTGTGACTAAATGTAGTGAGAACTTTCTGTTAGACATAACACTGTGAAAAACAATTTATTTCAGTCTCTCATCCAAAAGGAGTAAAAGGACAGGATTCTCTACAACTGGTTGAGAGGCAACTCTTCTTTTAAAAGACTTTCTTGAATGTGTGTTCTGGATGAACCATGAAGATGATATTTATTATTAGTGTACACCAATAACCATGGTTATTTTCAAATCACTGACCAAGAAATAATTGCCTTTGTGTTACCCCTTCCCCCTCCCACCCCGAGTTGTTTATTCTCCATGTAGCAAATTTTAACAAAACTTTAAATTATGTGAAGCCTTGGCTACCAGTGATGATCTGGGCAGTTGTGGTTTTAGACTCCAGGGAATTATTCTAGTGTTGCTGCTAAATTATTTGTTAACGCTTTACTCTCAACAAGAACTAAATATTTAAAGTTTGTGACCTGCTCTATCTGCAGCAGCTTCCGGCTTTTAGTTTTAATATTATTTTTTATACATACTGCAGCAAAAGAAAGCACACTTCTAAATAGTTTCTTTTTTCCTCTCCTTTTTCCCCTCTGCAGTTCTTTGAAAGGTTAGATTTGACAATAGGAATATAGTCACAGATACTCTATGCAACAAATGAGAAATGTTCTTTTGTGACCTTAATGTTGGCAAGTGATAATAACCAGTGAACCATGAAATACTGCTGCAATATTGTTCATGACTTTTCTGTTTTCTAAGATTAATTTTATGTTCTGAAATGAAGTGACAATCATTTATTATTCTGTTTTACATAGCTTCCACCGGGAAGCAAATATGAAAAGCTTAATTTTCTAGTCCACTTGCAGCGGTGTTTCTAGTGAAGAATCAGATATATGTTTAAATATTTCTTGTTCAGTGTATACAATATAATCCTTTTGTTTAGGCTTAGTCAGAAATGTTGGGTTTAAGATAGTCAGCTAACATTTAAAAAAGGAAATTACTTTTCTCTCCTAGGGGTTAAATAGTTATGGTATTAATTATTAATATACTATGGGTGTGAACTTCAAAAGAACATTTAATTGTGAGCTACTGTTTTTTTTCTTCCTAAAAAAACAAACCTATTTCCCTTTTTCTCCAAACTATGATCTCTTCAAAATGTAGCAAGCAGGAATTTAGCTACCAAAAACTTCTGGCTGCCAGCGTTTTCAGTTCTACAAGCAGATTAGAAGAACAGCAGAAGAAGCACATATAGTTCTTATTTCAAAGACAGTTCGCCTTTCCACATACATCATTATTTTTTCATCCAAAGACTGTTGGTAAGCAAACAATTTTAGGGCTTGATAGTGCAAGTCTTAGTCATCTTGAGTTGCACTTACCCATATCAATGCTTCTGTTGACTTCAGTAATATTGCTGCTCTGAAATACATCAGGTGAGTAAAGCCAGGAAAAAGAAAAGCCTTTAATTTCAAGGTCAAATGGATGGGGGAAAGTAGATAGCAGTATTTTAAAAGTCAATGTGGTCTGTTCTTTTTCTTCAAAAGATGTATGTGGTTATGTATTAAGATATAATTGTTTAACTAATTAAGGGCTTCATTCTCAGAGGATCTGAATCCCAATAATTTTTATTAATGTTAAATTTCTCATTAAAGTATTTCAAGAAGCTAGAAACTGGTCAGAGTTTGTTTGTCTGGAATGGGATCCATTCAGAATGCAATGGGTGCCCCTTTTTCTGCAAAACTAGACAGTTTCCAAATCTCTGTGCAGACAAAGTTACATGCTGGATCTTCTGTTTTGTTATCTCAGTTAAAGTAGGCTGGTTTCTGGAGGGAGTGGATGGATTCAAAAGGAAATTCTTGCACTTTTGAACATCAGACCAGAACTAGGAGAATCACTTAAGCACAGGATTAGGTGCCTGATATCAAGAATTGCCAGCAGAAAAATCCTGATCTACATACACTGTGAATTAGGAGCTAAAAGACACAGAGGTACAGTGCACCCATGTGAACATCGGGCTCCCAATGTTTCACACTCACTAGTATTAACTGGTAGATCAAACAATCACTAATAATTCTGGAGTCTTAAAATAAACAGATTAAAAATAAATCCTCTGTGTTAATATTCCGATAAGTAGCCTAAACTCCAAGGTGATGTGCTTAGTAGGACTCAGTTGGGTTCCAGCTGTTCATACATTGCAGGCTGTTGCTTCCTGGTTTAATGATAATCCCTTTTCTGGAGTGTTCTGATTAGGCAATTGTTAAAAGCAAGAGTAAAATGTTAGATTCACTACTATTAGTTACCAAAGTCTCAGCTGCCAGGAATTAGATACAGTGCTGCTGCCACTGGATGTGTAATAAATAGTGGTTTTGTTAAGAGTCAGAGATTACTTTTGTTCGAGACAGCTCTGCTCATTATAACTCTACTTGAGGAGCCTTGAAGATTCACAGCAAAGCCCAAGTAAAGACTAAATATAAAGCCAGCATCCTAGTGGGATTTAAAACAAATAGAAGATAAAGGACCCTTCTTTTATCTACTGAAATGGCCACGACTTGGAGAGGATAATTTACTGAATTGCATTTCATTTCCTTGTAATATAGTACATGACATACAAGCAAGATTAGGTGCTAGGATTCAGAAGCAATGAAACAGAAGTCTGTGGGTGCTCAGTGGATATTTATACATTTCTTTAAAACATGTTTTATCCAAGAGAATTCAACAGAAGACTAAATGCTGTTATTCAGAAAACATTTTTATGGTGTGATCATGGATTATGCAATCACAATATGCAGTGGTTATATCTGAACTACTCAATTTTTACTATGTAATTCAGTAAATCTTCCATAAAGGAGGTGTGTACAAGAGCGACTAGTAAATGCATTTTATATATGGAGAATATAGAATTTTGCTCTAAAGCTATTAAAATTGACATAGATAGAAACAGTACATGGGACAGTTTTGGAGACTAAGAGCTTAGTAAGAAGGAAACACTAGTCAGAAAGAAGGGATGAACTGGCTTATCTGTCTACACTTTCTCATTCTTATTAAGATAATATTGTCCTTTGTTTCTCTACTTCACAACAACTTATGCTGGCATAAAAGGGTCCAGGGGCTCAGCACACAAAATGTGCAGTGTGGAACTGCTAGCTTCAAGAAAAATTTCCAGGTTAAAATCAGATGAGAGGTAGTTTTGTCTCAAAGTATTTAAGCCTTCAGGTAGGTCCTCAAATGCCTGTAGTCTATTCAAGCTATGTTCTGGGCCCCCATGTCTGTTTTAGGGGAGAGTCTAGCCCTTTATCTGTTGAATCGTTTGGACACCTTGAAACTTTCATCCTACAGTGCTGTATAATGGTCATCCACATCCATTATCCTATAACTCATAGAGATTTCAGCAGGAATTTTGGATGTGAAATCATGTGTAACAACAGTATTCCGTTGCAGGATATTTACAAAATATGCTCATGGATGGCAAATAACAAGAACCTGCATAAGAGTTTCAAAGAGAAGGCAGTACCTTTGAAAACAGTACTTTTGAAAATCTATTTTGTTTTTGGTTGTAACCATCTCTGCACTGTTCATGCTCTGTATGCAAACTCTCATCCCCAGCAAACAACAGATGAAAACTAATTGAAGGATTGATCTCCTGCTCCAATTTTAATGATTCATATCATTTTTTTCCTGGTATGTAAAGAAGCTGTACCTACACCTGAACAAAAAGTGAAGTAAAATCAGGAAATTATTGCATTTCCTCAGCTAGCGATGGTTTGGTTTATTTTCTTTCTCCTAGGAAGCAAGAAGTTATATTTTGCTGGAAATAAACAAATTTCTCTGAGTGGAAAATGAAACTTGTTTGTCACAGCAGAGGGCAGAGCTGAAGGTCAGAGCAGAAACTGGTTGCTGTGACACATTTTCATGAGCTGGATCATCTCTCTGATTGACAAAGCTGACACTTGCAACAAAGGGAGTGAAGGTGAAAGGGCAACAGATTTCCTCATGGTTTTGGGGAGAGGGAGAAAGGTAAAAGAGGGACTGACAGTAAGGCCCTCTAAGCATGAATTTAACAGCATAAAAAAATAAATAGCTGGCTAAGTGGCAGAGCCCAAGGTTGAGCCCTTAGAGGGGCAGGTAGAGGAACAGATGCTTTCCAAAGGACTTTAATCAGCTGCTGCCCTTGTGGCTTCCTCCACCACCTGCTGAGGTTCAAGGCCTTGGTTTTTAATGAAAAAACAAGGAATTAAAGAGATACATGGTATCTGGGAGCAAAGGAGAGGAATCTTTGCTATTAAAACAAATAAATTAAGAACGTATAAGACTAAACTATCCAGACTAAAATCTTGTAGCAGAGTGAAATGAACTTCCAGTTTATCTTGAAATCATCAAATACTGTCTTGAAAGGTCACTTCCTTTGTTTTTCTTTGACATCACAGTGAGAGTTTCATTTCTCTTTCTGATGGTACATCTACCTGCCATTAATTTCTCTCTGTTTTCCCAACAGCTTCAACACTTTCTATATTGAGTATATGACAATCAGCAGATATCTTGTTTCAACATCATTATTTAGGGTTTTTTGACATGCGAATTGTATATGAAAGGTGGAGAAATATGATATAAAACAAACTACTACATATTTAATGAATATCTGTTTGTAAAACCGTAATCAGTGAGCAGGAGTCAGTATCTTATTGTCTATATGAATGCATGTAGAGACCAAGGCAGAAGAAGGTGTAAGCACAATGAAGGACAGAATTAGAATTCAAAGTTATGACATGTACACACCTCAGCTGCATTTGCTAGGATTCACTTCTAATTCCTTCTTTCCACGATCTGAGATGCTGACATTCAATAGTTACATCCCTTTTACCATAGGCAGGAACTTTAAAATATGTGACCTTGCCTATCACAATTACTCTTTCCTCTCCCTTCTTTGAGGGTGGAGAGCTGTACCTTCTCTGAGGACAGCCAGTTCTATTGCTATCCTATCTAATTACTTCAAAATATGATTTCTATGAACAATCATAGAATCACCTGTTATGGAAGGGACCCATAAGGTTCATCAAGTCTGACTCCTGTCTCTACATGAGACAACCCCAAAAATTACACCATGTGCCTGAGGGCCTTGTCCAAATATTTCTTGAATTCTGTCAGTCTTGGTGCTATTGGTGCCACTACTTGGTGGCTACTTCCTTGGGTAGCCTGTTCCAGTGTTCCACCACCCACTGGGTGAAGAACCTTTTCCTAATATCCAAGACAGACATACTCTGGCAGAGCATCATGCCATTCCTTCAAGTTCGTTGCTGGTCACCAGTGAGAAGAGAACAGCCCTTTGTGAAGAAGCTCTAGACCATAATGTGGTCTCCCCTTAGTCTCCTCTTCTCCAGGCTGAACAAATCAAGGGGCTTCAGCTTCTCCTTATACAGCTTCCCCTCTTGACCCTTCACCATCTTTATGACCCTCCTCTGGACATTCCCCAAAAACTTGATATCCTTCTTATACTGTGGTGCCCAAAACTGCATCCAGTATTCGAGGTGAGGCCACATAAGGACAAAGTAGACCAGTTAGTAGTGCAGTGTTGGTGCACCCAAGGACATATTTGGCCCTTTTGGCTGCCAGGGGACACTGTCTTATCATACTCAACTTGCCCTCAACCAGAACCTTCCTCTCCATGAGGCTGCTCTCGAGCCTCTCGTTCTCCATTCAGTATGTACATCCAGGGCTGCCCTGTCCCAGAAACAGAATCCAACACTTGCCCATGTTAAACTTCATAAAGTTGGTGATTATCCATCTACCTGATTTAGTGATCTAATATGTCAATATCTGTCCGCAGGGCCTCTCTGCCTTCAACAGTGTCAACAGCTGCTCCCAAATTAGCATCATTGGTAAAATTATTAGTATAACTTCCAGCCCTGCATCCAAGTTGTGTACGAAGATCTTCAAAAGCCCTGTGGAACCCCAGTGGAGACTGCCCACCAGCCTAAAATTTTTGAGGTTTTAAGGTTATTAAGGAAGAAGGGGAAGTGACTGTTGTGGGTTGTTTTTTTTTCACTGATATCTTTTTCTACAGTCATTTCTACTTGGATGACTTCTTCTACTGTATCCTGACTTCTGTATGAGTAACTCCTCTATAGAAGTCTACATTTGCAGAGGATTGTGGTCTGGTTTTGAGATTGACATAGCAGGATGGTGATGCCTAAAGATTTGAGTGTCTTCTGTAGATTTTTAGGACTTTTAGAATTATGTGAAGCTTCCTGGATTGTTGACATATTAGGAGCCACTAGGCCTGTTCTTAAGGTACTATCTTGGACTTTCCCATGCCTTTCCAAAGACATGATGTTTCGAAGGGTTGGCTATAGATATCTATGTTATTTACTAATAAAATGTATAAAATGGGTAATCCCTTGGGGTGGGGCACGCACCCATGTAGAGGATCCTGAAGGTGTGGAAGCTTCCAATTAAAGGTAACTCTATCTTTCTCCATTAGCTTTGTGCTGAGTGTCTATTCTCCAGAAATTTTGGCATCAACGGAATAGGTATGGCTAGGCTTCGCGAACAAAGATCCAGGGAGGGCTCCATCCACGCTCCTCATCAGCGCCTTTTCCAGGCCCACTGATAAAAAGAGGATAGCAGATAGCACCCTCGAGCCTGCGCAATGGATTTTTTTTAGGTGAGACACAGTATGCGCAGAGCTGGACCCACCCTTTAGTCCTAAGGTTCATCTGCCAGGGCCTAGCAAGCTTGGACACTGGCAGCCAAGTCCTTAGGACGGAGGTTTTATTAGAGTGTCCTTCTCTTAGATGGAAGGCCTTACAAGGCTAAATGAGCTCCATCTGCCTGGGTTTGGAATCAGAGTTGTCCTAGGAGAACGACAGACTGCCAGAAGGCTAATGAGCACATCCTCCCCATACAAGGATTATAGGAACATGGGCTTCCCTCCCCACACTCCCCACACTTTATTGTGGGCAATGAGTTTAATGCTCCCTCTGCTGTTGGCACAGTTATGGCACCAGGGGCCACAGGAGACCCCAAGTGATTTTCAGACTGTGCCTGCAATGGAACAAAGAATGGGAGTAAAGACTGAAATGTTTTTCAAAGTGAGTTCCACACAGTCAGTGGGCTTCAAAGCCTCTTACACATGTTCTGCTCCTGCAGCTGGGTGTTGAACTCAACCTATACATCCTTTTGACTTAAGTAAGGTTTGAATCAGGCAAATGCACTTTTCAGTTTGATCCCTTTCTGGATTATCCTCTAGTTCTTCTTGTTATTTTCAGCTTATTTTTTTGTCACTGTTCATAGAATCATAGAACAACCGGAGTTGGAAGGGACCCACAAGAATCATCTATTCCAACTCCATTAGGCATAGGACAAGACCCCAAGATCACATGACGTGTCAAAGGGCATTGTCCAAGCATCTCTTAAACTCCACAAGATTTGGAGCCATGACCACCTCCCTGGGGAGCCTGTTCCAATGTTCCACCACCCTCTGGGTGAAAAACTTTTTCCTAACATCCAGCCTNCGCTGACTTAGACTAATAACCGCATTGTCTGACAGGTGCTTATCTGTGGCTCCCAGAATGATCCTCTCCATAATTTTGCCCAGTATAGAAGAAAGACTAACAAGCCTGTAATTGCCAGGGTCATTCCTGTTACCCTTCTTGAAAATAGGAACTACATTCGCACGCTTCCAGTCTGTTGGGACCTCTCCAGATTCCCAGGAGCGTTGAAAAATCATTGAGAGAGGGCTTGCTAAGACATCAGCCATCTCTTTAGGGACTCTTGGGTGGATTCCATCAGGCCCCATAGACTTATAAGGATCTAACTGGAGGAGTAAATCGTGCACCAGTACAGGGTGAGCTATAACATTGACAGAACCTGTGTTTCCAGTTTCTGTCTCATGCCACTGGGTATTGCATATCCCATCTGCCTCGTTAAAGACAGAAGCAAAGAAAGTATTGAATATCTCTGCTTTGTCAATGTCACTGTTTTTAAGGCCACTATCCTTATTTAGTATTGAACCAATATCATTCCTGATCTTCCTCTTACTATTAACATATCTAAAAAAGTTCTTTAAAAAAGTTCTTTTAAAAAAAAAGTTAAAAAAGTTAAAAGTTCTTTAAAAAAGTTCTTTAAAAATGTTCTGTTATTTATCATTATTTACGAGCCCTGGGAAACAGCAATTTCAGCAAAATAAGACTAACTTCTAAGACTGGGAGTTAGCTGTCTGGTGCAAATTCAGTTGGGAAATATGCTTCTACTGTTGTTCACCAATCTCATACTCCTCCTGTAAATCTTAATAAGGTCTCAAATCTGGCAAGGAGGGATACTCTTGGGAGAGTGCTAATGATTTGACAGTACTAAACATGTGTAGAGGACAAGCAGGAAGTTTTGTCTCCAGACTTGTAAAATGCAAAGCATTACTGAGTCTTGTCAAGTTACAGACTTTACATACTATAAATAAGTATAATGAGGCTTTGAAAACAGAGTCAGAGAACCTGAAATCTCTCTATTTTCAGGATATATGAGGATAATAAAAATTTCTTTTTGTTATTAATTCAAAATTTTATACCAAGAAATGTGTGTGTCAGAAGGTTACAATAAAGAGATTAAAGGTCAGGACTTTGTTGCTGTATTTACTTTCATTTTGGTTTTGCAGGGACAAGGATCAACTTGCAAACCATGAAAAAGCCCCATATTTGCTTGTATATGAGAGATTATTTTTCTTTCTCCACCTGTCAGTTTACTTTCTCAAACAACATACATAACAATATAATCTGAGTGCTTCCCTTGTGAATCATACTTTTTTATTACTTTTTTTTTTTTAATGATTTGGTAAGGACCTTGTTTTGTCATCATGTAGGCTTTTCATCAAGACAGAATTACGCTTGTTTCTTAGATCTCTTCTCTTTGCAACTCTGCTTCTTCACTGCAATTTTGATAGCCATAAAATAGAATTTTCTAAAATTGGAGAACAAGCTGATATGCTTCATCCAGCAGAGCTGGAGGCTATTTTTCATGATTGCACATATATTGTGTTGATTATGATGAAGCCAAAAGATTTTTAAATAGGGGGAAAAAAATAAAGGAGGGGAGTGGAAAACAATAGTCTGACTTCTGCAGCCTGGCAAAAGCTCCTGAAGGAGATTAAAGATGAGCATGTCTTATGAAATAGTTATTATTCTCAGTTATACTGAGGTGGGAGACTATTCTTCCTCTTGTACTGGGCAATTGCTTTGATGTTTTCTTTTTTTGTAAAAAAAAAAGTTGATAACATATTTGTATCAAAATTATGGAACATTTTCATGTATATGACTATATTTGTATATTCAAATTATTTATTGTGAAAAGTACTGCAACTGTAGCTTATTAAACACTATTAAAATGGCTCAGTAAGGTAGAAACATGTACACCACTGCATATAGTGAGAGGCTCAGTTATTAAAAGGGAAAGATGCATGTTAAACAAACTAGAGGTAGAATAAATGAAAGAAGAAATGATCTTGTGGCTTTCAAGACAAGGGCATTTCTGTTTGTTAAAGCAGTGGATGCCTTTGATTCTACTTTTATTTCCTTTGGGATTATCATTTCCAGTGAGTTATGCAGATTCCATGAAGAAATGTGTAACAACAGTTCTTGTTATCTTTATGCTGGTAGAGGATTATTTCTACAGGTTTGTTCACAGAAAGCAAGGTTGACTACAGGCTACAATGCATCCTAATTTCCTAGGGTTCAGAGAAAAACATTATTATGGACCAGAATTCAGCTACCACAACAGCCACTTATTCTTTGCTCCATCAGATTATTTTGTTTCTCCAGCCTCCATTTGTTACAGTTAGCATTCAGCAGAATGTTTCTCACTGCCTCTGGCCTTCTAGAGAAGTTTATTCAAGGTATCTGCTGTGCTTGTTGCAGAAGGAAGATCCAAGGAAGACATTGGGAAGTTTGAGTTTCTGGTAAGAGTTTTAAAAATAGATCTAATTTACCCGGAATAACCCCAAAATTAATGACTCAGCTATTAAAGTGATTCCACTAAATTGCATTAAATTCAACAGCTAACTTCCTTTCTGAAAATAAAATTACATTAGTTTTAATTAGTTCCTTGCCAAAAGTGAAATAAAATAAATAGAAACACATCTACTTTTATTCTTTCTGGGAGTCTTCACAAATGCATGTCAGCTAATCCACTTTCAAGTCACACTTTTAGTTAGTCAGGTTCATTTTCCTGATTGCCCCTATTTAGACAGGTCTTTGGAATTGGGCTCCAGTTGCAAAACTCAGGTTAGGATGTGAATGTAAATTACTGAACTCTAAGCCAGCTATTGAGTTCCTGCCTGGGTAAGGCCAACATAGTTTTTACCTCAGTTAACCTCTTTTACCCTTCAGCAGCAATGCCTTTAACATCATTTTCCTGTTATTAATGCTGCTCTTTTCTGTAACTTTGTGAGAAAAAAGACAGTGGGCTCTTTTGAGGTAAAGCCCAACAGTGGCTAATAGCAGGGCTAGTGGCAGTGCTGCTGAGGAAAATAGCAGTGAGAGCAAGAAACACAGATAAAATTGACACCGAGACTCTGACACAGTAAAGATTAGTTTCTAGTGAAAATTACTCCCTCATGCAAGCCAGCAGCAGGACCATCACAGGGATCCTGCCACCAGCATGTCCCCCATGGAAAAAGAAACCAGGGAGTTTAATTTGTCTATCTCTGAAAAAGTGAAGCTTGTAGTCTGCCTCCACCTACCAGAGGTTCAAATCTGGCGTTTCAAATCCTTATTTTCATTGCACCAGACAACCTTCAAGTGCACAACACTAGCTGCAGCAGCACCTTGCTCTCTCACAAACGTCTCTGCACTTTCAGCCAGGCAAAGAGGTGCTCTGGGAGTAACTGTCACCAGTCTGAGAACCAAGGCAGCTCTTCACCTGCATTCAGTTCTGGCTCAACCTTTGTTCCCGGTGTGCTTGTGTCAAGGGCAAGGTTTTCCAAGAGAAGAAGAGAACATCTGAAGCACTCCTAGAAGAAAAAAGCCCTAGAACATGTGTGAAAGAGAGGGCCTGAGGCTGGTAGTACAAGGAATTGCATGAGGACGGGCAAGAAATAGCACAAGATCCATCTGGGCTTGAAAGGGAAATAGGGATTTTGTGTCTTCCATGAGAAATGGAGGGAGGGATGTTGCTGCTGTGGGTCTGAGGAATCTCTATATGCTTTGTTAAGAAAGGAGTTTGATGCCTGCTTCTGGCCTGCAAGAACTCAGCCTGAAAAGGGAACAGATGACTTCAGACCAAAGCTGTTCTTCCCAGGGATAATATGGGTTGAGCTCAAAAACAGATTTCTTCCCATCCTAAATTCTGCTCAGCTGAAACCAAATCCTCCTACCAAATATAGATCATCTCAAACAGATCATCTTAATCACACCTTAGAAGTGCCTGTTTGTCCTCATTTGAATATAAAAGGGATTTAGGATGATAGCTCATATCCACAGACACTGCAGGTGAGATGACTCACAGTGCCTATGATTAACTCTGGAGTCCTGTTAAGATCTAACCAATTCCCAGCCTTGCTCTGAGCACAAGAATAGCATTTGTGACTCCTGTGTGATCACACACATGCATAAGGATACACAAGTATAGGATCATCTACCTACACCATGGCAGGCCTGTGCTAAAGCTGTGGGAAAGTCCACGTGACAGATCAATACGATGTTGTATTACACCATGTGAAGGTACTGCCTTTGGGCTCTGCTGGCACTGCATTCCTTAAACTCTGTTAGATGATAGGTACAGGCCAGACGTGTGCTGTCATCACTATTACTCCTATGGTTTCCTTAGGTTAATCTTTCTTTAGACCAGTATACAACGTTCTTTTGTGATAAGTGTCTTTATTTGTCTTGATGTATCCAGATAATGATTGTAATTCTGAAAAATAACATGGAACTCCATGAGAACTGAGGTTATTGTGAGTGTGAGAAGCTTGTAGTAGAGTTGAGTCTGAAAAATTTATAATCAATAATTAGTTTCTGTTCTTATGACCTAGAGGCTGAATCTTTTAAAAATAAATCACAATGATGTAGATGATACAATTTGATACTAATATTAAATGTCATTCTGACTCAAAATGCAGCACACAATAGAATTCTAAAAGTCTGTCCAAACATCTTTGTATTACAATAATATACATAACTGCTTTCAGGGAGAGAATAAATATGGTTGAGTCTCTGGAGCCCACAGCATGGCCTAGTCAGAGTGGATGATATGCATAAATAGCACAGATACATAAATGCAATGGATATAGATACATTACCAGCTTGTTCTCAGGGGTAAAGTAGCTTGAGTTTGACACTGATTGTCAATTATTGTTTTTCTCAGGCAACAGTCTAATTACATGCATTTTATTCAGCTATTAAATTTCTTTTTCCTTTCAGACAGTCTCAGAGTTCCAGCTGATCTTTATGTCCGTACATACTGACATGAAGACAAGTTTGCTTTCAATGTTACTGCTTGCTTCATTGGATTTAGCCCTCTCAATTTCATCCTGAGAGTTACAGAAATTATAGGAGCAGAAGCTGATTTAAAGAATACATGGACAGAATGATATAACATTAATGCATTGATAAAAAGAAGACATAAAGCAAAGCTAAAAGAAATCTTGAGAGATTTTCTTAGATAAATGCTGTAAACTAGGACTGAAATTGCATCATAAATTTAATCTATAAGAAATCCACTAAAAGTTTCTTCTTGAATTGGAAAATTACAAATAATTTTCCTAGCATTTTATACTCTCAGTGGTTGAATCTTGACAGATTTGAAAGCAAGATTTGGGCAGAAAGATCAGAATTTTTTTAATAGATTCTGAAATTCAGGATGGTGTTGTGCTCATCATAGCTTCTGTTCTGGCTCAGTCATGTATTTCCTACACAGAAATAATTTAATATCTTTCTACTTCTCTTTTTCATTTGTAGGACAGAGACAGAACTTCTTATTTCTTACCTCCTTTTTAAGTCTCATTTTTTTATGTTATAAACTCTTCAAGCAAGGAGTATCTTTAACTTTCAATTTTATAATGCACAATATTACCTGTGGTACAGCCTAGACATGCTTCCTGCTTCCACAATAATAAAAATAGTCATAGTAATGACATGAGAAACAATAATTTGAGATTTTTCTGAAGCAGCATCTTAGGAATCTCATGATTTAAACTTTGTGTATGACGTTAACATAAAGATTTAATCACCATGTCAAATGTTTATATATGAGACAGTAAGTCATATGTGCCTGTATCTATCAAAATAAGATGTCTGAATATGTATGTCCAAGTCCTTATGGAGAAAACCTGAGAGATGGTTTCTCTTTCTCCCAAGGACTCAAAAATCAAAATGAATTTGAATTAATTGCCCAAACATAATTTTCCGGGTCTCACAAATTTAGAGCACACCTCGTCTTCTGCACTCCTTGTACAACCTCTCTTAATTCACATCTGGCAGCCAAAGCTATCTTCTTTTTCTTACCTAACTCAAGAAGGAAGCCTAAAATACACACAAAAAGCACACGGAATAGGTTTTCTTTGCATTTTTCTCTCCAGAAAGATACATAGCTCAGTATTGTTCCTCTCAGAGAGCAACTGAATTAGCCTTTTCCTAGACCATACTTATTTTGCACTTATTTGTTTTCAACAGGGAAATTAAATGATAATTTTCATGGTAATAATTTTGTGAAAATTTATACATATTAGTGTATACGTATATGCAACTGATATAAAAAATGATCTAACAGCTTTTCATGTTAACTATGATACTAAAGAGATGCAGGCATTAAAATGGTTACTGTTTGATGTTTTAACTCTGGTCTATGAGAATAAACTTATGACAGTAGCTATTGCCTCTTCTTTACTCAGTGATTTAAAATCTCATTAAAAGCTTGTTTATGAAACTGTGTTGTTAGCTACATGGAAGTGGTGATGACAAGAAATAAGGCAACACAGAGGATATTCCAAGTAAACAAAAAAAAATTAGCTGAAATATAGGGGCAGTTAAGGATAAACAATGATTTTCCTTTTTTTTAATGAAGTGGCTACAACTTGTGGTCTTCTTCTCATTTAGCTTAGTAAAGCATGTGTCATGAAGAATGGTGCAAGAGCAACAGTGCAAGAGCAACAGTGAAATCTCAGGTTAGGAGTAGTGAAGGTAATGGGGATTTGCACTTGGTAGTTCTCATATCCAGTCTCTAATCTTTCAGGGAAAAAGAAATTATACTTTCCACCAAAAAGAGTACCATTTCAGAGGACAGCCTTTATTTTTTCTCAAAATATCTTCTCTTAGGACAGGTCGACCTTTTTAAACAGATTTCAATTGCCCACAAAGTCTAAGCCTTAATTTCGTACCTTAATCAAAATATCAATTTTTAACACTTCTCCAAAGGGTTAATGACTCCTCTATGCTGGCTTCAGAGGCATTGATGTCTCTTTGACAAGACCTTTCAGATTCATTTACTGAATGTGAATACTTTACTGAATGTGAATATTTTACTGAATGTGAATACAAATTTTAAGTAGAGAGTTAATATTCAACTACTAAGAAATCATTTACCTATTGTGAGTGAAGGACTCTATGAGGAGTTGGAGGGCATAGTTCAAACCTTTCTACATAACCTTTTATGCATTGAAAAGATATGTTTCGTACAAATAGACACTCTGAGAACTCATCTTTAAACACGTAATACAAGAACAATATGTGAACTTCAGTTTTGATGGAGAACAGGCACAATGAGATCCAATTAACTTTAGGGTGATGGTAGTTTTGACTTTGGGATTGAGGGACAGTGTGATAACAATGCAGTAATAAAATCCTTGTAAGTGGATGTCGAGAGCTTTCAGCTTAACATCATTTTGAGGATTTGAGCAAAAAGAAAAGAAAAATACATCATACTAGCTGTATACCATTATTCAGTGTGACTATCAGCATAGGAATTCCTTATAGGATCATGTGGGAGGCAGCCTTAAGACACTACAGTTATAGTTTTAGGCTTTGTGGTTATTGTACGCTTTCTTGTTGCACTGTTTCACTTTCTGTATTGTTATCCCCCCCCATGTGGCAGCCACATGGCTTTCCCTGGGCACCGCCATATTGTCCAGCCCACTGAGCCAGTCCCGCCTCTGTCCTAACCCTAATTGGCTGTCTCCCCTTTCTTTCCCCGTTCCCTGGTTTACTATTGGGTCTTGAACCCCCTAGTTCCCTCATTGGCTAGCCAGGCCATTTGTGTTCCACACAGAAGCTTTAAAAATCCCCACTGGTTTGGAATAAAGGCTTTTCACTCTTGGACTCTTGGGGTGCGTGTCTCTCTGGGAGATTTAGACTGGGGAACCTGGTCCCCCCCATCAGGATCATAGAGTGGTTTGGGTTGGAAGGGACCTTTCAAGGTCATCTAGTCCAACCCTCCTGCAGTAAGCACTGACATTTTCTACCAGATCAGGTTGCTCAGAGCCCTGTCCAACCTGACCTAGAATGGTTCCAGGGATGGGGCTTCTACCACATTTCTGGGGAAGATGTGCCAAGTACCAGCTTGTGTACAAAGCTAACTGATAAATTTTGCTTTTGTCATCAGCCTTCATTTCTTTGGCCTTTTTTTTTTTCTGTCAGAGTAATTCAATCTTTCAAACTGGATTAAACATTCTTTAAACAGAGTTGATAATATTTATTTCCAGATTTTCCAGCTCTTGTATAATAGGCCTTTAGTGCAGAATTAATGTTTAGTTTGAATGACAGGGGCTTTTGCCTAGCAAACTTTCTCAGAAAACTTCCATCAACACTAAGACTATGGATTTTATCTCTGAAATTATACAGCTGTATACTAGTCCATTCCAATAACTCAGATGTGCAGGCATAAAGTTGTGAAGCAGGCAATCAAGATCTCAGAGGCAAAAATGAGAATCCCTAACAGTGTTTCCGAGGTGGTAAAAAGAGATTTCCATTGATGGAATACATGTTGTTACACAGGTAAAATGTTGATATTTCTTCACTTGTATTTGAATATTGCAGGTTTTAGTCCTTCTTCCATTCTTGTCTTCAAGCCATGTTTTGTTATAAATTTGACTGAAAAAGAACAATTTTGCTGTCCTAACCATGTATTCTTGTACTCAAAAGTTTTGCATGTATTGAACTTCTACACACAAATATCTAAAGGTGTGTGCCAACCCAGTATCTTTAAGCAAATCATGAGCCTCTTTTTGTTACTGCAAAATGGATTCTGGAAGTAAATAAATAGGAACCAGGGATTATTTTTATTAATAGAAGTAAAAAAGTTAAACAATGAAGGACAACAGAATCAGAATATGATTTTTGCCACTTATTTTAGGCAGCTAAAGTGATCCTTTTTGTCAAGTGGTTCATTTTGTTAGCTGTTATGATTAATTCAAAACCTAGTAGAAGGTTCAAATAATCCATTTTACAAACTAAGTTACCTAATATTTATGTCTATTTTGTGTCATTACCAGATATCCCCAAATATTTCCCAACATCCTCTCTAGATGCCTAATATTTCTATTACTGATAGATATTTCGGTGGTTCTTTCACTCAGATCACTCAACAGCATTGAGCCAAGCAAGGAAGTTCAGTGTCTTATTGATAACTTTTTCCCATATGTTGAATTGGTCCTTTTTGCATTGAGTTGATTTTCTGTGGTCTTGACATTTTCTAAAAATACTGCACATTCCAGGTGCTTGGAGTGAAATCCCAGTCCCAAGTGGAGTCAATCTTTGTCTTTTTCACAAAAGACCATATCAAAGGGCTTCAGGAGTTTCCAATAAACTATTTTAACTGTTTTTTCTTTACTGACTTTTTTGTTAATGCAATAAAAGAATTCTGCTACATATAGGGCAAGATTTGCCTCTATATTGTATTACTTAATCCCTGATTACTGCTGTTTATCTCTGCAGTTTGGTTACTCTATATTTAATTCATATTTCAGCTATTTTACCAGGTACTGAGCAAACTCTATGCTGACTGTTATTGCTTGAATCTATTCCTTTTTCGATCTAGGTCCATCATTTACTACTTCCCAGCCTTCTGCAATATAGCTGATTTTAATGAGCAACTGCTTATGGTTAGTGTCTCAAAAGACTAAAATGCTTTATGTTTATTTCAGCTTTTTCTTACCCCCTGGAGGGATTTAATCTTCAGTTACATCCAAACGAAGACAAATGTGACTGATTAAGTTGACAATTAGTGTTGTTTATGGAAATTATTTTTCAAGTGTTTGCAGTTCCTAACCCAGATTCAGGTTCTGTTTTGGAATGTCAAAGGTCTCTGTGGAAAGACAGTGTGGTCTAACACTGAAGGCTCTTACTAGCTCTGGTAAAGACTTACTGTATGATATTTGGCAAATCACTTAGCCTTCTCCGTTTTCTTACAAGTAGACTCATAATCATGCTGTTTACCAATGAGCTATCAAACCCTCTGGTTAGAAGGGAACACTGTTTCTCCCTCTGGATAGCATATCCATGTTCAGAGATGATGTTCCTGCAATAGAGGAGGGTTTAAATTGAAATGAATCTTATTTAGGATGGTGTTTTATGGGCTGTGTCCAACCTTAACCCAGCTTTTCACATTGCTGTAAACATGGGGTCACTGCTTTCTGGACAATGGAGATGATCAGAATTTTCACTTTAATTCTTTTAAGAATTTTCCTCTCAACACCATTTCTGGAGACTCTTACCTTATTAATTCTATTTCAATTTTCTGCATGAAGCATTTCTTTTTTTTTACATAAAGCAAGTCCTCTAGGTCACATAAACACTAAATTGATAGAAACAAGGATTTCCCCTTGTGATAATGAAGAAATCATCAACACTAATACGAATTCATATTTTCTTTTCTGTCTTTGTAAAAGTTAAAACCAACAAAGCTAATTAGCTTGTCTGTGAGATATTTTTCAGACATTCAGAAGTGTCAGTGAAACTTAGTTATAAAGGTTAGAAGACAGAACAACAATAAAGTAAATTTAGAAAGAGCTCTAAAGACAAAATTCTAGCCTTACTAAATCTGCCTTTGCTGCTTACTAACTAACTTTTTATATACTCTAGAGTGAAGATTTAATAGAGTGTTAAAAACCTGTATAAATACTCCCACAACCTCTCCTTTTTATACAAAACACTTCCCATGCTTATAGCATAAACAGAATTTTGCATGCGTACCTTCTATGCAAGGTTTGCTAAAGATTTGCTTGTATTTTATTCAAATGTTGAGTATGTTTGTTCCAGCCTTTTCGCCTGTGAGTTCTAATGATTTTTATTTTCTCAGTACAATGCATATAATACTGCCTTGGTCTAATGAAACCAGCAGAGGGTTGAGCTACTGAAAGATCTGTATTCAAGCTCTAGCTGTAGCTTGCTTGGGAAGGTCATTTTTGTAATGTAAATGTGGATCACCAGATGGCACTGTTGCAGACAGTATATCAAGTCACAAACCCTATTTGTAGAAAGGGAAAGAACACATAACTCTCTTTACACTTCTGCTTTTTGTAATCTCACCAGGTCACACCATTCTGTTGCCATCTTTTCGATACTGTCTCACAAAGTTATTTTCCGATTCCTCGTCCTGCTCTCTGTTCAAATCCAGTATGTGTTTTATGTATTTGCCTAACTTTCTGACTTTCACATTCCATCTTAACTCTCTTCCCATTACCCGAAACTTAACACTGTCTAAATGAGATGGAAAGCTCTTTTTATTCTCCTTTTTGCTTCTAGCTTAGAACACCATCATGCTTCCTTCTTCTTAAATTTCATATGGGTGTTATAGTTGAACATTTTATCTTTCTTTCCCTTCTCAATCCTGGCTGCTCCTAGTTCCTCTCTGGACCACGATTGGATAAGTTGAATTCCGAGTAACATAACCTCTGCAGTTCAGGCACAGTCTGAAAATCACTTGAGGTNACTTTAAAACAGAACTGAGTGCAGTTTCATGTGACGGGATGATGACAGATGGCCAGTCATGTCAGACCTGTGCTAAGGAATAGCTTAGAACTGTTGCTTTCTGTTTAGCAGGAGCAATAGGTTTAGCAGTAGAGAGCTAGAGGTGCTGTACTGGGTCTGTCTGGGACAGAGTTAACTTTCTTCATAGCAGACCACATAGTATTGTGGTTTGTATTAGTGACTAACACAATGTTGATAATACACCAGCGTTCTGGCTGTTGCTGAGCAGTGCTTGCTCAGCACTGAGGCTTTTCTTTTTCCTGCTCTTATCTCCCAAGCAAGTAGGCTAGAGGTGTGCAAGAAGCTGGGAGGAGACACAGCCAGGACAGTTGACCCAAAGTAACCAAAGAGGTATTGTGTGCAATATAATGCCATGCTCAGCAATAAAAATGGAGGGAAAGGAGTTTTGGGAGAGCTAGGCAGTGCTTGGAAACTGACTGGGTGTTGGTCTCCTTGTGGGAGGTGGTGAGGGATTGTTTTGCATCACTTTTTTCTCTCTCATTGCTTCGCTTATTAAACTAATTTTATCTTATCCCATGAGTGTGATCATTTTTGCTCTTCCTATTCTCTGTGCAACCCCACTGGGGTGGAGAGGGAGTGAGAAGCTCTGTCATGCTTAAATGCTGGCTGGGGTTCACCCAACATGGATACAAGACCTGTATCCAGGTGAGGAACGTGGAATCAGGCCTGGAGGAGGGTGGAAAGGGCATTTTCATGCATGTAAGGAAGTATTGGTCTAGTTTTAGAGGGGCAAATCTCAACCTCCATTACCTCAGATTTGTCAGGTCTATACATCTCCATATTCCTTTGCTAGATTATATAAAATGCAGTCCTTATGTTCTCACTCTTATCAGTCCTTCTGTGTATTCTGGGCACATTGCTCTCCACACTGTTACAGTGATTCCTGCTCAGTGACATCTTTCTTGATGCACATGTTTTCCCACAAATATCCTTGTGCTGTTCTTCCATATTGTCCTCCATTTGTGGAACAAGATTTGGTTGGTCACTTCTTTCCTTCCTGTCAAACAGTTTGTCAGTCCTCATCTTTGCTTTGACAGATCATCTCTGCAGTGATAAATTTCCCCCATTAGGCATTACTGCAGAGCTTGCAATTCCATATAATAGTATGCAAACAGCATGTCACCTTATACAGCCTTCTCTGAGCCATTTCCCCTTCAATGGTTCTTTCCTTACATTTCAGAGCAATGCATGTAATTCAGTCTGTGTGACTCCTATCTACTGCAAAAAAGCTAAATCCACACGTAAATCTTTGAAAATTTGGGGATGCCTTGCCAAGTTTTAGATTATCTATCACTTTAATCAGCTCAATAAATCTGATTACGCATCCTTCAAATAAATAATGATGGGTTTTGCCTGAAGCTTTTACTGTTTTTCAATCTGTATCTATCAACTGGAATTTTATGTGCACTCAACAATTGTTACTCTGTTGTTAGGAATTCTGTTACTGCTGGCTGTAATAACATTCTTTTGAATAATATGGGTGTAAGATTCTTTATTTCTCACACAAAGCAGTTAAATTGTAAGATAGCATTAGTTAAAAAGCAGTGTCATTTTATAAGAAGTTGCACATATGATTATTTTTCTTGTTCTCATTTTAACAGGTTCTGAAAACATTCTAGGTCTGAGTCAAAGAAACCTTTCCAATATTGGTAAGACTAGGGAAAAGAACTTCACTATGCTCACATAGAAGTTGTATTTTCTACCAAAAAAATTAGAAGTTGGCTGTTAGAAAATTACTTGAAGTCGTAACTGTTACCCATTTTTTTAAATACCAAGTTTGAGTTAATTCAGATTAAGTTGCTCCACCTGTAATTACTGTATATATCCAGAGTTGAAACACAAGGCTCTCCATTAATCTCTACTTAGACATATCTGTCAGTTCATGAGCAGTTCATGAGCAGCATCACTGAGACAGTTTTAATTTTACATTCACACACAAAAGCATCTACTGTCCTGGTATTATTTCCGAAGCACATTACACACAGAACTGATGTTGCTGGCATGGCAAATACACGCATTTTACATTCTTGTCATGTTTGTTAAGAGAAACAGAATTAATCCTTTTTCAACTTAGATCTTGACCTCAAATTACCACAGATTCCTAGACTTTTCAGTTCTGCACATGATTATGCAGACCTAGTTTTGCACCCAGATCTGGTAGTCCTGGGAACTGTTTGGACCTCTGATTGTCTTTCTCATCCTACTGGCATCATATATTGTTTAATGAAAAGATGCCTCTTGGTAGGAGTATTGTCAGGTTCTAGAGCAACTGAAAGCAGTTACTAGAAATGCATGAAGAACTCCTGATGAGATGCACACCTAGCAACAGTCTTGGCTGGGACCTTTATATATTGGAACAATTATAAATGTTTGTTATAGTGAATGTGAAAATTGCCCGAGGTATCCATTTTCTCTCCCTTCCCCCCCCCCCCCCCGACCGTTAATGTGTTTACTGGCAAACCTGGTGAGTGATAGCCCTTTTCCATCGGCTGAGTTGTATGGTCGCACGGGCAGGAGCAGGGGCCGACGAGCTGGCGGGGTGATCTCCACCCCTACCGGGCGATGCCCGCCCAGTGGGGAGACGCGCGGGCTGTAGCNACTATGAAAAGTGAAGTAAATGAAAATTATTGTACTTACAAGAAGCTCTGAAACACATCAGCAGACAGATCTGCAAAGTAACTCACCACTGCTGTGGGTACAGGGAAGCAGCCACTAAATCACACATGCAACACAGACTGTTGTGTAATACACGACATTGTTGGAAGCATGAAACTCTTATACATACTGTAAACCTGGTACTTGGAGACCTGTTATAGAAAAAGCCCAACAGTGGGTTTTGATTGTTTGCTTTTGGTTTGTTGTTTGTTGGGTTTTTTTTGGTATCAGAGGCATTGACTCTAACTGTCTGCATAAAATCCAAACTGGCAAGTACTTACGAGGGGCAAAAAAAGCATTCATAAGGAAATACAAGGCTGGTAGCAGTCCAAATTTTGGGGTATTTTATTACAGGCATCAATATAAACTTATCTGAGTGGAGTAAGTACATATATTTTCAAGTAAAATTAGACATTGTAGAAGAAACATCAAGTCTATCTGCCCTGCTGAGTGAAAGTGATCACATTTTATAGATGTCTTTCATATCAAAAGTATGTGAAAATTCATGTTCATACAGACAATTGGATTGGAGGAATATATTTTCCCTGAAATGTTTAAATATAAAAACATGCAAATTTGGGCTAGATAGAGAAAGCTGTTAGTGAAAAGCATAATTATAAAAAAGGGCAATATAACTTTTGATATTTAATTAGATTTCACACAAGTCTAGAAGGTACAATATTCTCCATGTAAATTCCCTCAACATATTACAAATTCTCTAAATCATAGAATCATAGAATCCTTCCATTACTTTCTAGAAAACTATCTGTTGTAGCAACTAGAATGGATTTAGATGTCCAGACAGGCTATAGTCTAGGGGCTGCTTGTCCTCAAAAGCTGAAAATCTAGCAACACCTCCATTTTTGGACATTAATTTCACCCAGCAGGCCAAGCACAGCCACCAGTGCACACTCAGAAATAAACCAAGCAACAGGTAAACATCTAACTGCTGCTTAAAAAACTTAAGTATTCAGGAGCTTAGGAGAGGAAGGTTCCACTGAAAATCCCAAGAAAGATCACACCAAACTCAAATAGCACAATGTCTGTGTTTTCTACTCATATTGGAATAACTTTATCCAGACAAGAGAATATACATTTGAGGCTTACTTAAGCCTGAGTTGATGCAGACTCATAGCTTATGTTTTCCACGAAACAGTCCTAACCTCAGTAGATAAGATTTTTACACTGCATTAAATGCAAGATTTCTTGAATCATGGAGAACATAAGCAAGATGGAGTGTAACTATTAAATTCGCTGAGATGATGAACCCCCAGAGTCTTGTTTCCAGTAGATGAAAATATTTTTGGCTTATTCCAGTTATTTCCTCTCTGGTGATTATTATCCAGCCTTTCTCTGACTTTCATCACAGATGTAATTTGTTAGCATTTATAGCATTACAGATGGGCCTGCCAGTCTTTCATAGAAACTTTGTCATTCTGTGTTTTGCAAGGGCTGAAAGGCTTTCAGAAATTAGAAATGTCACCTCCAATGTCAAGTTGAGATAGATGTAGTTTTGTGTTCATTCTATTTTGCCCACTTAACCTGAGAGACTTTTACTATCTTCTGTCCTTCTGCAGCTTCAGTGGTGCTCATATTGATGGGGAGAAGTGACAAGATACATAGGCAAGGAGGCCAATGAGGTTCTGAAGGCAAACAGAAGATCAGCATTTGAATAGACAGCAGCAAGAGCTTTGAAATAATCTGGTTCACTGAAAGGTTTCAAGAAAGGAATATCTATGTGTGCAGGAAATATACTGAAGCAGTTGTGGTGTCAACAGTCTGAATAGCCCAGGGAAGAATATGAAATTTATGACTCATTGAATGCCTCAAGTGAGTTCTGGTGATTTGCTGAACAGCACAATTCTTCCACATCTGGGAGCTTTAAGGAGCTTTAGGCAGAGTACTCCCACTCAGCACTGGCTCTCTGCATTCTCTATCTACTGTCTCCTTGATACTTCTTGAGGTTAACAAATTCACAACCAGTGATACAGTTGCAAATGCAATGGTACATCTCAGGAGGTGGATAAGAACAGGGTTCGAAAAATGCGTGAGTAAGAGAGTTAACAGTAAATCTAAATGAAGCCAGGCAGGCAAAAAAGCTTTTTTATTTGCATGTTAATAATGAAATGTTGAGATAAGAGAATAAGTCCAGATCTATACTGTTTTTTAACCTCTCCAGTGATAAACGTGGTAAATATGACTGGATAACAAGCCAGTTCTACAGCAAGGAAAGACAAGAAGCCTTTTGCGCTCGGCTCCCCATTTCCTGAAAATGAGGCCAGCTTTCATACAGCTTTCGGCGAAAGCGGTCTCCCTTCTCTATCGAAAAGTGATGTACAGTCATTTGCCCAACGCAATCCCTTTCTAACCACAAATTAGGTGGTACTGTGGGTGCTCTTCTTTCCAGTTGAGGGCAATCTTTTCTAAAATGTCCTGTTTGTTTGCAGTGATGACACGTAGCCTCCCACTGTTGTTGTTGAACTGTCACCACTTCAGCTAATAGGGACTTGGTGTACATGTGTGATCCTACATTGCGACATGCCTTAACCATGTCCATTGGTGTTGGATTTTTGAGAGACCTTAATATTTTTTGGCAATCATCATTAGATTGTTCTATTACCAATCTTAGAAACAGTGCATCTTGGGCCTCTGGATGCTTAATTTGTTTTGAAATAGCATCCTTTCATCTCTCTGCAAAGTCTATAAATGGTGGTGTGAGGGGGAATCAGAAGGGTGCATCCCATTCTGTATTTTCATTGCTATATTTTTCTCTGTTAAAAGTTATTCTTTACAACTCACCCCCAGTGTGCAGAATGCATTATTCATTTTTCTTTCATTTTTGGGGAAGGGGGAGGTTCCCTAACTGGGTCTTTCCCAAACTGTCTTATCAAACAAAGACAATAATAAAGGCAAATATCATTTTCTCTGAATAAGATAATGACCTGACAGTCTCCTATTCAGGCAAAAAAGCTGGGGGAAAGATATTTTTGGGGATACATGTGAAACTATTTGTCCTTCACATGTGGCTTCCAGATTTAGAATGGAGCTTATAGAAGGCTGTTTCTTTTCTGGGCCAACACCTGGAGATAATAGAGGAAAGCCACAGCATATAAAATAACAAGTCTTTCTGCGTGTTGAGAATGAAATCCCTCCCTTTGTATGTCCCCCATGTAAATGCCTACACCTGGATTTACCCAAAGGTCCCTAGAAGTCAAGGGAGATGAGTACGTCCATCTAAGCTCTGACTTATCACTCCAAAACAGGATGAATTTTGCTTCAGAAGTGCATCTTTATCCTAACTCAAAGAGGGCTTCAGGTGATTAGTTTAGATATAGCAATGGGGTCAGCTCAGTAATTTAGACATGTAAATTTAGAAATTTATGTGCAGACACATAGGTCAACACTGAAACACAGGTGTCTACCAGTAGGTGAATACAAGCAGGCAGGGGTCCAAAGCTCCAATTATAGTCAGCAGAAATCTGATCAATGTAGCCACTGGAGCATGGAGACAAGTTCAGTTCACTCTGAAGTAGATATGAATTCAATCGCTCATGTCACAATGCCTGTTGCCACCTGAGCTGGTGCATTCCATCTTGCAGCAGGCTGATCATATGCAGGTCCCTGTGTTGTATCTGACAACAGAGTATAAGGATATCTCAGACAGCACGGGACATCTCAAACAGTACTAGATGTCTGGTTTCATGCAAATGAAGTGTGATCTCAGTGTCTGGCAGGCTGAAATCCATTGAGTAGTTCTCCATAAAACACAAGGGGAAGTAAGGCCCGAAGTGTGCCACTAGGTACCTTCATTTAGGTGTCCTTAACCCTGAATTGAATTCTTGCTTTATGCTTGCTCAGCTGAATGCCATCATGGGACCTTGTCCCAGGAATTTTGCCCTCAAGTCTTTGTGTCACAAAAAAAAGCAGTCTGGAAATCTTGCTATACTTCACTAGAGCTGAAAACCAATAAGCCTCCCTGAATTCCAGCTTTAGAACTGTGAGCTTTGGAGCCAATCAGGCCTCTCTGAAGGTACAGACAGCTCCTCATCACTGGACATGTTGACCTAGACCTCAGACAGAGCTGTGATTATTTCAGTAGGATTTTGCACATCAAGGTGAGCAGATAGAGTTGAAAAAGATGGAAAAATGCTCATAAATGTTCAAGTGGCATTAAGGCAGGAAACTAGATGAGAAAAATCTCTGTTTCTATGATTCCTCTTAAGAGTGAAGGTGCTGGCACATGTGAAGCTTTATTTGATGAAAGACACTTTCCCAGTGGCAGAATCCTGAGTGTTCTGTAACAAGCCTGCATGCCCTACAATGACACAGTGGTAGTACTGGGACACCAGAAACCAGGACTACCAGAAAATCCACCTGCTATTCTTCAAAGAACTACTGAATCCATGAAGTTGTGGGATGATATACTCCATACGATTTGGCATTTTTCTGTTCTTTTTCAGGAAAAAAAAACCAAGCCTATTATCTGTAGCGTTCAGTAGGTAAAGAGACATCCTCTTAATCACAAAGATTTCCCTTTATCTTAGAAAGAAAGTATTAGGAAAGCTACTTTGCTACTGCTGCTTCATCCATACCTGCCCTGTCTTCTGTACTGTACATCTTAGCTCTAAATTTGCTTAGAAATATATACATACATAAGTAATGCAGAAAAAGACAGTAACATGACTGAAAGCTGGAGCACAGACAAGACAATTGGTTTCACTGTATCTTTGTCTGCTAAGGTGCATTAATCTTGCAAGAGCAAAATGTTATTAATGGCAATTTGAAAGAAAGAAGTAGGTTACTTTCAGACTGATTTATTTCTCTGGGCAGCATCACTGTATGCTAGTGCATTTACAGCTACATTTCAAGGACAGTAATGTGTGCAATTGCTAGGAAGCCAGGTAGCTAGTCATATTTTCAGGCTTGATAGGCAAATGTCTATTTGCCACAGCTTACACTTTCGAAACAGTTTCTTTGTATTTTCAACATCTGTTGACAGAACCCTGAATATAAGGAACTATGCTAAATCTTTGCTCTGAATGCAATGCCTTTGTGATATGATCTATTGCAGAAATATCAAACTGAAATTGGATCAGGAAAGCAGACTTGCAATTGTGAGTTATCACAACGATGTAATGTTCTTCTACAGTATAGTTTCAGAAAATAGAGTGGCAAAAATGATTGCTGTGGTTATTTTTAAGTTGTAAGAATATAAAAGTAGAGGCTTACGAGGCTTCTTTTTCCAATATTGCAATTTGAGATTTTATGTTGACCAAGGAAAATATATTTAATGGATATGAAAAAAAGTACTTTTTAGGAGAGTAACTTATAAGAACAGTTATTTAGCCTAGAATATCAATACCTGGAGTTATTTTTCTTCTGATGCAGGGGTCCTGAAAGGGACAGTGCATGCTTTGCCAATGTTCAGTTCAGTAATGGAGCCATTAGAGTAAATTACTACATTTGCTTCACCAAATACCCATGTAAATGATTATGTTAACATCTAGTCTATCAGCTTAATAATATTCATTAGGAAACTGGATGTTTCAGCTCCAATCAAGATAAAAGGAGGCCTGGTGAAGGAGATTTTGTGGAGCTCTGCACTGACAGATCCCATAGCAAGATCAGTACATGTAATTGAGGGGATCAAATTGTACTGGAAGCAGAAATTGGCCAATAGTACGTGTTTCTGAAAGCAGGGTTGACTAGATCAAAGCCACTATTTGTTTACCTGTACCTTAATCTACTTTCTTTTCCAACGGTGCCAGCATATAGTCACTATGAGGGCTCACAAAGAGCTATTTCAGTCTCTTCTCACATCTTTACTTTGTGTTTAAAAGAAAAATGTGATGTTCTATGTACGTGAAAATTCAGTTTAAATATAGCTAAAGGTGTAAGGAAAATCATCAAAGAAATGCAAAGTTCCCCACAGAGTCACTCTTAAGATACAAATCATACTAAATTTTAGTCAAGGTCTGCATTGATAATGATCTGAATGTCATTTTACAGTAGAGTAAGTAAAATGGAACAGTTTTTAATCCAATTTACATTTGAGAGAACATGTGTTAGATCTGCTCTTAAAACTTGGCCCATTCCCACACAAAATGCTCACCAGTCTGTTATAAATTGTCTCAGCACCACGTTTCCTGTTTTTCTTTGTGTAGCTATGGGGTCTGGATAAAGTCTAGTCAGGATTTTCCAGTTCTCAGTCTATCCAATCTATCTATCTGGCTTTCCCCAGCTTAGCCTTTGGGCTCTGAAAATGCACCCTCACCCCACATGCTCACTCTCTTATTTGAATATCTCCTCTTTAGGAGATTCTGTGTTAATCTTGCCTTGGACAATGCAGAAGGAAAGCTGAAAACAGTGATTTTTTAATTATAGTCATCTGGTTTGGTGTGAATATCTTTTCTGGACAATATTATAAACTTGCATTATAGTAGATGTGATTAGATGAATTGAGCTCATGACATAAAATGAAGTTCACAGATTGAAAATGGAAAGGAATTCTCAAATGAATTTGTAATTTGACAGAGATGTATTTCACTATGGCTTTTTCCCTGTACTTCACTCACTTTGAGCCAGGGTTTTGCACCATATGCTGCAAATGTTGTTTCAAAATTTCTGGTCGTCGGACACCAAAGCATTAAGATTATTTGTAATAGAAGTAGACATTTAATTATCCTACCACACAAATTGAGGGACATGATCTTGAAAGAAACAAAAGATTACATAGACTGTCTCAGTATAGTCTCTTCAACAGTAACTTCATTAAATGCAAATAGGGCTTCAGGAAGCATGCTCATCTGTACGAGGAAAGTTATGACAATACAGCTTGAAGGCAATTGTGCCAAAGTGTGTTGTAGCAGTTGAAGAAGAATTAGAGGAGAGCTTAGACCTTGTAAAATCTAAGTACTCTAAGCTTTTTGTCACTTGGTTTTCCTTAACCGTATTTTGAACTGAACATATTTTTATCAGTTACAGAAGCTGTGCTCTAAAAAAAATGAATCATAAACCAAATACCTTACATATAATTCGCCAGTTTAGCAGTAAGATTTCTGCAGATGTGCATACAACCTCCTCTTTTTGCAATGGGGTAAAGAAACAGTAAGTTGGTTTATTCTGGAAACGGCAGGTATTTCGATCTATTTTTACTGCAGATCATTCCCCAGGACACTGTGATTCTTATATTTTTAATCAAATGTGTGAATCAAAAACTGTAGTGTGACCTTTGGAAAAGACACTGCAGGACATCAGCTGAAGCTGTGAATAGTTTAAACACAAACAGGAAGTTGGCTTGGTTGCTCTGTAACAAAAGACTGTGGTAATTTATGGAGTAGGAGTTGCAGTTTCAAAATATTTTTAATTGCTACATTTGATCTGCTATGCAGTATCGTGTGACAACAGCTAGGAATGAAATGTCAGTGCCCATGTTCCAGTATAAATTTATGCAGTGTGAAAGCAAAGAACTCTGTTGATTCTAGCTTTTTCTGAGTTTTTCAGATTTGTCTGAATTATTTTCAGGTTCAATAGGGAGTGAAAAGATCTTCAGTCTTGCAAAGCATTTAAGTAGATGCATAACTCTGTTCTTATTAAGTCTACTTATGATGAAAAGAAGTTTTAATATACAGGGGAAATAAAATGGGAAAGGATTTCACAGTGACCTGTGTACCTAGGTTAGCTCTCTTTGATAAATGGGTCACTCTCATGATGAAAATGTATTAGTACTGGCTCTCTTTGCTTTTAGTTCATTATTATAGTAACTTAGGCCTATTAAAAATTCCAGAAGTTTCATTTACAGGACTGAAGTTACACAGGTGCTTTGGGAGTACCTTACTGTTCCAACTTGAAAAAAAAAATTCCCCTGTTGTCACATTTTATAAGGAATTATTTAAGAAAAAAGTCAAGAGCTGCAATTATGAGCTCAAGTCTCATAAAAAATTTAGGGAAGATAAACTTATTTCCACAGCATATCTTTCAAAATCTCTTACTTATGTACTTCCTTAGAGGACAATATACCACATCAGAAGCTACGTGCTGCTTCTTTGTGATGCCTGTGATATATACTGTGGGCATCCAAGTTTTCCTATAAACCATGAGAACGAAATGTAAATCCTCTGTGAACAAACTCCTGAGTGACTTCCAGAGATAACCACTGATAATTAACAGGATCAGAAATGTGTGATCCGGTCAGTCATTTCTAGACAGTTGATAAAAGGATATGCTGTTAAAAACAAGGACCTGATTCTCTCCTGAAATGCAATGTAGTTATATTCTTAAAGAAGGAAATACTGAAGATAGAAGTCATTAATTATAGAGAAGTTTACTTCTTTCTGGCTGTAGAAACTTTTATGTTTCTTCATCAACCAGGAGCTATATTTTTATTGAATCATTAGAAAATGCATGTAGACATTAAATCTGTGAGTATTTATGAACTTATACACTTATGCATAAATTTCCCAGAGGAGCGCAGCGTGTTCCTGGTTCAAACTTAAGTTTTTCCTTATTTTTTCCTAATGTCTTAAAAACAATGGCTTTTGCAAAAAATCAGGTTTTTCTTTGTTGTAAATGTTTGGCTCCATATTATCAGTGAGTAAATAATGAGAAACTAGGCATGAAGGTTTGTCAATGGGAACCTTTGCAATGGAACACTGTAGGAAGGACCAGAAGATTTTATCACTATGCAGAAATTGCTTAGCTTTCAACTAACATTTAAATGAAAGAGTTTAAGTTCATTACTTTTTTTCCTTTAAATTATAAAAGTCATTCTAAATGTACAGTTTTATCTGTAACAATTTAGCAACTAATAAAACTAGAAAGATCTATATTTTCATTATGGTGGACTATGTCATGTTATCTCTGCAACCAAAGCACCTAGTTTCAAGAACGTATGCTTAAAACCTTTGTAAATCTGTTAGTAATGCTGCAAATTATTTACTTACAGTAGCTATCAACATGAAATGTGTTTTAACACATCTTTCATGTGAAAATTCAGTAGCAGTTACAAGAAACTCATGATAAGTTTGTGTCAACATTTCCATATATTTTTCAAACTTGGAGAGAGGATTTTTAGTGATTTCTTCCCTACTTTGTCTTCAGGACAGAACTGGAAGCCATATTGGACACTTTCACTTTCTGTAAAGAAAAAAAGACAGTGAAGAAAACTAACAGTTGCAAAAATGAGATGAACTACTCAGTAATTTTCATCTTGTAAATAATTGTCACAGTGCTGAGAAAAGGTTTTTCTCTGAATGAGTAAGTACAAAACGATGCATCTGCATTTTTTCCTGTGGAAAAGCCACCGTAATAATTGCTTTTGTTGTCAGTAGCCAGGATTCTTATTTTAAAAAAACTGACTACAGTGAGAATTTTGCTAAAAGAATGGTAATAAACACAGTAAAAGAAATGCAAAATACAAATCCAAGCTTTTGTCTGTCCTCTCCTTTTAAAGGGATCACTAATAAATCAAGTTAGGTTTATTGCATTTTGTGCTCTGTTGCTGTTGAAGAGAAGTGTGATAACTTGTGGCTTAAGGCTGCTTCTCAAAGATTGTATGGAACTATAGACAGCAAGTCCAGAACTACTCTGTAAGAACCTCTTGCAAAATGTACTTGAGTGCCATGACATAGTTAGTCCCCATCATAGTGGGTGAAGTTCAGGATCAGAAGGTAGAGGACTTAATCAAAGTATCAGACTTGGGAAAGAATACTAATCTTCCATTAGAGATTTCCAAAATGAATCTGAAATGCCTTCTGTATAAATGCCCCTACCATTAGGACCATGTACAATTACTTCAGTATCTTGCTTATTCTTTCATTGTCATCTTTCTTTCACTCTTTTGTTCTTTCCTTCACTTCTACTTGATTTTCTTTTCCTGGTTTGAGTTCTTTGCCCTCTAGGTAAAGCACTCTGAGATATTGGGATACTGGGCTAGAAATCAAAACTGATAAATCAGAACTGAAGATCTGTTCAGAAAAGCCATCTACACTTTTATCACTGAATTCTGATAAGGTTTGATTTTGGAAAATAAGGCAAGTTCTACCTAAGTGCGAAGGATATTTTCAATGGCCAAAGAATGACTCAATTCTGATGGTACAATGCAGAATCAAGCTTATGTCCTTCAATCCTATAAAAATACCAAAGATCACATAATAAGAAAGGGTAAACCTGTGAGAGTTGGCAAGACATTTTCTCATTGAAAAGCATTTTTAATTATTTTCATTTTCAGAGAACTCATCTGCCAAAATCTGAAATACTCAATTTAGCTCCTGTTGAACACAACTTCAGAA
Organism: Bucco capensis; assembly: GCA_013396975.1. Lineage (NCBI taxonomy): Eukaryota > Metazoa > Chordata > Aves > Piciformes > Bucconidae > Bucco > Bucco capensis. The sequence continues at coordinate 330,166 of VWZO01002081.1, forward strand.
TCCACATCTGGGAAAGGTCCACTAAACTTGATGTCACTGGACTCCAGAGCTTCCCATCAGCCTTCTACAGAGTCAGGATCTATCAATCCCCAAGTGTCTTTGCTGGAGCAAAGGCTCCCAATTTGCTCTCCTGACCCTGCAGGCACCTTGTTTGAGGTTCGGATTTCCCATAGCTGGAGTATACCCTGACTCTGAAATACTTTGTTTAACTTACTAAAACCTCTCACAATATGTGAAAGTTCAGATAACATTTCTGCAACAAGAGAGAGACTAGGAATACCTGAAAAGCATAAGATTAAGGTTACTTTTAGAAAACAAAACAAATGAAGTATGATTTTTTTTAAATGAAAACAGTAACAACAACCCAGTACAGAGAACAGCCCTGGGGAAAAAGATCTNCTGTGATACTGTGAAAACTCAAACACCACACAGCGTCTCCCCTTCCAAACTACTGAAAATTATATATTATTCACTTGGGATACGTTTGTTAAAAGGATTGAAAAGTCCCACTAGACAGAAATTCCATGTTTCAACCATATCAAGCATATAGAATTCACAAGGAATTAAGCTCTTTATGAATAATAGTGTGTGACTCAGAAGAAAAGACAGGACTACTTCGAAGTGCAGTCAGATCTACCACATTTAAGTCCCAAGTACCTCCCATGACAGCTAGATACTACTCGTTTGTTAGACACTATAGAATTTTAAAAGTTGACTTCAAGATATCTTGAAATTATGGCCTGGGCCATTCAGACCCGTAGTGAAATACCTTTTCAAAGAATGCTCCATCTCTATCACTCCTGCTGTTTCTAAATATGCTGTTTATATTAAGAAGTTCATAATACAGGCATTTAGCATTTGGCAGTGAAATATAATGTTCTTTGGGTTAATTATGCTTCCTACACACAGTGACAACTGCTATAAGATATAGTATATAGAACAGCTGGGACATTTTTGTGTGGGATTTCAAAAACCTGAATCTCCTACAAGTAATGTGAACAACACTTAGTGTGGGAAAAGCTTTGTGACAGTATAGAATGATGTGTTTAATTAAGTGCTGTATACATACAAGATATACTCCCTCAGCCCCATTACAGCCTGTTCCTCATTACTGACTGTGCTCTGTACATAAGGAGAGATTCAACATTTGCAAAACAACTTTGAGTGGTCAATGCCTTATGGACTGGATCCAGCTTCCCTGAAATAATTGGAATGACTTCCATTGACTTCAACAGGGTTTGGATCATGGCCCTCAGTAAGCAATTTCTGTTCAGCAAACCTGCACAGATTGAAGAAAGGTTCTTGAAGCATATTCAAGTCTCAACAGCTGGAGATTTTTTTAAGAAAGCTTTCTGAATGACTCTAAACAAATAAGGACCCCGACTGTATGATCCTTTCCTGAGAAAAACTCCCAAATTAATCCAAGTAAGGATGCCAACTAATGAAGAACAAAAAGGTAAATCTGAAATATGCAGTAGAACAGGTCTTGTTGCCAACTTTTGTTTTGCTTTGCTTTTGTACATAACACATTTTCTTGATTTTTCTTAAAGAAAACATAGAAACTGAATGCACCTACTGAAGGATGAGTCTCCCTACTGTGTGTTTTTAGAAACAGGGTTGACAGGATAGAGTCAACCCAAAATTGCATGCCTTAGACACAAATGAGAGAGGAATAGTATAATTAGTATGATCTGAGGGCCTCACATAAGTCTTTCCTTCCTTCGCTGACTGCCCTTTTCTCATGTGATTCCTCCATGTTTATTTTGATTACTTCATTTCTCCAGCTACCAACTACAACTGATTTTCTGTTTGAAAACAAAGGTAAACTAGAAATTAGTAAAAAATTACTACGTGATGAACATTTGCTTAGCTTCTTTTTTACCCTTTGAAATATGGAAATGTATTTGATCCATTCTGTTTTACTGACCCTTGGTCTTCTAACATAGATATTGGGGTAAAGTCATGCAATGCCCCTTTTTATAGCTATCATTTGCAGTAGCATGAAATGTACTAGACTGACTCCTGGAACTGCTTTCCTGCTTTCCCTTAATTTCTCTTGTTTTATTGTCAAGTAGGTCTATGAAAGAGAAAAAAACCCTGCTAAATGTCCTAATAAAAGCAGGCAATTTTTATGTGACAACAGTCTCATTTGGAATCACAATTACTATCTTTTGAACAAGGAACAACAAGAAAGGTTAAGATATTAAGCCTTACTTATCAGAAATATCTAAATGAGATAGCACACTACAAAGTGATTAATGTAAGACTGTTGCTCTAATTCTAAATCTTTAAAAGGTAGGATAAAGATTCAATACTGAAGCACTTGACTGGAAAACTTAAACAACTATTCACTGGTTGCACAAATGTAGCAATGCACTTTTTTGAACACAATGACTGAAATAGAATTTGCTTTTTTTCCACATTAAAGGAAGACATATACAACCATCTGAATCTTCTGAGAAGTTTATGTTTTAAAATAGCAGGATTACATTTTTACAGAAACTATTTACTATGTGAAGGACATAATGCCCCTGAGAACAGTGGAGACTAATTGGCAGCTCTTTGCAGATCTGCTAAGAAGAATGAGATCTACTCTAGCAATTAGACAGTGACTTCCCTAAAACACACCGAAGTAGCTTGTAACAAGACATCTGAGCTACCCAAGCCTATCTTTGAAGTCAGTAGACAGTGGCATCTCAGAAAAACAGCTAGGGAATCTTATATATTACCTTCTCTGGAACTAGTCAAGTGATGCTCTGCACAGGACTGTCTAACCTCCTTTCTACAATTTACATGCCCAATGTAGTATAAAACTGGTTCAATGAGGTTTGTTGGTTTGTTGGTTGTTTGTTTGGTTGGTTTTTAATCTGACATTGTAAAGTCAGGTACCACTGCACAGACCAGTTTCTAGAGCCTCGTAGCTTTTGTGGGTGTCCTCCGTTCTTTCTTATTCTCAGAAATACATTCTCTGGGGACCCAAATTCACCTCTGCTGAAGGATGACATGAATCAGGAGAGACAGGCTTCCTTTTTGTCCCCTCCTGTAGACTCTTGCACTCTCCCCACTTCTCATTCTTCCTGTAACCATGCTAAGTCATGCCACTTGTCATAGGTAAAGGGAAGATAGTTGCCCAGCATATGGGGAAGCAGATAGCTACCCCACTCACTTGGTCATTCTCAAGGCCAATGCAAAGCACACTGACAGTGTTTTTCTTTATTTCTTGACTTTTCTCTGCCTTACCTGAACCTGAATTCAGCTCTTACTGCTATGTCTTAGTCTTGTTCTCATGTTGTGTGGGGCTACCTTCTTCAGTGAGACTCCCACTCTGCTCCAGAACTGGAAGATTAGCAGATCGGAAATGATCTTTCTCCCTTAAGGATTGGTCAGGAATGGATTGTGGTGGGAATAGGAGAAGAATAGGAAGGAGAAATACTAAAAATATGGGCAATAAGTCAAGAAAACAGACTTGCTGTAGCATAAAGAAATACTTTGCTGGTGTTACATGTAAAATAACTTCCTGTTCTCAGATGTAAACACGACATTTACCTCTCAGAGATGGACTGAGATTCACAAAGACCTCCAGGCGATGCTCTATTGCCACCCAAGGATGTTCTGCCCCCTCAGTTCCCAGTTTAGCATGGGCTAGAATAAACACAGAGGTCAAGTGAAACATCCATAGAGTTGTTCTGGCAGACCTTGCACAATTCATACAGCTGTGAATCAAGTACAGATATCTTATTTTCTTTGAGGGCTTCTTGTAAACAAAATAAATCTGAATTGCTCTGAAAGTTTCTCCCCACAGCACTGCGAGGGTGCTTCAGGGGATACATCAAATTACAGTTTGTCTCAGCTGGGAAGTTGACCTTAGGTGAGCAGTACCATGACTGCATGGACAACATATTGGAACTGTTATTTCACTCAGGCTGAAGCAAAGAAATCTATGGTCTCCATCATTCAAGACATCAAAAGACCAATGCAACATGTTGTAAAACATTGGTGTTGAAAGTAAATAAAAGTTACATATAAATAATGAACTCAGTCCAAACAAGGAGGCCTCCTGATACCTGGGATGGTGATTCTGATTGTCTCATAAATTAGAAAAACAAAGATGAGAAAGCAAAGGAGTAACAGTGGCATGTTAAAAATTAACTGCAGAATAAAAAGATGAGAAAATGGAATATTATGCCAGTTGCCATACTTGGCAGAGATAGTTTGACAGTATTACTGGGAGGACAACAAAACTGAAAGGAATAGTATTTTTCATTTCTGCTGCCAGGCTTACCATATTTTAGGAGCTCAGAATTTGTGGTGATGCCATTATATTTATGTGTTTCTGATCTTGAGAAATCAGAGAAGCAGAGATGGGCTGAATGGACAAGAAAGACAGAGAGGAAGAGTGAAACAACTGCATTTCTCCCACCAGCTTTGACTGAGTCCTGAAAGCTTGTTACAGCATGAGATTTGTGTCCTTGGTGTAACTCGCAGCCTTGTCCTTCCTCATTTTGCCTTCCCATTCCTCTATTTTCTGTTTAAACAGAATCTGGCTTAGCTTGACCAAACCTCTCTATTCTCTTTATTATTTCTTTACTTTCTTCGGTTTATCTCCTTTTCTTCCCTGCCTTTTTGTTTTCTTTTTTTTTTTTTCTGTTGTTGTTGTTAACCCTGTGAGCAGAAAGGCAGCTAATAGTAATGTCTTAAACAGCTTGACACTGGTTCAAGCTTGCCAGGTCTTGGAGTGGCTGATAAGACTATGTACTGTGCTTGTCTTTCTCCAGCAGCAAGGTTACAAATAAGAGTCAACAGATTCTTGTTTTTCTCTTTTGGCTGTTTTTTCCACTCCCTTTCTATATGTGCTTGTGTTGCTTTATTTTTGAGGAAGCAGGCCCAGATTCCAATAAAAGAGGCAACAAGTACAGCTTTACTCAGCTACTTTTTATTTTCTTTTTCTCTCCCAAAGGAGGACTTAATATCATCTTAATACTGTATAAAAAGACACTATCAGCCAGGGAATTTTCTTCATAAAAATGCTCTGCAGTTTAAAGAAAGAGAAGTAATGGATGCCATTAATATTAAAGTCTCCTTCGATATTTTACATAACAAACACTTTGTCTGCTTGTTTTCTGTATCTTTCATAAAAGATTTAAAAGATTTTAGTAGTCATCATTTGCTGTAAGACTTATTTGGCCATGTATTTGCACACCCAATCCCATTGAGCCTACAGCCATTCTGAGCTCTGCAATGAAAGAATCATGACAGAACCTCTGTCCTCAAGCTCCTGTGCTCCAAAATGCAAGCAAATCACAGAACATATGCAACCCCACCCCATATGCCCTTCCAGGGTGTTTTGGGGATTGCACTACAGCAAGAACTGTTATTTAGTGCATATATGTGATTTTGGCAATCTTGACATGCATTGCCATCTTCTCAGAGAAGAAAAACATGGGTCCCTTCAGCTCCTCAGCTGGGCAAGGTCACAGAATCACAGAATCGCCAAGGCTGGAAAAGACCCCCAGGATCATCAAGTCCAGTCTATGACCCTATACACCCAACCTCTAAATCATGCCACTCAGTGCCACATCCAATCTTTTTTTAAACACNATTATCTCCTCTCAACAAGGGCTGATGTAGCTGAGCAGGTCTCATTGTACAGTGGCTATTCATTGGCTAGAAGGGTAGTCCAACATCATTGATGTCTATGGTATTTCAATTCAAAGCTTCACATTTTTTCTAATGCAAAAGGCTCCTTGGGATCACCACTGGTTGTGACAGCATGAGCATTGCCTACTGCACAAAAACACAGGTTATCAGCTCAAACCTGAAATAGAAAATGTAGATATTTGAGAAAATGTATAATTTATACAGAGAAGCTGCTGGAGAAACAGAAAAAAAAAAAACCCAACAAAACCACAAACCAAGCCAAATCAAAAAACCCCAAACTAACAAATAAAAATATAAACCCCAACCAAACCATACCAAATAAATAAAGCAAAACAAACCAATGTCTGCTTTTCTTTTGTGTAAGAGATGTAGAGTTTAATGACATGTCTTTACCTTCCATTTTTTGGAAGGGCAATAGGAAATCGCACAAATGTGACTCACCTTTGAAGAAATTTTGAGTGATGAAGCCCTTTCTACTAGGATGCCTTTCCCACAGAAGACATTATTTTGTCCTTTGCATAACGGCTAGCAGCACCAATTGGAAGTACATAAGTAAAAAACAAGAGCTGAAAGCAGTAATTTGATATTTTGCAATTTTTTTTCTACAAATGCAAAAAACCTGCTTGTCTCAGTCAGACCAGTCCAGTATAGGCTTGTATAGTCCAGTATCTTGTCTCCAGCAATAGGCAAAAATGAACACTGAAAATAATCTTAGGATGTGATTTACACACACAGACAAACACATAAGTATGCATGCAACAACTGTGAAAGTTCTCACATCTGGCATCCCATATGGGTGATGATCTGCAACTCTACAGCAACTCTGTGGCCTTCCACAGCCAGAGTGGTATCTTTCACCAAAGCATTTGACTGTGAAAATACATATTACTTGGCATTAATGATACAAACCGTGGAGACAAGAGGCAGTGCTCTTAATCTTTCTGATGGAAATGAGAAAGTTAATGAAGATTAAATGTAGTAAAATCATACTACAGTTCCAGATGTGAGCGTATCACTAGGGCAATTTCTCATGTGCATGTGGTGCTTGAGGACATGGTTTAGTGGCGACATGGTAGTGTTGGGTGGACAGTTGGACTTGAGGATCTCAGAGGTCTTTTCCAATCAGAATGATTCTTTCTGTGTGTATGTGAGAGAGAGATGAATTTGTTCCTTCAGAAATAGTAGTTCTCATTGTGGTGAAGGCTTCATGAAGAAGAAGAATGCAAACTAAGCATGTTTTGGCTCTTGACAGTACAAGGTCTTCCTACTGTGCTAAACACAGGTTTACTCATCCAAACTCAAAATAGAAAATACCGATATTTTGGAAAAATATATAATTTATGCACAAAAGCTGGGTTAAAAAATTGTGATGTTTTCAGTTTGTAAATAGGTTCTAATTATCCTAAAAAAAATAAATAATTTGGCAGCATCTAGCTACCCAGCTGTGAGTAGCCCATGACTCATTTTTGTAACAGGGAGGATGCTTGTCTAATGTGATGTCTATTCAGAAAGCAATATATTCTGTGTGTGTCCAGGATTACTGCAGGTCAAAGTATGGTAGTAGAACCTATGAACTTTATTTTTTCATTTATTATTATTTTTCATAAAGTTGTTGGTTTTTTTTTTGAAGCCACATATAAAATTTTAAAATGTAGTATAATTAAAATGCAGAATTACATTTAATTTATTTGTTAGAAAATGTGGATTCTCTGTGCTTTGGTTTAATTGCCCTTAAAAATACGCATTAATTAAGAGGTTCTATATCACAAATTTAGGTTGATGCACTGAAGTTCTCTTTTACTATGGTCAGCATTTCTGTCCAACTTCTGTTTAAAAATATAAGAAACCACACTATTCAGATTTTAGCAGAAGGCTCCAGTCTGTATTTTTACACATACACACAGAAATCTTAATCCTTGCAGATTACTACTTTGAAGCCTATCAAAGTTATCAGAGTTATCTCTCTTCATAACTCTGATCTTTCCTCTTGAAAGAAGCCAGCAGAGTAAAACAAAGATGATAATCTTTCTTTTGTTGCTAATTTTACTGTTAACAATAAACAAAATACAGTAATAATAGTGGAATTAAGTTATTTAGTCACATGTGATATACAAGCAAGAGGTATAAATGCTTGTAAACCTGACCATCAAGAGCCTCCTCTCTGGATGAGTCTCTCCAGCACTTTGTTAGTTTTCTTGTACAAGTTGAGTACTATTTATTAAGGTGGTTGATGTGATGTATGTCTTATCTTCTACCAAGTAGGCAGAGACAAATAATTTGATTTATTTAGGCTACTATGCAATTATAATGTAACAAAGACTTTCAGCCAGTGGTTAAAGATTCAGCACACGAACAGAAAAGTAAAAACTCTGTATTATTAATGATACTTTGAGCCAGTTCTTGTCTTCTTTTTTTAACCTTTTAGATAAGTAAGCTACTTGACCCTTGTGCTTTCTAAAAGAATCTTGAGCAAAAATGGGAATGGAAAAGATGTATAATATTTTAAAATATAAAGTTGGCACAGATTAAAAAATATTTTTTTCAAGTTTTTTGTTACTTCCATTTTGTCCACTGTTTTTTTTCCACATTCACAAGTTGAAAAAGTGAAATGAAAAAGAGAAGGAAAGCAAGGAATCTGAGGATAAAGAATGAACTGGAAAACAGCTACTCTTTGTTTACTACTGCCATTGAAAATATGAAAAAAATAAATTGAAAGCATTTTCAACCTCAGAAAACGGTGATTTTTCAACAAAAAGAATAAAGATGTTGCCATGTTGTTGCTGTTCAGCTCTACAGTTTTAGTAAATGAGAAAATGGGAGGGAGAAAGGAAGGAAAAATCCAGCCCAGAACAGAAAAATTGTGTCATAACATATATTTGTAACACTAGTCAAAAAAAAAAAAAAGGAGAAAGTAGAAAAATTTGCTCAATCACCTTTTAAAACTTACATCGTTATGATTTTATCCCAAACTGAAAAATAATAAGCTACTTTATTATCAGTAGAGATACGTATTCATGCTTGGCTAGATATCTAAACATTCTCTTCATGTTTCATCATTGGCTAAGTACAACGTATTTTAGAAAAATCCATCTGCAATAAAAATGACTTTGCTTTCTTTTGAAATCCAGAATGACTAACATACTTCTTTTCTGTTTCCATTCCTAGCCTCTTCTGTACAGCACTCTTTGGCATAGTTTGTGTTCACCTAAAGGAAATAGCTATTAGCTAAAATAAATAATTCAGAATTGCATTATAATAATGCATTTGTAAAACTACCAGAGGAATTGAGGTCTAGAGCAACTTCCAAAAAGAGAATAAAAAAATCCATGAATTAACAATTTTTTGGAAGATACCTGATATTGTATTCCTAATTTGTCCTTTGACATAGCTGCGTAAACCAGAAAGCAAGTAGTACGGTGAACAGTAAAGTTTGCTTTAGTTTTGTGCTACATTCAAATATTTTGATTTCATTTAAAGCTCTTTGGCATGGAAATCATACTTCAATATTTATTTATTCCCTCATAGTTTTAAAGACCACTGTAGTTCCAAAATACTGAAATATTTGGACTTATTAAGCAGTCAGTATACACTGGTGGTACATACTCCGATATTCAAACTCACTTCTCCCATGTGGCCATCTCATTCCTATTTAATAGCCAAATCCTGTCTTTTTACTTGAATTGAGATTGCAATATTGGAGGGTCACATTTTTGTTATATAACTACAGCAATATATTTTTAATGTGCTTCATGTTACTAGAGTGCAAATAAATGATAATACACCTTATTGTATGGGGTGGAGCTGTTTGCATGAAATAATACAAAATTTATGTTTCTTTCTCAGAATAAAAATCTCAAAAATAACTCCAGGCTCAGTGACCCAGGGAATGAATCTGTTGCATGTTTTATCTGTAATTCCAAACTGCAGATAAAAGGACATGAATAATGTAGGCATGAACTGCCCATTGATTTAGACATTTTTATCAACATGGTTTTCTGAAAACAAATAAAGAACTCCCCCCTTCCCCCCCCAAAAAAAGACCAATTTGAGGGAAAATATTTCTGTACAGGAAATGTTTCCTTAAAAATTCATTACTAATGATTTCAGCAGGTACAAAACTCAAGTGGAATTTTCAAGTAGAGCTTGCTATAGTACAGGCCTCAGGGAGCTGATGCTATGTTACTGCATGGAGTCTGTCATACTCAAAATCTTTTGTGTGGGCTTATTCATAAAGCAAACAGTTCATGGATTGTATAGAAGAAATCATAACAGCCTCATCCAAGAATTATTCTTAATTCATATCGAATTGTTATATAAAAAGAAAGAACACTTTTATGCTGAAAAAGTCTCAATAATAATAATAAAGTTAATATTGTTATACACACACTTCTCAGTTTCTACTCCTTTTCCTGGAGGTGATTATAGCAGCAGGATTTCTAGAGCCAAAATTTTGCCAAGCCCAATGCTGTTACTTTTGTACACTTTATCCTGTCTCTCCAGTACTTTAAGCCTCTGCTATCATACCAGTTCTATATTCTTCTATATTACATTGTTGGAGTCAGAAAGAGCTTCTTCTGCACAGAATAACTGCTTATTGTTAATATCTTTATGAAAGTATGATTGTACTATAGGGTAATGAAAAAAAGCAAAACAAAAAATTTGCCATAGCCACTTGGTCAGAAGAAAAAATGCTGATACAGTGATAAATCTACACATTATCCTAACAAGTCCTAGGACCTTGCAAATTCCATAGAGAACCTGTGCCTGTTATTAGCAGAAGCTCTATTGAATTTCTAGGTTACAGGTTTCCAGATCTTTCAGCATTCACTCTGTGCAACTCACTACTCTTAGTCTGTTTTGCCATTATCATACCCCCGTGAAAAAGGAATGCATTGTTGTTCCATTATCTCCCCTACTGAAATGCTTTGTAGATTACAATACTTTCTAAAGGCTAAACACAAAGTCTGGAGAATTAAAACTGAGTGTGATACACTCTAGGTAAGTGTCTTCCCCTTTGAAATAAATTCCTACAGAAAATAAACTGAGAATTTTTCTGCTATCATATATTCTGATTCCAAAACTTAACAATTAGCTATCCATTTTGAGGCTATGGTTTTCCTTTTTATTATAACATTGCCTTAATTTTGACATGAAAGATTTTAATGAAGGTGTGAAATACTTGGCAGTTAAATGTAGCATATGTTATAACACCTGTTAATTTCAACTGTTCATTTTAAGCTGTTACTTTATACTTGGCATTTAGTCCAATTCACACTGTGATCCTTAGTTTGAAAGAAGAATTAAAAAAACCCAAGCTGCTTGTATATTCCCTTCTACAGCAACTTTTACCTAATATTTTGTGTTTCTGTCATTTTTTAACATTGTGCATTTGTAAGGAAAGGGTGTTAAAATCAGGTTGTAACCCCTTGCCACAAAAGATTACACTGCAAAATGAGAAGGTATGTAAGTTAGTGATTAACAATTTATCTTACATTTTCATAGAAAAGCTTGGATAAACTCAAATCCTTGAAGCCTTCTGGCAGTGTCTGTCCACTTAAACTGTGTTCAGACACAGATCTAATTTTAGTGTTTATATATACCTGAAATAGAAATCTGAGTTTCTGTATCACAGTTGTAATTTTAACAACAGATATGTGATTATACTAAAGCGTATTAAGATGTATCTTAAGATGATGGTGAGCATTGTGCTCATTGCAGTGTTAATCCTGTTGATGGTCAGCAGCCGAAGGCTTCGTAGTTGTGTTAAAAGAATTCTGGTTACAATTAGTTGTGTCTTGTTCCAGTCAAAATTAGTGAACATTTCAAATAAGAAAATGATCCAATATTGAAAGCTGATTCATAAAGATGCTTTTTAGTGTAGCCAAAATATGTCTCTCTTTTCAGTTTGTATTAAGTACTTCCATTATTCTCTGAGTACAATGCCAAAAGATGTACCACTATTAAAATAGGCTCTACAATTATGTGTGAATCTGGCTAGCATGACAGTACATCAAACGGGGCTGACAGACTCTAAATGCATAACTTGCATCATAACAGAGTCTTCCTCAAGGTCACCACCACTTTTTAGATTCCACAATTGCAACATGTAGGGCATTAACAATCTGAAATTCCTCGTGTTTCCTTTTCTCAGACTACAGGAACCAAACAGACAACATTTTCAACTTCTTGATTAAATGAATCAGTACAAATTAGCTGCTGAGACTAGAGTCTAGAATGGTAACACATAGGTACCTTACTGTGTTTTAATAAAATTGGGTTTGAAAAGACATCGTGTCAATCCTCTCACTCTAAGGCAAAAGTAGCAACACCTGTAGTTTTAAAATGTATTCAAGACTGGGACACACTATATAGCCAAAGACAGTAACCTAGCAAACATCTATGTTTAATTGACAAGAAACACTACTTTCTTGTGAAAAAAAAACCAAACAACAAACCAAAACAAAATATTTCCATGATGGCTTCCTTCTTCTTCTCAATAAGAGGCATATTGCGTGCCAGGAACATTTTCTTCTTTTGATTTAGTTGGTTAGTTTTTCCCTTTTTAGATACTGAATTTATGCATGAATATGCACATATTTTGTGTCTTAAATTTTCAACTCTAGAAATATTTACGGCACTAGAAATAATCTGGGTACAGCTAGCTCTAACTTAGTATTTTCCAAAGAACTCTGTAGGAAATCAGGAGCTGCAAAAACTCCAGTTACATTTTGGAAACAAAAGAAGTGTTGAGTGCTAGCTCTGTTTGAAACTATGGTCCACACTGAGAGATGAGCTCTTTGAAAATTGCAACCCTAGATGTTGATTTATCCTGAAAACAAAAGACACCACAAAGTGAGTCCTACCATGCAAATTAAATTCCTTGACTGTCCCAAACTACCACAAAAATACTCCTTTTAAAATAACCACAATTCCAATCTGATGATAGGTTTCACAAACCATAGTTCTCAGATTTCATTACTAATGAAATTTGTCGTCTAGGTTTGGCAGCTGTGATTGCCACGCAAATGTGAGCCACTAATTAGATTGATTGTCTATTTGATGCCTGCTGATTAGCTTATGAAAACTCTCTGTATTCCTGAATTCATGATACAATGTTCCTGACTTGATGATTGCTGATTGATGCTCAGAAAATCTGATTACTGTCTTGAATAGCCAAGTAATGGCTCTGTCAGCTTTCCAAGGATATAGATATTTACCTGACAAGGATGATAGGGTAGGATCTAACATTTAGCTTGGACTATTACATGTTTAAAGGGTTTTTTTAATTAAAAGTTTACGATATTTCTCTGAGCTATGAATGGTAGCCAAAGCATCAGGGCCAGCCAACATGGGTTTATCAAAAGGGAGGTCTTGCTTAACTAACCTGGTCTCTTCTATGACCATGTGACTCGCCTTCTGGATGGGGGGAAGGCTGTGGATGTTGTCTACTTGGACTCTGGTAAGGCCTTTGACATAGTCTCCCACAGCATCCCCCTGGAGAAACTGGCTGATCATGGTATGGACAAATGTTCTCTTCACTGGGTTAAAAACTGGCTGGATGGACATTCCCAGAGAGTTGTGATTAATGGAATGAGATCTAGGTGGCTGCCACTCACCAGTAGTGTCCCTCAGGGCTCAGTTTTGGGGCCAGTCTTGTTTGGCATCTTTATTGATGACCTGGACATGGGGATTGAGAACACCCTTAGTAAGTTTACAGACGACACCAAATTGTGTGGAGTGTTGATCTGCTGGAGGGCAGGGAGGCTCTGCAGAAGGACTTGGACAGGTTGGATCAATGGGCCAAGGCCAATTGTATGAGGTTCAATAAGGCCAAGTGCCATGTCCAGCACTTTGGGCACAACAACCCCAAGCAATGCTACAGGCTTGGGGAGGAGTGACTGGAAAGCTGCCCAGCAGAAAAGGACCTGTGGTGCTGGTAGACAGCCAGCTGAATATGATCCAGCAGTGTGCCCAGGTAGCCAAGAAGGCCAGCAGGATCCTGGCTTGTATCAGGAATAGCGTGGTGAGCAGGAGAAGGGAGGTTATCATGCCCTTGTACTCGGCACTTGTGAGGCCTCATCTGGAATACTGTGTTCAGTTCTGGGCCCCTCATTATAGGAAGGACATTGAGATGCTGGAGCATGTCCAGAGGAGAGCTACGAAGCTTGTGAGGGGTTTAGAGGACAAGCCATATGAGGAGATGCTGAGGGAGCTGGGCATGATTAGTTTGGAGAAGAGGAGGCTGAGGGGGGACATCATTGCCCTCTATAACTACCTGAAAGGAGTTTCTAGAGAGGTGGGTGTTGGCCTCTTCTCCTTAGTAACTAATGACAGCAACCACTACACGTTCCGGAGCCCTGCTTCCCGGGAAAGGGCCAGACATCGCCTATTAAGGTAAGTAGAGACTAAAGCTCAATTTTGCTTTGCTTTGCTTCATGCGTGCAGCCTTGCCTTTCTTTATTTTGCTTATTAAACTGCCTTTACTAAAAAACACAGGCTGTTTCCATCTCGTTCTCTCCCTCTTGTCGTGCCGTGGGAGGTGTAGGGCGAGAATGTGATAGAGAACCTTGGTGGGTACTTGGCCCTCGGCCAAGATCGATCCACCACACCCTCATGCATCTACTTTCTTTCCTTGGATTTGGAGCATGTTCAAGAGATTCAGGACCTATTGCAAGCAAATTCTCTGATTTGCAATTACAGTGAAAGAGACTTCTAGTGACATACCATTTGACACACCATTCAGCAATCAGGCTATTTGTGGCAGAGAACAGCATGTTACTTTAGAACCATTTTCCACAGCGAGTTCAAAGAGGTAATGTCATATGAGCTTCAAAGACATTAAAATTATTGGCTTAGGCTGCTATATGGTCCACAAATTTACTATTCCATGATATTAAGATTGTACACTAACCCCTGAAAATGAATGCACTACCCTTGGACATACGTTTTCTATGTGTCTTATGAGTTCATAAGTTATTTTTCCACTGTTTTCTGTAACTGTGATCTATCTGATGTTTAAGCTAAAAGAAGAAGCAGTGTTTTGGTTCAGTGAAGGTATCTTAATAGTCAAGAAAACTGCAGCCTGAAATTAGGCCTATGGTGCTTCCCTAGATGTATTGAAACTGATGTTGTTTCTTTCTCTGTAGCTTGGGCACACATTTGTGTGAAGGTATCACAGAATCATTAAGGTTGGGAGAGACCTCTAAGATCATCAAGTCCAGCCATCTACCTATCACCACCATGCCACTAAACCATATCCGTAAGTCACATATCTATAAGTTTCTTAAACACCTCCAGGGACAGGGACTCCACCACCTCCCTGGGCAGCCTGTTCCAATGCCTAACAACCCTTTCAGTGAAGGAATTTTTCCTAACATCCAAGGAATTATTTTAATTATTTCGTTAAATGAGGGGCCCAAAATTGAACACAGTATTTGAGGTGTGGCCTCACTAGTGCTGGTTACAGGGGGATGATCAGGTAAATTTGTGTTAGAGTGATATTAAAATTAGATACAATCTGATAATTATTATTTAAATGTGATATGATTGTTTAAATTGTATAAACCACAATATTACTCTTCAGAAAGTAAGGGGACTAATGACACTATGGTTATTACAAGTCTGATTCTCATATATTTGTCAGAAGTAATACTGCCTACCAACCAGATCCCATCCCAGCAATCTGTGAAACAGGTATCCTGAAAGTATGACACACAGAGGATGGTAAGACTGAAGGGATGAGAATGCAGAGATAAGCAACTGAACTTCTCCCTCTGGAAATGGCTCAGCCATTGATTCGTTATGTAAACCTAGGCAAGTTGTTTAACCTTTAGTTTCTTCATTTCCCTTGTGTCAAATTGAATATCCTTGGAGAAGCACTACAATTGGAAGTTGCCATGTAATTGCTAACCACCTTTACTGCTCTGATACTTGATGACAACATAATTTTGGATGGCTTCAATACATTATTGAAAACCAGCATAATGTTGAAAGATAGTTGCATGGTGCTGTTATGCCTTCTAGAGTTTCAGTGACTATTAAATTATATTGAAAGGCAAACTGTACTGATATTAGAGACATTTACTTTTACTTTATTGGATTTATTTTAAAATCCATTACCTTCAAGAAAATTAATAACTATATTATGACTTGCAATAATCTATAAACAATTATGTGCCAATTATTTAACATATCAAAAATCATGGAGATGAAATGGTGCAACCTTTGGAATAAATCACTTGTAATAATCTTGTTAACAGTAAAACACATTTCAAGGCCTTATTGGCCTTTTAACACTTTATTGTATATGTGGTAGCACTGTTGAATAAAAAAGACATTGATAATTAGACTTTATTATGACGGAAAGCCTGTTATGTGTAAAGCCAAGGTCTGAGTGCATACATTGATTGGTGATTGACTTCAGAATAGTTTTTCTTTCCTAGATGAGAACAATGATGAATTTTACTCTGCTTATTCAATCAAAATGTTAATTCAACAGAAAACATTGCTGCTTGCAGATTCAACAAGCCAGGAGAGAATCTAAATTATGCAGTTTGTCTCTAATGTTCGTTTATGAGTAAAATTGATTGTCATCCACCAACATCCCCTCTGCCAGTGCTGAACCCCAAATACATTTTTGTCATGTTACAATCAAACAGGAGATTTTAAGGTTTTACTATTTAGTACTTCACTTTAATTGGGATTAATTCTATCCTTTAATATACTATATTCTGTAAGAGTTTCAGGTAGAATAAATACATACAATTGGAATGTTTTTTTTACTCAATGGAAGAAAAAACGAAACATTGCTCAAAATATAAATTCTGGATGTTCTGCATGATGCACTATGTAAGTTACTTAAGAGTTTTCTTCAGGTCTTTTTATTCTATCATTCATTCCTTTACCCTACCAACACTGAGAGATGCATCAGTCATTGCCATTTTTTTTTCAATATCAGTATTTTCTTTCTGCACATGGCCATGATTTGCAAGCTTTTCCCATTATGTAACTTATTACTTTTATTTCTGGGCCACACAAGAGAGCATAAGATGAAATTATCAGGAAGTTACGAAGAAATTCTTATTGCTTATGCCACAGGTTCACTTGGGGGAATTTCAGTTCTGGGTGCTTAAGCTGTAACTTTTTATTAATGTATTTTTCAAAAGTCCATTAAATATATCTAATTAAACAATTTGATCATTCCAGCATTTATGCCTCTTCTGTCCTTCAGGTAGGTAGAACACTCATAGGCCAACAGTGTTCACAGTAGGGTATGCACACCAGAGTCTCCATGTGGTCAAGAGCCATTACAGTCAACAGCCATATATGCATATTCTCAGAGATCTCAAAGGAAGGACAAACATGAGGGAGGAGAGATGGCAATGACTAGCCCATCACAGGGAAGCTGGGCTAGACAGACTTCTGGCTACAGCTCTTACCAGCTTCTTTCCATTCAAAACAAGGGACTCAAAATATCCAGCATAACTGTGTCACATCATTGATCATCTGAAACAGCTCCAGTTTGGGAACTACAAGGAAACCATAGGCAGCGAAAGTCACAGTTCATCTCTCCACAGTCATGGTTTAGAGAAAAGTTATTTAGATTCAGCTAATTCGGTGAAGGCAAATCAACCTCACACAGAGTGTTGGAAACATAATAAATAGAAGTATAGATCTATGAGAAAAAACTGCCATACTTGGCAGCATCTGTTGGTGAGAGCTAATCAAGATTTTTCCAGTGTAATAGATTGCCAAAAAAAAAAAAAAGCTAATTTAACAAAACCTGCATATTTTTTAAGAATGTACCAATTTCATTTGAGACTTTGATGGATAATTACCAAAATGAAACATTTTTATAAGTTTAGAATATTTCATTTTGACTTTTATATTATCATTGAATACATAGTAAAAGTAAAAAAGATGTAGCTACTTTTCCAACTTCATCAGAACAGCAGATTTCTACCTTATCAGAATATATTTCTTCAGAGCAGTTGAAACAAAGCTTTTTTTGAACATTATGCCTTGCAGGAAAACCTTAGATTTTGACTTTTGTTCCCCTTTAGAAATGAAGACACATTTAAAGTCTGAATTTTGTACGCAAAGAAGTTCTATTTGGAAGACAGTTCTAACAAAGTGTTCACCTTTTGATCTTGTAATGTATTATTTCTGAATCATATGAACAGCTGAACAGCACCTGACAGCAGATGATGAGGTGGCAGTAGACCTAAAGGGTGGAATTTAGTTTTTGATTAAGATACCTACATGTATGAATTGTCGTCTCAAGCTGAATTGCCCCAAAATGTGTGGAATTAAAATGTAAATATTCATAAATACATAATAAGACTATTAGACCTCAAGATTCTCAAAAAGAAAAAGTCCCATATGGTTACTAGGAGCAGTAATGAGTAGTTAGATGTACCAAAATCATGATGTGGCTTGAAAAATAATTAATAACAAGTAGTCATTTAATTTGAATTTGGGATTGTCAGAAGACTCTATAGGTAGCAGCTATAGCAGCTACTTAATTTGACAGTACTAGGTTTATTTTATAATGCACAGGGATTTTAATTCACTTGATATAGATCTCTGTAACCACACTAAGATTTTGGAATGTTAGCAACTTGCAGACAATTGCTTTCATATAATGCAATTAATAAACTCTGAAGTTTCAGTCAGACAGCAGGCTTCTAAAATAATTTTATAATTATATTTCAATTTTTCTTTACTTTAGGTTATGTTCCAGTAAGAATTCAAGGTGGAAATCAGAGATCACAGTCTGAAATTCAGCGTAATGTATGCCAACATCATGGTGATGAGCTTAAACACTTTTGTAATTCTGATCCTTTTTTTCTTTTGTTTACACAGTGGTGATCTTGAAAACATGGCTCTGCTACATATACTGCATAAATCTGCAGATCTGCACATGTTCTTCCAACTTGAGTAAGATATAGCAGCTCTTATTTCAAAAGCAAACATTTATTATCTTCCCTATTGTAAGATACAGGTTTTGAAAGTTGTTATCCTTTCAAGGTATGTAAAGAAAGAAAGAGAAAGCAAGGAATATTTTTTTCTCTCTCTTTTTTTTTTCCCCTTTTTCTCTTTTTTCCTTAGGTCTTAGTTAGAGGACTATTGCTATCTAGGCTGTGCATCCACAGTGCCAAGGATCAAGTAAGACTGTTGAGGGCTATGGGTACAGCAGATGTAAGGCTCTGTTTCCTCAGAAATGCAAGTATCCAATGAAAAATCCCAGTGCCTGTTACAGCAACCTGACATTCCCAGGGGACCATGGGAGACTACTTCATGTAAAACAAACCATGGTATGATTCATTGTTTCATTTCAAGTAGAGGAAAAGGTGGATTTGGATTTATCAGAAAATCGTGCCTTTAGGTTCAGGTACTGACAAAATAGTAAAACCACTTTTTTTTTGTTGTTTGTTTCTCTCAAGTTCTGTCTTTGAGGTTTGGTTTTTGACACCTAAATCTTGTGTGGTTTGTACTGCAGGCAGCATAGCTAGGCTGGTACTTCATGTGAAATCATATGGAGTTGCTTGTGATGTTCAGTCACACCTCACTGGGTACAGCACACTCTGTTAGAAGGAGGTAGTATTGTATGACAAATTATATATCTATATTACTATGTATATGTATGAACAGGTAGAATTGCAGGATTCATCTGATGTTTTTTGAAAAAGCAGCTGTTTGGGGAAAAAAAAAAATCCCTCTAATTAGAGCAAAATGAATACTGAGAGGAAAAGAACACCAAAAAAAACCAAACACATTAAGAAGAAATTCATATTACTCTTGAGCTGGATAGTTAACCAGGAATGTGCTACATTTTTTACCTTCTGAAGGACTATGCGAAATGGATACAAGACAGACTGGAAAAAAACAACATAATCTGGTTTAAATCAGTGATTCTTCTCATGAATGTTCAGCTGTGGAGTGCTGTTTTGTGGTAGATCTGTTACAGAGGTATCAGCGAAACAGACGAGACAACAATACTGGTAGTGTAGCTCAGGATTTCACACAATTCGTGGTGGGCTTTCTTTTTTCTTTTACTTATTTTTTTAATTGAGAAGGCTGTCTTTCTATTCTTGATGAGTTGTTAAGAGCCAGGAGGATGTTAATACAAGACTCATAGCCTCTAAGCCTTTGTCACATAGCAATAGTCTCATCTTGTATATTGGGTCTAATAGATTTGGAGGTAGTATTTTATGACTACTTTGCACAAGTACAGATGACTGATGCTGTAATGAGAAGGGATCTCAGGAGCCTCATGTCTAGGACATTAACAAAACTCTTACTGCCATGAGCTGAAATAGTCACTAGTGTTCTAGGGTTTCAGGTCAAATAAGTGCTATCTGTCATTTGCTTCCAGAAGAAAAAGAATTCTGATGGTCACAGGAACTAAAAATTTCCTTACTCCTTAATTTTAACATTTCAGGTTTCTCCTTTTTTAAGCTCAGAAAAGTCCCTACCTCACATAGCTAAAGATTTTATTCCCATCATTGCATAGCTCTTGTTAAATTTGCTTCTAATTTCTTCCCACCTACATACAAATCTCTCTCATATGAACTTCTTGATGGAACCATCTGGGCTAACTAGTTAGGCTGGGTTCTGCTGTCTCTTGAGCCCACCATCAAGACAGCACACAGGTCTAATAGCACCCAGCAGGACAGGTGGGATCTTTCATGAAGAACTGGGAAGAGATGGAAGATGACTTCTGTATCAGTAGACTTCAGGCACTTCAAGTCAGCATGTGCCTATGCTTATGTCCTAGCTGCACTCCCATGCTAGCATCAGTCTTCATATGTGATGTCTATGTAATCTGATTTCCAAAAAAATGGAAACCCACATGCGCATTCTGACGTGAATCAAGGTTTACTGGAGAAGTTAAGATAGGTCTAGGTCCCTGGGGATGCATCTCATAAAGGTCTAGCAATGAAATATAAATTCATACAGAGTATGTCTGTAGAATACCAAAGAGTTGGCCAAGAATGGGCAACACTAGTAAGGGTATTTGAATATGGTCTTGCAGTATAGATACTCGTATACAGCTGGGAGAGAGTAATTTGGCTGTTAAAGCCTGAAAATGAACAACTCATGTAACCTGAACACTTATGGTTAAAAGCATTCAAAGGTCACATTTATTTTCTGTTTGTTTTCTTTTTTATTTGAAGGGAGAAAAGAAAGAGTTCAGGGCAACTTGAGATCTTGCAGTTGAAGTCTGATGCTATCTCCTGTTAGATAAAGTAAAATAAATGAACATAAAAAAGGAAAGAAAATAACAGTAAAGATATAAGAGGTAGATTCTGTCTCTGGGGCTGATTTTTGATTCCAGTTTTGCTGTGAAAGAAGCAGATCATGCATACTGAGGTGTGACATGGTCATTGGAGTGCTATGCTATACAAACAAGTGCCTCCTGCTTTGGTCACTTGGTAGTAGCTCTGGAAAAGGTGAATTTGACTGTAAGAAAACAAAGAATATTAGCTGAAGAGATAGATGAATAGAGCACATGGCTGAAGGAAAATTGTGGAAAAGGGGGAGTCATGTTACAGTGACATTTGATGTTTAGCACAAGCAATGAAGGTTTTGCAGCACCTAGTTGCCACCTTCTGTTCTCTTCTAGTCAGGATGCATTTCATGACCTGCTTAATAAAGTCAGAGTAGTATTGAGGAAGATCCCAGAAATCTGAGAGACAAGCACAGCAGTGGTCTAGTGGTCTATGTATGGCATCCCTGCCCATGGCAGGGGGGTTGGAACTAGGTAATCTCTAAGGTCCCTTCCAACCTGGCCATTCTATGATTCTATGATTAATAAAAGTTCCTTCTTCCAGCTTGATTCAGTCCCAATAACTCACAAAATATAGTCCAAGGCAGGACACCAGTCTCACCTTACTATAGTCAAAAGAATTTCAGTAATTCCAGCCGTAAATATTGTCTTCCATTTATAGAATTTTTCAGTTCGTTGTTCCACCAGTCCTTGACATTACCAGAGGCTTGGATGACCTCTGATGACAGTTTTCTTCTTCTGAATGACCAGTTTACTTGGACTGTTTTTATAAATAATTTCTCTCCACATACTGTGCAGGGTAATCTAGACTTTCATGCCTTTAGGTACCCTAAGGCTTTATCACCAGTGCAAAACGTTAGCTCAGAAAGGTACATTCAGATGATCTAATGGGCAATACAGGGCAGCTGATCAGCAGAGTAGCTGAATAAGTAGTGGAGGGATTGCAGGGATACAAGGGCTGAAGTCCTGCTTGCAGTGCTTTCTGCATCAATGCTGTGTGTTTAGATAGGATTGAGGATGAGCTTTGAGAAAAATCAAAGTCCAGTTCCAGTAGCTGGGAAAATTTTCTATGCCTCAGCCTTTGCAGTAGGTGCTAAGAAAGTGGGAGGAGAGACACAATTTTAAGAGTCAAATGCACAGCACAGTGGACACTTGGAGCGAGGAGAGCTTTTTCACTCCAGGAAAAGGAGGGTTTTGCTGTTAGATCAGGGAAGTTCTCTCTCACTTTGGGGTTGAGTTCTACAGACTTGTCTTGCAGATTAGAAATCTTTTACTGCTGCAAATTAGCAAATGATCATTTGAGCTAAGGAGTTACAGCTGAAATGAGTGCTAACATTCCATTCTCTCTCTTGAATGCCTCTGGCTATCAAGGCTACTGTGCTTGAAAAAGCATGCTAGCCGCTTAGGTGGACTGGCTGGTGACATACATGTTGGGTTTCTGACAGTATTATTAGCAAGTAGGTTGGCACTAGAATCAGCACTAAATATTGTGAGACAAGCAGCTACTGGGTAGAGTCCAATGGAGGGCTACAAAGATGATTAGGGGGCTGGAGTATCTCTCTGACAAGGAAAGTCTGAGAGACCTGGGGCTGTTTAGCCTGGAGAAGACTGGGAGGGGATCTTATCAATGCTTATCAATATCTAAAGGAAGGGGGTGAAGAGAATGTCAATGGGGGTGATAGACACAAACTGGAACACAGGAAGTTCCGCCTAAACATAAGGAAAATTTCTTTCCTTTGAGGGCAAAGGAGCACTGGAACAAGCTGCCCAGATTGATTATGGAGTCTCCTTCTCTGGAGATACTCAAAACCCACCTGGATGGGATGCATTCCTGCACAACCTGATCTCAGTGAACCTGGTTTAGCAGAGGGGTTGATCCCTCAAAGTCCCTTCCAATCCCTATCTTTCTGTGATTCCGTGACAGCAGGACTGATCTCTGATCCAACAGACAAAAGAAAGGAACCGAGCTCAATGCACCTCATATTCCAAAAATGGAAGGAAACCAGTATAAGAACAGATAAAATCTATATACAACATGTAATGGAGCTTTGTAAATGAGAAATATGAATGTAACTATAGAAATACATAGTACGTCAGGTGCCAGTAGAAGCTGTTCATGAATACATAGTTGTACAATGCTTTGTCAGACCAAAACCAACTTCTTGTTATACACTAAGATGGATTTTTGTGAATAGATGTTTGCAAGCATCTTTTGAGACGAGGCTTTTGTAGGGTAAGAAGTGAGATTAAATGTGACAGTTAGCATTCATAAGGAAGAAAGAGAGGTTAGAATGAAGCAGAATTGGTAACCCTGATTTTTATTTAAGCTATCTTTACAAATGTATGAGTTTTACTAAAACAAGAAGGAAGCTAAGCTGAATTTGAAAGTAGCATACGGTTCATTGTTTGCCCATCCAAATTAAGTTGGAGTGGAGCTTCAACTTGTCAGATTATGTTATAGAGGACATCCAAGATTCTATTATATTCTTATTAGCTGTCCAGAACTTAATGAGCTCAATAGAGATAGATTACTTAAAAAGGCCCCTCAAAGTGTATTTTTTTGTCAGGAGACAAGGAAGTAATTTGACCGATCTTGCTGTCCAGGAGTTCAATTTTTTAATCATCCAGATGCATGAAAAAAATCTTTTCTCAAGAACATCTACAGGGGTCAGATTTTTCTCAGTTACATCATTTATATACTTTCAGTAATTACACTCCATTTACTGGGTCTTGGGAACTGACATTTATCTTTGAAGTGAAATGAATAACAATGAATTCACCTCTAATAGTTTCCCGTTTACTTTGACCTTGCAAAATCACATTGTGATTTATTTTTTGTTGTATTAATTTTCCTATTGTCTTACTAAATACCTGTGTTGGGCAGAATGCAAAATAAGAATCAGATAAATATAATTAAAGTGCTACCTCTATTCTACACAGATCACTAACATGACCTTTGTAAATGGCTCACTCTGTGGTCATCAGGCACAGTCTGAAAATCACTTGGGGTCTTCTGTGGCCCCTGGTGCGATAACTGTGCCCACAGCAGAGGGAGCNCTGTGGTCAGGAGTGCTTCAATTTATCAACATATGAAATGGTACATACCTGAATTTACTCTGTGTGACCTTACTGAAACTTGGTGAATCAACTGAATTTGCACTTCTGGATCATGATTCAGAGCAAATTATGACATCCGCAAGTTGCATTCAAAGTTGTGTGCACATTCCTCCTCCCATGACAGAAAACAAAGAGGCTTTCTGGTTACACAGAAACAGTTATAAAACCAAACCAAGTAAAGCAAAATACCAACCACCACCAACAAAAAATACCTAACCAAAAACCCAGCCAACAAAACAGAGCATTAATCTGAATCACTTTTAAGTTAATACTTTTTACAATAATAAAATAGTAGATGGCTAATTTACAATGTTTGTAACTGTTTTGCTATTGCCAGTGAAAAGCACAACAGTCTGATAAACATTTGTCCTTGGAATGTTTAATTTAGAAACAATTCAATTATTGACTCAATTTTTCTACAGTTATCCTTTGTTTTAATGATGACAGAGAAAAGCAAAAATTGTGTGCAGATAAAGTCTAAATGTAGCCTTAGATTCACTAAGTGAAACTGAACTTTTCTAGGATTTAATTTTTTTATGGTTGTATGAATGACATTTAAATCTCCCGAATGACAGTAACATCATAAAGTCAGTCTATTTTCTGAAATATAAGCCTTTCATGGCAAGCTGTTTTGGGTAGATGTTGCTAACATCATAGAGAGAGCTATGCTTTTAGACAATTTCTTCACTTGTTTAAACCTGAATGTGTGAAAATCAAGCACCACTCACATCTAAGATTCTAATGAACACTTACATCCTCTTTGATCTGTTTGTTCCAGAAATCCCAGTATCTGAATATGTGAATAGAGAAGGAGATTCCTACAACCTCACCAAAATATTTGGAAGTGACTGTCATAGACAGAATGTTAACAGTTTTATGTACAATTGCAATGTACATCTGGGTGGGAAGTTAACTTGGGACAACAACCAAAGCCCACAACTTGCTTATGTAATGTAAATTTATGCCTTTCATTGAGGCAAATCCACTTTGCTGCTTTTAAGCATTTCATGGTAAGACAGTGTTTGACTTGTGACATTGATGCAACTTAAAAAAATGACTGCATGTAGAAGAAAAGACTAACCTAACAGCTAGTCTTTCTGACCTATGCTAGAATGTTTAAAACTGTCTACTAATACAGCAGGTCAAGACTTGAAGGCTATTCTTCTTTTCAGACTCTTGATTTTATTACCTTTGTATTTTTCTATGGCCTAGCAAAGACCTCAGTTGCCATATTGTACAGCATGTAAAATCAGGCCCCCCAAACTACTTCATCATGGCAATGCTTTGGGCTAACCAACATATCTTTGGAAAAAGACATAACACTTCACTATGCACTTATGATAATTATCTACTGGAACAAAGAGGCCCTAAGGACAAAAGTGATGAGTTGTCCAAAAGATGACTGTCAAACCTTAAGGTTCAATTGCTTCTTGTCACAGTCTGATTTTTTCTTACATTATCTGTTATACTACCTAATCAAGCACTAATGGCACAGAAAGTGCTCCCCCCACACACTTAAACAGCTTTGTGTCCTCCCTAGCCTCTCACAGGAGAGCTTTCAAGCCATGTTTCACATGCATTTGCTATTTCTCCAAACCACTTGTCTTGTATAAGATTAAATCTTTTAATTTTTTTACCATTGGGATGAAAGATTGAACATGTTACCAAGTTGCTTTTATTTTTTCGTTGGAGTTTTAGTTGGTTTTTTTTTTTTCCTGTAATAGCTATTATGGTCAGTAGCAAGAGAAATATCTTTATTGGAGATTTTAGAGCTAGAATATTTTACCTGGCAATAAAACAACAGAGGAATTCCCAAGTGGGCTTAATGCCTCATTCTTCCATGTGCTTTATAAACATAGTAAGAGACAGCTCTTGCACCAAATAGTTTAAAAAAAACCCACCCAAAACTGCAAGAAAAAACAAGCCAAGGGAAGGAATGAAAGAAATGAAAGCAAGGTACTCTAATTTCAAGAAAAAGGAGCTGTGTGGCAGAAAAATCAAAGATTCACTGAGATTTTTGTAAAGATCAAAGCTTTGATAATGAATAATACAGGTTTGGGTGGCAAAATGTTAAATTTTGATTATAAATATACTAATGTGGAATCTTACAGTTGGGATACCAAGAAATTGTGAGTTTTAAAGGTGGAAGTAATAACTTATACTAATAGTTGTAATTATTCCTCATTTAAATAATTATTTGAATGTGATTGGTATTTAGAAAAGCAATGAGGACAACTTGACATTCTTCCTTTCCTTTTTTTTTTTTTAATATATTTTATTTCAGATATATGAGATATAAACTATGGGGGAGGGGTCAAGCCTAATTTGGAGAGAGATACAGAAAATAAATGTCACAGAAAATGAGAAAGACCGAAGGAAGTAGTGATAGCAAATAGAAAGAAATTATGTAAGATAAGGGGAAGAAAAACAATCACTTTTTGAATCCAGTTCCTGGTTGTTTTTTTTTTTTTAGTAAGTGCCTGGAGAGTATGGAAAGCACTACAAGTATTTAGAAAATGTCATTTGTTTCATCTGGAAAAGAGAACATTAATGATTGGAAGTTCTTTAATTAAAAAAAAAAATCTCATTTTTACAAAAAGGAAAATAATTGCTTGTTTTCTAAGGTTCTAAGAGAGAAAAATCATCTGTTTAATGTTCAACAAATATGATCAAGCATTAGATCAGACAGTATGAGAATGATACAGACACTGTGTTAAGATTTTTTTTTTTAAGAAGAGTTTAAAGAAGCGTTTTGGATGTTCAGGTTATTATTGACAATGTCTGCAAAAAAAAAAATATTGACTGGATTTCTTCACAGCTCTGTGATTCTCTGCTTGTGTTTCTTTGCCAGGGAAAGAAACTTCAGGAAGAAAGGAAAAACTGAGGGCAGTGGAAGCAGGAAGGCTAATACAGAGTCTAAATGTTGATCAGAAATCATAGGATAAAAGCTTAGTTCTACAGGTGAAATGAGAGTTTCCACAGACGAAACTTGCTTGCCTGCTTTCTCTGTGATGGTTTCCCAAATGACTATTAAAAATAATGGCAAAGGGCTTGCTTGAGTCTTCAGGTTGCCCTTAGAAATCTCAACCGAGTATGTACTATGACATGTTCGGATTCAAAACTGTTTCCCCACCATTAACTTCACTTTAAGTCAGACCAATGCAGATGTAGGACTGTCATGGGTTTGCATGGCAAAGTTTTGTTAGCAAGGGGTCTACGATAGTGGCTTCTATGAGAAGCTTCCCCTGTGTTTGAGAGAAACAATGCCTGTCAGCTCCAAGACAGACCTCCCACCAGCCAAGGCCAAACTCATCCGTAAGAGTGGTAGCACTTCTGGGATAATATATTTAAGAAGGGATAGAAACCCCTATGCAATGGCATTTGCAGCCAGAGAGAGGAGTGAGGATATGTCAGAGAAAAAACTCTGCAGACACTTAGGCCAGTAAAGAAGAAGGGGGAGGTGGTGCCTCCAGGTACTGGGGCAGAGATTGCCCTGTGTCCTGTGGTGAAGACCATGGTAAGACAGGCTGTCCCTGTGCAGCCCATGGAGGTTAATGATAGAGCAGATATTCACCTGCAGCCTGTGGAGGACTCCATGCCAGAGTGGGTGGAAGTACTCAAAGAAGGTTGTGACCCTGTGGGGAAGCCTGGCTGGAGCAAGGTCCTCACAAAGCCTGTGGCCCCATGGAAGGGAGGAATCCTGAAAATTTACTGGCAGGATTTGTCACCCCATGGGGGACTCACACTGGAGCAGTACATGAAGAACTGCAGCCTGTGGGAAGGAACCACATTGGAGAAGTTCATGGAGGACTGTCTCCCATGGGTGAGACTCTGTGCTGGAGCAGGAGGAGAGAGTCAGGGGAAGGAGCTGCAGAAACAACTTGTGATCAACTTACTGCAACCCCCATTTCCTGTCATCCCCTTGTGCTGCTTGGGGGAAGAGGTGGAGGAATTGGGAGTGAAATTTGAATCATAGAATCATCACTGTTAGAAAGGACCTTCAAGATCATCAAGTCCAACCAATAGCCCTAGATTACTGCTACCCCTGAACCATTCCCTGAAGTGCCACATCTAACCTTTTCTTGAACACCTCCCAGAGATGATGGATGACTCCACCATTACCCTGGGAAGCGTGTTCCAGCGCCGCACAACATTTTCTGTGAAGAAATTTTTCCTAATATCTAATCTAAACCTCCCCTGGCACAACTTGAACCCATTCCCTCTAGTCCTATTGCTAGTCACAAGGCAGAAGAAGCCAACATCTGGCCCTCTACAACCTCCTTTCAGGTAGCTGAAGAGAGCAACAAGGTTTCCCCNGATTACTGCTACCCCTGAACCATTCCCTGAAGTGCCACATCTAACCTTTTCTTGAACACCTCCCAGAGATGATGACTCCACCACTACCCTGGGAAGCGTGTTCCAACACCGCACAACATTTTCTGTGAAGAAATTTTTCCTAATATCTAATCTAAACCTCCCCTGGCACAACTTGAACCCATTCCCTCTAGTCCTATTGCTAGTCACAAGGGAGAAGGCCAACACTTGCCCCTCTACAACCTCCTTTCAGGTAGCTGAAGAGAGCAACAAGGTTTCCCCTCAACCTCCTCTTCTCCAGGCTAAACAGCCCAAGATCCCTGAGCCTTTTCTCATAAGGCCTGTCCTCCAGACCCCTCATCAGCCTAGTTGACCTTCTCTGCATCCTTTCCAGCACCTCCATGTCCTTCCGATTCTGTGGTGCCCAAAATTGCACACAGTATTCAAGGTGTGGCCTCACCAGCACCAAGTACAGGGGCAAGATCACGTTCCTTTTCCTGCTGGCCACACTATGCCTGATACAAGCCAGGATTCCGTTGGCCTTCTTGGCCTCCTGGGCGCACTGCTGGCTCATGTTCAGCCAGCTGTCAATCAACACCCCCAGGTCCTTCTCTTCTGGGCAGCTATCCAGCCACTCCTCACCAAGCCTGTAGCACTGCTGGGGGTTCATGTGACCAAAACGCAGGACCTGACATTTGGCCTTATTAAAACTCATACAATTGGCCTTTCCCTATCAATCGAGCCTGTCTAGGTCCCTCTGCAGAGCCTCCCTACCCTCAAGCAGATTGGCACTCTATCCCCTCATCCAAGTCATCAATAAACAGGACCAGTCCCAGCACTGAGCCCTGGGGTACTCCACTTGTGACCAGCTGCCAACTGGATTTGACTCCATTGAGCACAACTCTTTGGGCTTGGCCATCCAACCAATTTTTTTATCCAACAAAGCATGTGCACATCCAAGCCATGAGCAGCCAGCTTCTCTAGGAGAATTCTGTGGGAAACTGCATCAAATGCCTTGATAAAGTCAAGGTAGACAACATCCACAGCCCTTCCTTCATCCAATTAGTGTGTCAC
>VWZO01002083.1:0-16948 GCA_013396975.1 Bucco capensis
ACCATTCTATGATTCTATGATTCTATAATGACTCCTTTCCTTTTCTGTAATGGGACAAACATGTCACCTGAAGTGCACAAATTCAGGGAATTTTGGCATTCTGAGTTTCCAATTCATTTACTTAAGAAAAAATAATTTACATTGCCTTAGACTCTTACTGGCTTCGTGTTAAACACTTCCCCATTAACTTCAGTATTTAGGTTTATAGGGCAGCAATTATCAAAAGTGCACTTTTTCCCTTTGGCATAATATTGACCTAATATTGAATGTTAATAAAGTTTTCTATAAAATAAAAAAATACCAGAATAGTATTGCAGTCTTAATCTCTCCATCTGCTCCACTTGACCAAGGGGGATTTTTCTCTTTTCTAGTATGTGGCTATTATTACTTTCTAGTAGCTTTGACTGGCCATACATCAACCTTTACCTCTAGCAGCCTACCCTATACAATGCCTATGACTACTTCCTGCATGACAATGTTTCTATACGCCTAGTGCATGCATGCCACCACAGTGGCCTTTGGCCATCACACACGTCTTGCCATGACAAAAGACTCCATCAGTCTCTGTAGTCTGACTCTTCTCATCACTGCTGTGCATTAGAGGTACATGGCTCTTGATTACAGTCATCATCTCTTGCTCTCTCAACCAAATGTCTTGACAGGAAAAAAAACCCAAACCAGCACTGAGTGATAATATGAGCACCAAGGATAAGTGGACCAGAGCAGAGGGTTGGTAGAGACTAGAAGTGTAAGGGTAGGAGGCAGGGAAGACAAAAGAGAAACAAAGATGTAAATATCTTTTAATATGGAATGAAGGAGGAGCTGAACTTGTCCCCAGGCAATTATTTCTCTACACCCACACAGAACCACATGTAATGCATATCCCTGTAACTCTAGCATTTTGGACTGATGCATAGATTGTCTTGATGCTAGCTCTCTGACTCACAATAGATTCCTACACATATAAACCAAAATTATCCTACAATACACTTTGAAAGATGACTAGAAATTTGATTTTGACTAGATTTTGATTGTATTCAAAAAGCTCACTACATTCATTGTGGAAAGTGTTGATGCAACAATACAACATTTTGTTCTGTAGTATTGAAGATTAGTACATGGTTCCTACTCCAGTGAGCACTGAGTAGATTATTTAGCAGCATCAGTTTACTCATGATTACACATGATTAGATACTAGTACATATCAGTGTATTTCTGGATGGGAAACTATTTTTAGTGAAGGATAGATATTATGAAAAGTGAATGCCTACGGTGCTGTTGAATCAACACAGAAATCAGCTAAATTTTTTTAGAACGTTTTACATTTCCATAGTTATTCCTCAAGTTGAGTGGTGAGGTTCTGAATTCTATAAAAGCAACAAAAAAGGTAGGATGAGAGCTGAGTCTTACGTTTTATTGTACTTGAACATATAAATAGCCTATACTCTTTTAGCCTTTTATTGCAGGTTCTGTTTCAGTTGAGCTATTTCCTACAATGAAATACAGTTGTTTCTATAATTAGACTTGATAGCAGGTTGGCCTCCTAGTGTTGTGTTAAAGATCCATCCTGCAGACAGATATTTTGCTTGGGCTGAAAATTTGCATATGTGACACCGTTGATTTCTCTGGTTTGAGCTAAACAAAGAGAGATCTTATACTATTTATTTTATAACTTTAGGTCATTTGATCTTGTAGCTAATATGGTGTATCAAGCACATAGCTGGCTTCTGCACATTATGTTGCCAGTACTGAGTTGTGTGTAATTTATAGCAATTTAAAAAGAACATGGATAGAAATCAGAAATAGATGTGACTACATTAACTTCTACCACAGATACTGTTACCTATGAGTAGCTAAAGTAGTGCAAGTATACTAATAAACCTTGAAAACACCTCTTTTTTAACCTCTCAGTTCATGACTTTCCCATAACTCAGAAAAAAAACCCTCTAAACAAACACATAAATCTCACCACTGAAGAGAACAACTCAGAGATAGTAGAATTTGGTTGCAAACTGTTTAATTGATGCAGCCACTGGATCCCAGCAGAGATCAGTGAGAACAGTTGTCCTGTTGCTGGATGAGATTCTTAATTATTATGTAATGTTTCAACTCTCAAATTGATTATTCATTTAATATGCATAGTAGTTATAGTATCACTGGAAAGCTAACCACTCAGAAAGTTGAAAAGGATAAAGAGATGCTGCACTGGGAGATATCATTTGAAGACAGTTGGGACCATTTAGTGATAATGATGCTCAGTTGAATTATTTTTACAGTATTATGAACGTGAACATTTCCCTCTTGCATTTTCTCCCCGCACTTATTATAAAATACATGACAATATAATCTCCAAGTATACCTCTGTCTGGAAGGAATAAGCATCAGTAACCTTGCATTTATCTCCTTGTGAAATTTAGAAGTAAACTATGCCCTCATGTTAATTTTTCTCCCAAAAGCAATCCTGTCATGGACAATTTTAATTTACAATTTGGAAGTATCTCTTGGATGCTATATCATCATGAGTTAAATCAACACTAAAGCATGATAATTAAGAGCAGGAAGAGCAAGAATAGAAGGAATGTAAAAGACACATTTTCAGATTAAAGTAATAATGTGAAATCACTGAGGCTGTTGCATGAAGGAGAATTCATTGTGCTCTCAAAGATTTATATAACCTTTGAAATCAGTAATAATATAATTTTTAGTACTTCAAAACCCCATGAGATCTGAGTCTTTGTTGACTCTCCAACAGCTGGGATAACTGACCAATCTTAAGGACAGCACTTCAAGCCTCAAAGCATAGAAGGTATACATGAAACCTCAGTTTAGGGAAAAAAACAAACAAACAAAACAAAACCCCAAACCAAAACCCCAACTGTGTTGGGAATGGACAACCACTTTTTCTTTATTTGTTGCAACAAGACCATCCCTATGGCTGAGAATAAACTCTTTAGCCGATAATCACCTGTTAGGCACTTTATAAACATTAAGGATTTTCTGCATAGCACCCAAGGGTTTCAGTTATTATGCTTATCTTAATTTATTGTGGGAGTGATATTTTGAGAGCTTCCTCGAAGATTACATTAGTCAGGACCTCCTGTAAATTGAATTTACAGGAAAACGAACAGTAATATTCTAGGAACACAGGAGCCTAGAAATTATTAGTTGAGTGGATAAGAGAAAACTGGGTGCAGCAATGAAACAAGTTGAAAAGCAGGTGAAGATCAGCAGAGATGGAAAGGAGATGGTAGTGTGCGTGGTTTTGGCTGAGGGTTAGCAGCAGACTGTGGTCTGCAGCTTTACACTAGGTATTCAGAAACTGGATTAAGCTCTTAACAACATAAGTTGTTACATACTTGTTACCAGGAAGGTTAATAGAGGGTTAAGTATGAGAGAAGAGTTCATTGTGCTTCATCCTCTGAGGATTGTTCCTTTGTGAAAAAATTGGAAGTACATACTTTTTGTAATGCCTTTATTCCTGAGAAAGAGGATTTAAAAAAAGAGTTATGCATGGGAAATTTAAAATCTTTCTGGTCTTCCCCACAACTCACCCCCAGAAATGTTGAGGACTTTTGCTCAGTTAAGGTGTATCACTTTTTTTACCCTTAAAGTGAGTATGCTAGTTAAGATAAAGAAAGGATCTTCAAACAAAACATAAACAACAAAAACTTTTTCCTTAAAGGAAGATTAATCTCATTAAATGGTAAATACAGAGTGATAAATAACAATTTTGCTGATTGAACTACTTTTCTGTGGAACAACAACAACCATCAAAGATTTTTCTAAGCTGTTTTGCTAGTGTACCACAAAACTGAAACAAATTTATATGTGAAAAACAGAGGAAATTAAGCAAGCAGCCTGCTTAGGATCCAGGTTTTTTACAGAGACACAGACTGCTGTGCCCTATTCTCTATGGTCAGCTTTGTGTAACTTGGCTTAATCCTTGTTCTACAGATCTCAATATTCCGTAGAAAAGATAGAAGAGTGGCTTTTCTAAATCATTCTAAAATAAAGGGTAGGCAGTGCAAGGAAGAAGGAAAACAATTGTTAGCATGAAGACAGACGTTGTATAAAGCTAGTAATTGGCCTATGCAATTCAGTGTGGACAAACATAAAGGGATGTGATTTTTACTGGCAGCAGGCTTCTCAGAGTTTAAGGAGAATCTGGACAATGTTCTTAGTCATATGATTTAGTTTTAGGTAGTCCTGTGAGAAGCAGGATCCTTATCGGTCTTTTACCATTTGACATATTCTATGATTATCTGGACACAAAAAAAACCCCCAGGAAATTCCCTTAAAAGCCACTGGTAGACAAAAATCCAGATCAGTTTGTTAATTTTAAAATGTTCCACCCTAAGTCACTAAGAACTGATATACAAAGTTTGAGGCTTTGAAATTGAGGGAAAGTGTATTTGATAATTAAATTTTTATTAATATACAGGAATGCTTTTAAGTTGATAAAAGACAAATATTTATCTGATCTTCCACAGGAAAGAGTCCCACAGTTAACATCCCTTCACCAAAAAGTCCTATCTTCCTCTGTATTCATCTTGCCTCTTCAAGTAGAAAAATTCTGCTAGAAGTCTCCTGGCCAAACTTTGAACATAGTTGACAAAGTGGAATTTGAAAGCCTTCTGGTAATTAAAAACTCCACTTCCATTTCTGAAATATTTCTAGTAAGGCTCAGAAAAAAGTATTTGTTGAATGACTTGTAATTCTTTTTTTTTTTTTTATATAGAATTTGCAAATGCGCCAGAAGTCTAGCGAACTTATGCCACATCTTAAAAATCTTCTATACCATGCCTGGAGGTGTTTGAGACAGGTAGATGTTGCATTGGGGGGCATCATTTAGCAAGTTGATAGGGCTAGGACAAAGGCTGGACTCGATGATCTTCAAGATCTCTTCCAGCTGTAACTGTTCTGTGATTCTATGATTCTTAAAAAATGAAACATCAGAAACAAAACAATCCAACACAGTATTAAGAAATATTCTAGATAAACTTTCGCTCTTTAAGAGAGGTAGTAGTTTGGAATCAACAGCTAATTTTGCTTTCAGGTGTATGTCCCATTCTCCAACTCTCTGTACTTCGAGATAACATTTACTCCTCATCCTTACATTTTTCTTTCTGGATAATGCAAGTGCTTCCGGTTTTCTCTTAGATAATAAACTCTGCATGTCTCTGCTTGCTCTAATAACTTTTCTTTGCACTCATTTACAGTTTGATTTTTTTTTCTTGAATATGATTAAACATAGTTAAACATAGTTATAAGGGACACTCCATTATTATCTTATAGTTATAAGGGACACTCCATTATTATCTTTTACTTAAAGGGAAAGCTGTGATAATCTTTTGTAGCACTAATATATATTCATAGCCATTACATTCTAGCTACTACATTCTAGCCACTAAAACTGCAGACCCTATATCCGTTTGTTAACATTTTGTAACTTTATTTAAAAGCCATCAGGTTTTTTGCAACCTATTCATCCAGGTCAGCAATGAAAGCAAGTCACAGTGAAATAATTAGTGTTGACTTTTACCCATATTATCACAGATCTTTCAATTCTTTGGCTAGATTTATGGACAAAGAAGAGGAATACTTTTCTGAACAACTTCATTCAACTATCCACAAACTCAAGTAGACATTACTTCTATATTTTCCTCCAAATTCTGAAGCAGAGTAACATAAGCCAAATTTGTTGTTTAAAGGAGGGCATAAACACTCAGATACCAAAGTTCCTCTGTAAAAATCCCAGCTTTTAACTTATTTCTGAAGATAATATCCAAGATAATGTGTACACAGAGCATTTTTTCAGAGGCAGTGTTAGATGTCTCATCATTGCAGACATTCTCCCTAAGTATACAATAAGGCAAGATCCTTGATTAACAAAGGTCATGTAACTATCAAGAATTATGAAGGGAAAGCAAAGGTTAATATTGCTTCCTTCCAAGTATTTCAGCACTTGATAAACATTAATTGTTAAAAACAGTGGAACAGTAGTTATCGTTAATAAAACCATTAAGCTTTTAAATGGAAAACTTTATTATTTATGCATTTCAGTCTCCATTAGGAGGCATTGATCAAAACATTAATAATCAGGCATTACCTGTGCATTGCAAGCACTCTTAGAAACTACATATATACCTAAGTTCATATGATGACTGAAATGGCAACCTGAAAAACAGTTGTTTGCTTATTATATCACAGCAATCATTAAAAGAAGCATTTCTCTAAGAAAAACTCTTGCAGGACATTCAAGAAAGATGGAGAACAATAGTTTGAAGTGGAAACTGGGACTGGACATGTACAGGGGTAATAAAACTGTTCTTCCCAACCATTCATTTTAATAAAAGCATTGAAGCACATTTGATTTTAGTCCCATTATGGAATAAATCCACAATTTTGAAATCTCAAAGCACCGTGAAATGAATCTGTCACATACTCAAGGCCTCTCTAGTATATAGTGCTTTTGGAAATGTGGTCCCTAAGCCTTGGCTTGAAGAGACAGCTCATTAAAATGGAAAGCTGTGACACATGATAGCCAATAATACTCTAGAGAGACTTTTGCATGCATTTGCATAACTTTGCTCCATTTAAAGGCAATAATACAAACACAAGCCAGACTCCTTGTTATTTACACACTTTGAAACAATCAGTATTCATTTGTTTTTAACTTTTACTCAATTAGCCTATTCTTGTACAAAACCTTTTGTAATAATTAGTATTTACTGTCATGACACATATGGTCATAAGAAGAACAACCATCTGCAGTCTGCCCCTGCTGCTGAACTGAACAAACATACTGTTCAAGAGTTTCTCCTCCAAGAGTTTCTGCTTTGTAAATCAATCAGATCTAATGGAACATCTTCCCTTCTCTGTTACAAAAACACAGCTGAGATCAAACTTATTTCTGAACATCACCAAAAAATAATAATAAAAAAAAGCTGGCTCAGCTGGATGAAGTTTGTTCAGAGACATGGGCCCAAGCAGATAGTAATAAACCAGCGTGCCAGTCCAACTGAAGTTTTAATCTATAGAATTAATAATACATCTTCTTGTTCCTGCACCTGTGACAGATGGTCAACAGGGAAGAAAGCTATCCTTGTCAGCACTGCAGAGTTTAAAAATCCCAAGGCACAAACTACAGATGGCACTGGCAGAACTGCTCAAAAAATTAGAGCTGCAAATATAGACTTTTCCCTTTCTCCATTGCACTCCTAAGGTGTGTTTGGAGTACTTGGAGGTTGCCTAAAAGCATACAAGTCCTTGGGTTAAAGCAACTTGTCAATTTTCATTAACATAAATGTTGGATGGTAGGTCAGAGACATTTTAATCCAATAGATGGATCAATATTTTTTTTTACATTTCAGTGCTCAGAATTTTCATTAGCCATGAGGAATGATTTCTGCTCACAGGGCCTGAACATTTTTCTGTGGCTCGCAAGTAATCAAGGCATTGCTTTCAACTCTAGGCAAATTATCAGGCTTGGAAATGTATTTAGCGACTGGAAAAAGTCACCATGTGTGAGCTAATACATGTTCCCTATAGCTATTAATGCTACAGAAATGTTTGGAGAGCTTCACCTGATTTTTTTTTTTCAACTACTGTGTGAGTCTGAGCCTTTAGATAGCTACACAGACCTGCCAAATCAAGCCCAGAGTCTACATCAGCACAGGCAAGTAAAAAAAAGGCACAGGCTTATTCTCTGACCTCAGCGGCAAGCAGTAGGCAAGCCTATGTAAACATGACTAAACTCTCCTCTCCTCAAAGTGGTCCTGTTCACACTGCTGCCTTAGAACATTTCTAGGCTAATGTTACCCATAAAACTGTGTCCAGTTCTTAAAATTGTGTTTGCAAGAACACAGGTTAGACCAAAATCGTACCTGTTAAAATGCTGCAAATTAAGCAGTGTGGATAATTATATTCTACTGCTTAAACCTTAATTACAACTACAGATGTGAAATGTAGATGTAGAAGCCAGTTCCCTTAACTCACAGAGTAATACTAATCCCCTTGCAAGTACATTCTGCTCTTTCTGCTAGGTGGAGTGCCAGCCCCAACAGACAAAGCTCTTTCATGGGAGCTTGGAGAAAAAGAAAGGAAAACAACCTCTGCTTCCAGACTGCAGATGCAGAATTTCAGAGCCATCCTCTCTGTCTTTAACTGAAGGATGCCTCTGTGAAGCCCTGTTTTTCCCTTGGCTGCATTCCCAGACCGGCCAAACTCCTACTAGTACATGACTTCTTATAACACATCATTGTCTGCAAAGGTTGTCTCCTCTTACTCCAAATAAATAATAATCAGGCATTTAAGTGACTGCAAACTACATTACCCTTTGATGGCACCACAGAGGCTGTTGGTGCCTCTCAGAAGCCAACAGTGCTGTAAGGTACATCATGCATCCCCTGTGCCCAACTCAACTCCCATTTCACCCAAGCTTTTGCCTGGGCTTTCTTATTAACTAGTTGAACACTAGATGGAAGCAATCAGAGGCTGCCATCACAACACACCTCTTCACAAAGACAGAAGAGAAACATTAAACTGACATCAGCTTTTCTTATTTATTTACATTTAGAACAGGCTGGTGGCAAGAGTTTACAATTAGTATGTTTAGGAGTTGTTGGACTGTTTGTCTTGCTCTTACTGTGATTTAAAATAAGTAAGGAGTAAGTATTACTGTTATCACTATTTTGCTTGCTATTTTATCAGAAAAAAAAACAACAGCCAAGACATGAGAGAAAACTGAAATACATTGTAGTGATGATTATTCCAAAAAAAGCTCAATATTTCTGGCCACATAACTAGCAGAGTGGTGTTATTCTCAGTCCAATCTTTAGCTGCCAGGTTTCCCATGACGGAGAGCACAAACAACTGGACCTGGGAGTGTTGGTTGACAATTGGCTGAAAATGAGCCAGCAGTGTGCCAATGTGGCACACAAGGCCAATGGCATCTTGGCCTGTATCAAGAATAGTGTGGCCAGCAGGACTAGGGATGTAATTCTCCCCCTGTACTCTGCACTGGTGAGGCCTCATCTCGAGTACTGTGTCCAGTTTTGGGCCCCTCACTTCAATAAATATATTATTGAGGTGCTAGAGCAGGTCCAGAGGAGAGCGGCAAGACTGGTGAAGGGACTGGAGGGAAAGTCATATGAGGAAAGGCTGAGGGAGCTGGGGCTGTTCAGCCTTGAGAAGAGGAGACTCAGGGGGCACCTTATCACTCCCTACAACTACCTGAAAGGAAGTTGTAGTCAGGTGGGGGTCGGGCTCTTCTCCCTGGCAACTAGTGACAGGATGTGAGAGTGAGAGGGCATGGCATGGCCTGAAGCTGCGTCAGGGGAGGTTTAGGCTGGACATTAGGTAGCATTTCCTCATGGAGAGGGTGATTAGGCACTGGAATGGACTCCCCAGGTAGATGGGGGAGACGCCGTCCCTGGAGGTGTTTAAGAAAAGATTGGACGCGGCACTAAGTGGCACAGTTTAGCTGATGCTGTATTGTTGGGTCATAGGCTAGGTTTGATGATCTTGGAGGTCTTTTCCTGCCTTGGTGATTCTGTGATTCTGTGAACTGCAGCACCATTTGACACCTCTATTATTTTTACAGTTGTTCCAGCAAAGTGCTTATAATATCTGTAGGTACCTCAAGGAGGCTACATCAAACAACATGGAAAGATACTAGAGTTTCTGTGCTTTTTTTTACTAGTTCATATTTGTTGGGCTTGAACTTAATTGCAGAGAAACCTATGCAGGTACACAGCTCTGCTGCTGTTACTGCTGGGTTTTTTTATGGGGCTCTGGGTGAAGTTGCATAGGGGTAAGACTTTCCCAAAATTTCAATCCCAGGCTATATCTTAAGTTATACTTCTAAACATGTGGGAAAGGGTATCACAGAGTGTTCCTGGAGTCATTTTTAGAACTGGTGAGGAGATGAAAACAAAAAAATACCTGTAGAGCTAAGCCTAATGGTAGGTACATTCCCCTCACAATCAACATGAGAATTGTCTCAGATCTTCTCAGACATATTCTGTTTGGTTGATCTTTTTAGTTCCATCTATTGAGTCATAATGTCAAGGGCAAAACTCAGTTCAATCAGAGTATGCATAAAGAATTTAAATCACATGGGACAAATTAAAATTCTAAGTGTCCGCTGATGTTTTTTTAACAATATCATGCCTCCCAAACCAACCATATTTTGAGTCCATCATCATGAGCCACAAATTTATGTTTTTTTATTTTTCATTCTTATCTGGACAAGCCAGCCTGCTATATTAAATATTTCCTCTGAAGTGATTTTTGTTGTCTGGCATTTGCAAAGATTTTGCCATGCCCTCTATGATTAATGCCTTTCTTTTCATGGGTAATAACATTGTTTGGTTTTCTTTGGTTGTCTTTAGTCCAAATTCTAGCCAAGGCAGATTGGTGTAGCTGTTGAAGCAGGGTACATGGAGTGCAACATGGCCACAGAGTGGATTTTATAATACTTTGACACAAAATCTTGCAAAAGAACACCCCAAATTTTTATCTCTTAAGGTAATTTTAGTGGCAAGACTATAATGTGTATTCCAATAAATATTTAGTATCCAAATAGAAATCATTGCTTTAAGGCAACGAACACATTACTAGCTCCACAGATGTGGTGTTTTCCCTTGGACCCATGACAAGAATTTGAGTGTAAGGGGAGAAATTGATTCAAACACAGATCTAAATAAAAGGTGCTGATTGCAAGAATACCCCTAACGTTAGATGATCAAAAACAGATGAGTTCCTATGAGTTGCACAAAAGCAGCTAGAGATGTAGGGCTGTGTTAGCAGGGAGGTAGGTACTTAATGGTGCCTTGACTGTACAAACAATATTTCTCCTAAGTGACTAAAAATAGATTTAAAAAATATTTTTTTGCTTCCTTCATATATGAAAGAAAGAAGATGGGAAGAAACCTCAAACAGGGATAGAAAACACTGATTAAAAGAAAATAAAAAAGAAGAGGCAAAAACTACTTTTAACTTTCAGGCCCTAAGTGGGATGGGGTAAGCCTATTGCCTCCATAAGATCAACTTTTCACAGAATCACAGAATCATTAAGGTTGGAAGAGACCTCTGAGATCATCAAGTCCAACTACACCTATCACTAACATGCCACTAAACCATGTCCCTAGGCAGAGCATCTGCCTAGCATAAACACATCCAGGGACGATGACTTCACCACCTCCCACGGTAGTCTATTCCAAGACTTAACAACCCTTTCAGTAGAGAAATTTCTCCTTATATCTAATCTAAACCTCCCCTGCTGCAACTAAAGGCCATTTCCTCTCATCCTTTCACTGTTAACACTGAATAAGAGACCTACCTCCATCTCACTACAACCTCCTTTCAGATAGTTGTAAAAAGCAATAAGGTCTCCCCTGAGTCTCCTCCAGACTAAACAATCCCAGTTCCCTCAGCCTCTCCTGATAAGACTTGTGCTCCAGACACCTCACTAGCCATGTTGCCCTTCTCTGGACACGGTCTAATGCCTCTATGCCCTTCTTGTAATGAGGGACCCAAAACTGAACACAGTATTCTAGGTGCAGCCTCACCAGTGCTGAGTACTGGGGGATGATCATCACTTCTCTGGTCCTACTGGTCACAGTACTTTTGATGCAGGCCAAGATGGTGTTAGCTTTCTTGGCCACCTGGCTTGGCTCATGTTCAGTCAACTATCAACCAGTAGTCCAGGTCCTTCTCTGCTAGGCAGCAATCCAACCACTTTTCCTCAAGCCTATAACATTTCATGGGGTTATTGTGACCAAAGTGTAGGACCTGGCACTTAGCTTGGTTGAAGCTCATCTCATTGGCCTCAGCTCACCAATTCAACCTATCCAGGTCCCTCTGCAGAGCCNGCAGAGCATCTGCCTAGCATAAACACATCCAGGGACGATGACTTCACCACCTCCCACGGTAGTCTATTCCAAGACTTAACAACCCTTTCAGTAGAGAAATTTCTCCTTATATCTAATCTAAACCTCCCCTGCTGCAACTAAAGGCCATTTCCTCTCATCCTTTCACTGTTAACACTGAATAAGAGACCTACCTCCATCTCACTACAACCTCCTTTCAGATAGTTGTAAAAAGCAATAAGGTCTCCCCTGAGTCTCCTCCAGACTAAACAATCCCAGTTCCCTCAGCCTCTCCTGATAAGACTTGTGCTCCAGACACCTCACTAGCCATGTTGCCCTTCTCTGGACACGGTCTAATGCCTCTATGCCCTTCTTGTAATGAGGGACCCAAAACTGAACACAGTATTCTAGGTGCAGCCTCACCAGTGCTGAGTACTGGGGGATGATCATCACTTCTCTGGTCCTACTGGTCACAGTACTTTTGATGCAGGCCAAGATGGTGTTAGCTTTCTTGGCCACCTGGCTTGGCTCATGTTCAGTCAACTATCAACCAGTAGTCCAGGTCCTTCTCTGCTAGGCAGCAATCCAACCACTTTTCCTCAAGCCTATAACATTTCATGGGGTTATTGTGACCAAAGTGTAGGACCTGGCACTTAGCTTGGTTGAAGCTCATCTCATTGGCCTCAGCTCACCAATTCAACCTATCCAGGTCCCTCTGCAGAGCCTCCCTACCCTCAAGCAGATCGACTCTCCCTTCCATCTTGGTGTCATCTGCAAACTTACTGAGGGTACACTCAATCCCCTCATCCAGATCATTGATAAAGATAGTGAACTGAGTTGGCCCCAACAACGAGCCCTGGGGAACACCACTGGTGACTGGCTACCAACTAGAATGGACTCCATTGATCGTTACTCTCTGGGCTTGGGCCTCCAACCAGTTCCTTACCCAGTGAAGAGTAAACCTGTCTAAACCATGTGATGCCATCTTATACAGGAGAATGTGGTGGGAGACAATGTCAAAGGCCTTACTAAAATCCAAGTAAATTACATCTACTGCTTGCCCTTTGTCCACTAGGTGGGTCACTTCATCAAACAAGGAAATCAGGTTAGTGGAGCAGGACTTGCCTGTCATGAACCTATGCTGACTGGGTCTGATCTCTTGGTTGTCCTGGACTTGTGATGTGATTGCCCTCAAAATGATCTGTTCCATAACCTTCCCTAGTACCGAGGTCAGACTGACAGACCTGTAGTTCTCTGGATCCTCCTTCCAACCCTTCTTGTAGATAGGGGTCACACTGGCAAGTCTCCAGTTGCCTGGAACCTCTCCGGTTAACCAGGACTGCTGATAAATGATAGAGATTGGCTTGGTGAGCACCTCCACCAGCTCCCTCTATATCCTCAGATGGATCCCATCTGGCCCCATGGACTCGTTACTGTCTAAATTGAGCAGCTGGTCTCTGACCACATCCTCCTGGATTAAATGGGCTTCACAGTGCTCTCCATCCCCGTCTTCCAGATCAGGGGCAGAGTACCCTGCGCATCAGTAATCTGACTATTAAAGACTGAGGCAAAGAAAGCATTGAGTACCTCAGCCTTTTCCTCATCCTTTCAGTGACTATTTTTGCTCCTCTTTGGAGAGCAAAAGGAAGGAAGGAGGGAAAGGGTCTCCTTTAGCTTTAGAAGGAAGCTATCCAGCCCTCTGAACAGCCAGTGAGACAATTCTAAATGCACCTTGGAGCAGGGACCTAATTTAGGTGCTTTCCTGGAAGTAAGAGAAGGAATGAGGTCAAAGAGAGCGAGCCCATGGTTTTAGGAGCATTGGGGTGTGTGTGTGTCAATATCTCTTTCCTCCATCAGTTGTTAAGAAAGCCTCTAGAGATTAAGCTAAGGTCAGTCACAGCTAATACTACTGAATACAGTTTACTATCCCAGTAGCACATAATCAATATAGAAAAGCAAGACACAGAGAGAAAATAAGTTACTGGGGAAAGCAAGGGCCAATTGCTTGTAATGCTTTGAACAACATTAAAAACAGTCTTAGACAAAGTAGCATGAGATTGTGATGTCTTATAAAAGAAACAGTAAAGCAGAAAAGGTCAGCCTCAAAATTCTAATTTTTAATCCATTTATGCACATATAAAGAAATAAAATTACTTTTAATATGTGAACTAATAGATAATATTTCCTTTAAGAAGAGAACAAAGCTGTAAAAGGCTAATGCCTACTTGTATGTTCTCCAATGCATACAAACACAAAGATAAAATGCACTCTATTAAATGACAGCCTGTGACTGTAATAAAAAAAAATGCTTGATCATCAAAACATTAAAAACCTCTAAGCTACTAAGGAAAATCTCTGTTAAAATGGATACCACTGAAATTACAACACTGCTTACAAAACAAATAAATGTACTTGAATATTTGCAGCTAGGCTAATGCAACTAGAAAAGAGGCTTGATTAACAACAACAAAATCATTAACTGCTGCTTTATTTCACAAAGCCTCAATATGCATTTTCCCACAGGATGCTCAGAAACACGCACAGCATTATCATGACAACCACCATAATGTAGAAAATGGCAACAAATCATTT
This sequence comes from Bucco capensis, assembly GCA_013396975.1. Classification (NCBI taxonomy): domain Eukaryota; kingdom Metazoa; phylum Chordata; class Aves; order Piciformes; family Bucconidae; genus Bucco; species Bucco capensis. The sequence continues at coordinate 14,466 of VWZO01002083.1, forward strand.
GTCTATTCTGGAACATCTAAGGAATGACAGGAGGCAGGAGAAAGGGAAGGGGAAATTTCATAGAGCTAACAACATCACAAATAAGTACTACACAAAAATTCAGAAAACAGAAATAATAGAAGATAGTTAAAGTCCACTCAAAAAATCCAGCCTCAAACCAGTGAGAAACAGCCACTTAAGGGACTAGTGATTTATTTTTCTAGATGACTATTAATTTCTAGTGCTTCTGCCTACCTATAAGTTGGGTCTCCATACTGAAATTCACTGCAGTCTCCTTAGTATAACCTAACTGATATAGAGTCATGATTTAACAATAAATCTCTTAAATTTTATCTTTGTCATTATATTAAAGAAAGCATTTTTCATTCTTAGTTCATGTTGTTTAGTTTTTCATAGACTAATGGAAAGATTTCAAGGAGGAAGGCAGTGAGCTTGGAAAAGACTGTTTTTATTATTACTAAATTACATTATGGAAATATTTAATGAAAAATCTTACTTCTTAATCAGCTTTTAAAAGGCAGTAATCCTGGGATGGTTTTGTAGGGTTTTCTATCCCAGCTAAGCACTTTACTCTGTTTCTGTTTTTTGTTAAGAACTTGTATGAGATCTTGACATCAGAAGAATTTGACCATAAAACTTTGTTTCAATCTGCTCATTGACTCAACACACATCAGTCTTCAGAAAATGACGGTTTTGTTCAAAGAACTATCAGAAAGGAAACTGCAAAATAAATATTAATCTTCACATGAAAATTCCTGATAAAATACATATAACTAAGATGTAAAAAAAAAATTCAAAGTAACCTTTTAGAAAACTCCATCTCAGAAAACACCTCAACATTTGACGAGAAAGTATTATTAGCATGTGAGAACACATCTGTAGGAGTTTTTTGAAAAATTTTCTGTACTTCCTTCAATTTAAATATTTCATTAGGTAGTCTTGTATTTATACACCAATATAATATGTTATTTGCTGCTGCTTTTATATACTATTACTTTTTAAAATTATTTTACTACCTGTAATAACAAAAGCAATCTCTGTATGGAGTGTAAATTATGTCACCTATATGTCATTTTCTCATTAATCCTGACTGAAAAAATTATTAACCCTGCTTAGCAGATGAAACAAAGTAGTATGAAGGTTATTGGAGATAAATGCTAATGTATTAACAGCTGTATATATTCTTCAACAATTTACTCCAGATTGAGAAAAAATATTAAAGGATATTACCAATAATACCTCCAATCATCAAGCAGCCCTTCAAACTGAGAGTCTCATCTTTGAGACAGGAATTGCTGAACTGATTTTTAATTGGTCCCTGAACCCCCTAAGTTTCAGCTAAATTAACACAGCTGAAATTATAAATTAATGTAAGGCAAAGCTTCTTTGCCTTAATACCAGGACATAGTACTTGCAGTAGCTCAAGATCTGATTCCCAAGACTCAGCATCAGATACCCATTTGGAGGGATGAGTTCTCCAGTGGGACTGATGATGCCCGAATTTTGTGCTCAGAAGAATGAGGCCACTGTTGTCCAGTCTGATGCACTTTACAAAGACAGTACTTTCCACTGTTACTGATAGAGGTCAAGCACTGTGGTAGGCACCATTGCTCTGACTCAGTCATTTGGTTTTTCATAATGACTGCTTGTTGCCCCTTCTATTACTGCCCACTTCTCAGGTCACCACATGCCTCCAAAGATCTAAGCATTCATTTGTAAACTTAATTGTTAAAGGGACTGAATGATTTGATTCAAACTAGTAATCTCTTAAAATTAAAAATTCCCCAGTATGTCATTTTTTATGTCCAAATATATACATACATATTTTTATATACATATATAAATTTGCAGTATAGTTTGTGAATTCCTGAAAATACAGAGGATTAATAAGTAACAGAAGTGTAACTTTAAACAACAGATCTTTATCAATTGTTTGCAGGTAGCATATATATTTCAAAAGAAAGTCAAGATGGAAAAAATTCTATGATTTTCAAATAAAACAATGCATTTCATAGCTGGTAAAATTAATTCCATTTATTTTTGAAGAAAAAAGCCTGCAAAATGCAGTCAAATAATTACTATAATCCTGTGCTTATCAGATTATTCAAAATCACACAGAATGGCCAGGTTGGAAGGGACCCTAAAGATCATCCAGTTCCGACCTTCCTGCACTGAGTAGGGGTGCCATTCATTAGACCAGGTCACCCAGGGCCGCATCCAGCCTGGCCTTGAAAACTGCCAGGAATGGGGCATGCACAACCTCTCTGGACAACCTGTTCCAGTGCCTAACCACCCTACGGGTAAAGAACTTCCTCATAATCTCTAGTCTAAATTTCCCCTCCTTCAGTTTATACCCATTCTCCCTTGTCCTATCACAATCTGACTGCTTAAAAAGTCTCTCTCCTTCTGTCTTATAATCCCCCTTTAGGTACTGGAAAACTGCTATAAGATCACCTCGAAGCCTTCTCTTTTCCAGGCTGAAC
>VWZO01002084.1:20608-34698 GCA_013396975.1 Bucco capensis
TTATTTCATCCAAAACATAACACATATTTAAGAGGGGAAAAACTTGCTGGGCAAGTTCTTTTGTGTTGAAGCAGAGAAGAGTGGTGGGATGTGAGCGAAACAGCTATGAGGGCACCAATGTCAGGGAGAAAGGAGGAGGGAAAGTGTGCTGGAGCAAAGACTCCCCTGCAGCCTGTGGTGACATGGCTGGCTGAACTCCTGCAGCCCATGGAGCTCAATGGTGGAGCAGATTTCCCAGTGCTTTAAGAGACATTTGGGAAGCTCAGAGTGAAATCAGTGACTGTGGTGTGAGATTCTTCAGCCCCCAGGCCCAAGGCATTCCCACATGAACCAACATTAGCAAACTTAGCAGCATCATGTTTCAATAGTTACTATTAGCAATGGTAGTAGCAGAGAACCATCAAGATAGGGTTAGTCCAAGAGCAGGAAGGGCCTAATTAACTCATTTTGCCTAGACTACCATCTTAGAAATGGTTATAGAAAGCTGCAGATGTTCCTGAATAGGGATCAAGAGGCAGAGCCTCAGCTCACCACTTTTCCATCAAAGCATCAGCCTCTTTCCTTGTTGGAACTCCAGATGTGGTCTGGAGTCACAGGGCCACCAGAGAAAGCTTGCAGAGTCCCCAACCTCCACAGAGGTTTCTTGTTCACTTGCTAACTGTGTTGATTTCTCAAGCATTTGTTCACTCATATTTTATCAGCATACGATGTTTCCTAATATTATTGGCTGATGAAATCTTGTTTCCATGCCATGCAGAGCAGACAGCTCCAGCTCTTCCTCCTTCTCACAGCCAAGGTCTACTCCTTCCCACACCTTGTAGCCCTGCTGTCAAGAGGTGTTTGCTTAGGAAAGGCTAGGAGAGAAATGAGGAGCTGCCTCCTTGAAGCACACACCAATACCCTCTTGCTGCTGCTCTGCAACCTGCCAAGGAGAAGAGCCAACTGTAGCCCGAGCACTGAGGAATCACTGTCAGATGCCTGTTGCTCCACAATCATCTGCTGTAAGCCAGACTACATATCACTGTCAATCCAGGGAAGCTGTTCCTTGAAGGCTTGATTGAACAGAAACACAAGCTTTCTCTTGGATAGGCAAAATACATTGAAGATGACCTCCAATCCTGTGTCCAGAGGGAGTTTTGAAACTTGTCCAGGATGACCATTTAATGCAGAATATAAACAGGTGGCAGATGCCACTATCCACAGACCCTACTCCTCCATTAATGTAGGGGTGTGACAAAGGCATGGCCCATGGCCCTGCTGAGTGGGGTTGTTCCTTCAGCTCCACACCAGCTGGGCACAAGCATCATTCTCTTCTCCCAGGTAGTGAGTGAGAGTTCCTCATTCCTTGAGTCCTGGGTTCAGTTTGGGGCTTCTTACTCCCAGAAGGACATTGAGGTGCCAGAGAGTGTCCAAAGAAGGACAAAGAAGCTGGTGAAGAGTCTAGAGAATGTCTTGTGAGGAGCAGCTGGGGGAACTGGGGTTGTTTAGTCTGAAGAGGAAGCTCAGGAGAGACCTTCTCACTCTCTATAACTCCCTGAAAGGAGATTGAAGTGAGGTGGGGGTTGGTCCCTTCTTCCAGGTGACTAGGACAAGACGAAATGGCCTCAAGTTGTGCCAGGGGAGGTTCAGGTTGGATATTGGGAAGAATTTCTTCACTGACAGAGTGGTTAGCCATTGGCCCAGGCTGCCCAGGGCAGTGCTGGAGTCACCAGCCCTGGAGGGGAGGTGCCTGGGGCCATGGTTCAGTGGTGGGCATGGAGTGTTGGGTGGATGGTGTTGGACTGGGACTCAGAGGTCTCTTCGAACCACAATGGTTCTATGATTCCATGGAAACAACACTCATGCAGAGACAGGGAACACTTGTGACTTTGGAAACAACAGCTACCAGCCCTGTCCAAAATGTGTGTGATTTTACTTGTAGGGTGAAAGGAGGAACAGGACATCTCTAACGATTTTTGCAAGGTCTGTTGTTCCTTACCAGTAGCTTCCAGAGCTCTCTGGGACATACTGTCCCATAGAACCTTCTGCAGCTTCAACAGCACCAAATGGCCCTCTCTGCCTCATAAATAACACCCAAAACCATCAGCTCTCCTGCAGCTTGAAGGCTGAGAAATATCTCTTCACTCAGGTCTGTTGAAGAGTTATAAAATAGTTGATTAAATTGGTGATTAAATGGTTAAATAAATGGTTAATGTTGAACAAATGGTTAAATAGATGGTTAAATTAATGCTTAATAAAGAGTTAAATGCATGGTTAAATGGTTAAAAAGGGAGAGGGAGAGGGAGAGGGAGAGGGAGAGGGAAGGAAGGGAAGGGGAATAAGGACCAGAAGAACAAGAAAAAAAACACAANGATGGTTAAATTAATGTTTAATAAAGAGTTAAATGCATGGTTAAATGGTTAAAAAGGGAGAGGGAGAGGGAGAGGGAGAGGGAGAGGGAAGGGTAATAAGGACCAGAAGAACAAGTAAAAAAACCCAAGTAAAAAAACCCAAACAAACAAACCAAAAACCCACAAATGAAACCAAAAAGAACAACAACAACAACAACAGAAACAAACACAAAAAAGAGAGAAGATAAATCCAAGGATGGAGAGCAAAACAAAGTTCCTTTCACATTCTTACATTCCTTTCCCTATATATATGTGTGTACAAGATAAATTCAGGTCATGTAGATAAATAAATATATATAGGCTAAAAATATGTAGAATAAAGTAGGATTGCATGGATAATATATATGACATGCATATGGATAAATATATATAAAATATATAGGATAAGGTAGAATTATGTGGATAAATATATATGTAGGATAAGGTCAAATTATGTAGCAAGATATATAGGATAAATAAATAAATATAGGACAAAGTAGGATTATGTGGATAAATATATCTATGATAAATAAATAACTATATGTAGGATTAATATATATCTGTCAGATAAAGTAGGACTAGGTGGATAAATAAGTGTATAGGACAAATACATATATATGTAGGGCAAAGTAAGATTATATGGGTAAATATATATAGGATAACAAATATATATATATGTAGGATAAGGTTGGATTAGGTGGAGAAATATATATAGGATGAATACATGTATAGGATAAATTCGGGTGATGTGGATGAATAAATATCTATGGGATAAATATATGTGAAATGAAGTAGGATTATGTGGATAATATATGGACATGTATGGGGATAAATATATATAAGATAAATATATAGATGTAGGATAGGGTAGAATCATGTGGATAAATAAATATATATAGGAAAAATAACTATATATAGGTTAGATAAATATATATAGGGCGAATATTTATGACAAAGTAGGATTATGTGCATAGATATATATAGGATAAATATATAAAAGTAGGCAGTGTAGGATTAGGTGGATAAATCTATATATATGTAGGATAAGGTAGGATTACGTGGATAAATATCCATCTAGGTGTGCATATGCGTGTAGGTAAGGTGTGTAAGCATAATCTAGTTGTATATATATCTATGTGGGTGCATATAACAATGAATCTCAGGAAAATAAAGGGAATTACTTGCCCAGAGAAAGTGACAGCAGTATCCCTCTCCAATGTGGAAAGAAGGCAGAAATGTCCACCTCCCTGACTTTACCCACTTGGGACATGTTTGGAAGGAGCCTCTCTAAAGACACTTGCAGACCTTGCCAGAGCCACAGTGAGCACCATCAGCTCTGGCTTTCTGAACACAGAGATACCTCTGTGAGCTCCCAAGGCACAGATCCTGGTCAGCCCTCTCCTGGTGCTGCTCATCTGTCCTCTTGGCAATGTCCCTCTGGCCACAGCAGAGCATTTGCCCAAGGAATCACACAATAACAGTATCACAAAGGTTGGAAGAGATCTCTAAGATCATCAAGTCCAATCATACTAAGCACTACCATGTCACTAATCCATGGCCCTAAGCAACACAGCTAAATGTTTCTTAAACCCCTCCAGGGATGGTGACTCCAACACCTTCCTGGCAGCCTGGGACAAGACTTCACAACCCTTGCAGGAAAGAAATTTCTCCTTCTATCTAATCTAAACCTCCCCTGCTGCAACTTGAGGCCATTTCCTCTTGTCCTCTCGCTATTAACCCTGGAGAAGAGATCTACCCCCAGCTCACTCCAATCTCCTGTCAGGGAGTTGGAGAGAGAGCGAAGGTCTCCCCTGAGCCTCCTCTTCTCCACACTAACCAACCCCAGTGCCCTCAGCTGCTCCTCAGCACACTTGTGCTCCAGAGCCCTCCCTAGCCTCCTTGCCCTTCTCTGCACACACTCCAATGCCTCTGGCTCCTTCTTGGACTGAGGGGACTAACTTGTGCTAAGGAACCTAGCATATGGCTCAGGTAATCCCCAGGCAACAGGGTACTTCGGGGCAAAGGCCCAAAACCTTTGTGTTTCATGTGTATATGGATGGCTGCAAACATTGACCATGCTCAGTCTGTTGGACGGGTAGGTAAACTCAAGAGAACCAAAAGCCTTCATCAAGGCAATCCAAAAGTAAGAGAGTCAGGAACTGCTGCAAGATGACCTCTTGCCCACATTCCCCACCAGACCACTCCCGTGGGCATGGCTTTCAGAGCAAAGCATTGCCTACCTAAGCCTTCACAACTATTAGAATCATAGAATCATTAAGGCTGGAAAAGATCTCTAAGATCATCAACTCCAACCATCAACCCAACACCTCCATGCCACAAAACCATGTCACCAAGTGTCTACATACTTTCTGAACCCCACCAGGGATGGTGCCTGGGCAGCCTCTTCCAGTGCCTAACCACTCTTGCAGGGAAGAAATGTTCCTAATATGCAAGCTGAACCTCCCCTGGCACAATTTAAGGCCATTTCCTCTTGTCCTATCACTAGTTACCCAGACACAGTCTGAAAATCCCTTGTGGTCTCCTGTGGCCCCTGGTGCCATAACTGTGCCCACAGCAGAGGGANGATCACTACTCACCTGGGAGAAGAGACCAACCCCCACTTTGCTCCAAACTCCTTTCAGGGAGTTGTAAATAAAGATAAGGTCTCCCCGAGCCTCCTCCTTTTCAGACTAAACAATCCCAGTTCCCTCAGCTGCTCCTCACAACACTTGTGCTCTAGACCAGCTTTGTTGCTATTCTCTGGACACACTCTAGCACCTCAATGTCCTTCTTGGAGCAAGGAGCTCAAACCTGGACCCAGGATTCAGAGAGCTCACTGGTGTTCTACTGAAGTCAGTAAGGAGCAGCAGAGAGAGTTTCCTGTAATGCTTCATGTGAAGATGTATTGCAGCTCTTCATCCATCATCCCAGAATGCCATTGTTTACGGGATGAAGATGTGATTGTTAATTACACCTCCTCTAGGGCCCTTCTTTGACAGGAGTCACCACCTACACAGCCCCAGCGTGGGGGGAAGGTTCAGCATGCCAATCCAGCTGAAGGTACCTGTGACATCTCATCATGTTCTTTACTTTTAATGAGGGAGAGGTGCAGTGAGTGTCCTGCCCTTTGAGGCTGCAAGGGAACACTCAGCCAATTGTCTGCAAATGATAATTGCAGCTGGTGATCAGGCCTGTGCTCAAAATAACAGTCTGACCCAGCTGAGAACATCTTCCATGTGGCTGAAAGTCTCTTGTTTTTTCCTTCAGAAACACGAGTAGGGAAAAATTCAGTCTTTTTTTTTTTTTTAGCAAAATGTTCAAGTGCAGGCTCTGAAATGCTATAAATATTTGCAGGAAGATGGAACTCTTGTTACCCATAAAATCAAGATTTCCAAACCTGGCAGTGGGAGGAGGAGAAAATGAGTTTTCCATTTGGGGGGTGGGGTGGCAATATCACAAATCTTTTGATTTTTAAAAAGAAAATGTGAACAATTGCATGAAAATGAGGCAAGATGAACCTAGACCTTCAACAATAAGGAACAACATGCCCAGAGAAAAGGAAGGTGAAGACAAGGAGTGTTCAGAGCAAACACAAGTTCGTTTTGGCTGCCACAGGAATCTCATGACCTTGCTGGAGCTGCAACATGCCAGGAGGTGCAGGGTCTGCCAGGATCACACCATACACTGCAGCTTTGCAGCCCATAGCATTGAGGACAAGAGGAAATAGCCTCAAGTTGCACCAGGGGAGGTTTAGATCAGATATAAAGAGAAATTTCTTTCCTGAAAGGGTTGTTAACTCTTGTCCCAGGCTGCCCAGGGAGGTGCTGGAGTCACCATCCCTGGAGGGGTTTAAGAAATACTTAGATGTTCTCCTTAGGGCCATGGTTTAGTGGTATGCTAGTGACAGGGATGGTTGCACTTGATGAGCTTAGAGGTCTCTTCCAATATTAATAATTCTGTGATTGTATCTGGGGAGGACTTTATCTGCTGGTTCTTCTGCCCCAGCTCCTGTCTGTCCTGATGCCTGCAGGATGTTCACAATTACAGAGTGGTACCTTTCCCCCATGCTGGCACTCCTGGCTTTGTTTTTGGCTGGGATGCTCTCTGCTGAGCTCCTCTCCAAGCCTTGCCCTTGCCACAGCTGAATTCTCCACATCCTCATATGCCTTGCTCCAGCTTTATAGCCCCAAATGGATCTACTGCAGGTGTGTGAAGAGTCCAGAGCCCAGCGTCACCTGGGAAGCTGTGTGTCATCTCACACCAAAGGCTAAGTGGGGATAGTGAAGGTTAAATGCTGGTCTGGGAATTAAGAGGATTGTCTCCAAGTAAAGGGGGGATGAGAGAGGGAGATGAACATGCACAAGCAGTTCTGATTTATTGGTTGCTATCTCTTGAAGAGTATTTCAGTGCTCAGCAAGTTCTGCTGACATTGCCTGGCAAAGGCAAACACCCAAGAGCTGAGGGTTCAAGCCTGAAGGAAGAGAATTCTTTTGAACTGCTTCTGCAAGGAGTCTGTGTGGGAGGATGTGTTCCTTGGTGCTTTCTTCTGCATATCCCTAATCTACCAGGCTGCCCAGGGCAGTGGTGGAATCACCATCCATGGAAGCATTCAAAAAAGCTGTAGATGTGGTGCTTGGGACTATGGTTTAGTGGCGAGCATGGGAGTGTTGGTTGGAAGGTCAGACTGATGATCTCAGAGGTCCTTACCAACCTTAATGATTCTGTGATCTAAAGCTTTCAAAGGCTGGTGTGGTTTTGTGAGCACCTGGGACTTAGGTGTACCCAGCAGTGCAATGCCTGTGGCGTACAGTCCACTGCTGGAGGGGTAGCTAGGAGCTGAGCGTGGCTGGAGGTGACCAGAGTAAGACATTTCTGTGCACCAGTGGGATTACAGACCCTACTACCCATTTTCACTGACACTATATTATTTGTAGGGGTCCCATCACTGTTATCTATGTTCTTGGTCTCACTGGAGGAGTATTATCAGTATTACAGAATGACAGAATTGTCAGGGTTGGAAGGGACCTTCCAGCTCCTCTAGCCCCAAGCCCTGTGCCTGCCATGGTCAGGGACACCTGGCACTAGAGCAGCTTGCTCCCAGCCCCAGCCAGCCTGGCCTGCAACACTGCCAGGGCTGGGGCTGCCACCACCTCTCTGGGCAACCTGGCACAGTGGCTCAGCACCTGCATGGGGAACAACTTCTGCCTAATGTCTCATCTAAATCTCCCCTCCTTTAGTTTGGATCCATTCCCCCTAGTCCTAACACTACCTGACATCCTAACAAGTCCCTCCCCATATTTCTTGTAGCCCCTGCAGATCCTGGAAGGCCACGAGAAGGTTTCCTTGGAGCCTTCTCTTCTCCAGACTGAAGACTTATGAATATATAAAAATGCAGATACCTTGAGGAACACATCTGGAGGAAAACTAATTTAGAGATTACTTCTGATGTTGGTTCCCACCCAACCACTAGTGCTGGCAGCTCTGCATCCTTCCCTTTCTTCACAGGGCTTTGGTTGCACTTTTCTCCAGAGAAGTACCTATTTCAAACCCATCTCTCTGATGGCCATTGCTGCATCACAGTTGTAGGTGGCAGGGGATGACCATGAAGGGTGACCTGTGAGCTCTGGAGGTGGAGCTGATGGAAAGATTTAGGTTTGCAGTAGAGCAAAACAGTTCTGGTGATAGCTAACACTGCAGTGCCTGGCACCTGCTGGCTTTGCCTTTCAGAGCCTTTGCCTGCAGAGTAGAAATGGCATCTGCTGAGGCTCAGTGCTGGGCATGGTCCAGGCACAACACAAGCATGTCTCTGAGGAATAAGGATTATCTACTATTAGTACAAAACATGCTTTTTCCTGCTGTTGCAGATGAGTCTGGGGACACTCCAGATTATCCACAATTACACTAAGAATGGAGCCTGTGAAATCAGACCACAGCAGGGGATGTGTGTGCTGACAAGAGCATCTTTTGGATATGAAGCTGATGCAGCTCTGTATTTGGGGCAACCATACATGTGGTAGAGCATCTCCCTTCTGAGGAAAGGCTGACGGATCTGGGCTTGTTCAGCCTGGAGAAGAGGAGGCTGAGAGGATCTTGTCAATGGATGTGAGTATCTGAAGGGGGGATGTCAAGAGGATGGAGCCAGGCTCCTCTCAGTGGTGCCAAGCAATAGGACAAGATGCAATGGACATGACCTGGAATACAGAAAGTTCCACCTAAAGATGAGGAAGAACTGTTTCACTGTGAGGGTGCAGAGCACTGGGACAGGCTGCCCAGAGAGGTTGTGGAATTTCCTTCCCTGGAGAGATTCAAAAGCTACCTGGACACAATCCTGAGTAATGTGCTCCAGGTGACCCTACCAGAGCAGGGAGCTTGGACTAGATGACCTCGGGTGGCCCCTTCCAACCTCAACCTTTCTGTGACTCTGTGATGTGCTTTAATGTCTTCATCCAGATATTCAACATAGTAAACCAAAGCTGCTGAAACTCTGCTGGAGTCATATTCAACCCCAGCTGAGATACCATGAAAGGCCTCCCCTGTGCCAGCATCAGAGTGACAGCTGGGAAATGGTTAATAACCAATTATTTCTAACTCCCTAAGGCTCAAATTGCTTCTGCACCAAAAGGAATGAGAGGAGTGGGCTCCTGGCCTGTTCACGAGGACATGCCACCACAGAGGAAAGATGGTGTGACTCCCCTTGGAGCAGGGAAGGTGGTAAGTTGGATTTTACTCCAAGATATTATCTCTGTGGAATCATAGAATCATTTGGGTTGGAAGGGACCTCTGGAGCTCATCTAGTCCAACCCCCCTGCACTGGGCAGGGACATCCCCAACTAGAGCAGCTTGCCCAAAGCCCTGGCAAGCCTCACCTGGAATGCCTCCAGGGATGGGAACTCAACCACCTCCCTGGGCAACCTGGTCCAGTGTTCCACCACCCTTGTGGGGAGGAACTTTTTCCTAGCATCAAGTCTAAATTGACTCATCTCCAATTTAAAACCATTGTCCCTTTGTCCTTAAATGTTAGAGAAAAATAGGTGACATCCAGAACACTGAGGGATGGACTCTTAAGTCAGTTCTCTTTATAGGGACACATAATGATGACTAGGTCACAGTGATGTTGATTCTCTACAGACTGAACTAAGTGAGAAGTGATCATCCCCTTGTACTCAGCACTGGGGAGGCCACCCCTAGAGTCCTGGGGTCAGGTTTGGACCTCTCAGTCCAAGAAGGACCCAGAGGCATTGGAGTGTGTGCAGAGAAGGGCAAGGAGGCTAGGGAGGGCTCTGGAGCACAAGTGTGCTGAGGAGCATCTGAGGGCACTGGGGTTGGTTAGTGTGGAGAAGAGGAGGCTCAGGGGAGACCTTAGCTCTCTCTCCAACTCCCTGACAGGAGATTGGAGTGAGCTGGGGGTAGATCACTTCTCCAGAATTAACAGCAAGAGGATGAGAGGAAATGGCCTCAAGTTGCAGCAGGGGAGGTTTAGATTAGATATAAGGAGAAATTTCTTTCCTGCAAGGGTTGTTAAGTCTTGTCCCAGGCTGCCCAGGGAGGTGCTGGAGTCACCATCCCTGGAGTGGTTTAAGAAACATTTAGATATTTTCCTTAGTGCCATGGGTTAGTGGCATGTTAATGATAGGTATGGTTGGACTTGATGAGCTTAGAGGTCTCTTCCAACCTTAATGATTCTGTGATTCTGTGCAGTGAGTTGGAAAGAAGCCATAGTTAGGTTTGTTTCTCTTTTCCCATTTTACTCCTTTCCTCTCTGGTGGTAGGTGGACATTGTTACTAGTGCTGTGAACACAGTGAGGATGTAACCCACCTGTTTGATTTTCGTTCCTCTTTCTTGGCTTTCTACTGCTGGCCTGGGGGATGCTTACAACAGCTCAGAAATCATTTGTACCGTGGAATGATTTGGTTCCAAATTACCACAGTGGTAGCTAACTTTGAAAGGATTGAAATGTAAGTGCTGTGCAGTAAATGTGAAGCCAGTGCACACCTATAGGAATAGGATGGGGTGGGTTATGTTCTGAAATTCACTTATAATTACCTTTTATTTAAAAAAGAATGCTTCTGGAGTATTCTTTAGCTGGTTTACTCTGCTCTGGAGGAACAGAGAAGCCAGAGCAAATAAATCAGCTGCTGCACATAAACGTACACACACACATTTCCCTATTGGGTTTTTCCTGTTGAATAGCTTTGGTGCACTGGGCAGTTTTTTGAGGTGTGCTGAGTGTTCATCTTCACAGAGACACCACAGCAATCTAATATCCTCTTGCAAAAGAGTTGCCACTGCTCCAAGTGCTGAGAGGGGATGGGGTCAGCCCTTGACAAGATCAGTTGCTCCTCCCCAGCTCAGCTGTTCCCCATGAACACAGTGACTCCAGGTATGTATGGCTAGGCTTGGGGAACGAAGCTCCAGGGAGGGCTCCACCCACGCTCCTCATCCNCCTCATTCATTCATGATTAAACACCCCCCCTAAATTCTACTGTTTTCTTATCCTTCCATTGCCCAAGCTTGGCCAAGCTTGGCCCTTGGGGTCTCTTCCATAAAGCCTCAGACCCAAGCAAGGCAGGAGCATGATTGAGCAATTTAGCACCTAATTAACAGCCAACACAAACATCGAGAGGTTTCAGCCTCTACTGTCCCTGAAGTCTGAGCACCTGAGCCCTCCCGAGTGGTGGAGTGGGAACTCCCCTGGTGAGGCTGAGCAGCTCAGCTCTGCTGCTGCAGGACTCTGTCTGTTCTGCCTTTGATCTCAGGCCAAGGGTTCCTGAATCCAGCTCCAGGCTCCAGCCCCTGAGTCTGATTCCCATCTGCTGTTGAGTCCTTCTGCCACAGCATCAGTGGTGATGGGGAGGTAGTTGCCATCAAGGTGAGTTTGGGTGTGGTGTTGGTTTTGTGTATATATTTCATTTTATGATTTTCATCAGTGAAACACATCAGAGGGCAGCAGTTTTCCCAGGGTCAGTGGCCGGGGTGGGTCTTTCTCCATACAGAGATTCATAGAATAATCATTAAGGTTGGAAAAGACCTCGAAGATCATCAAGTCCAACCATCCACCCAACACCCCCATACCACATCTACACAGTTTTTGAACCCCTCCAGGGATGGTGACTCCACCACTAGTCTGGGCCAGAGTCTAACCACTCTGTCAGGGAAGACAGCTTTCCTAATATCCATCCTGAACCTCCCCTGGCACAACTTGAGGCTATTTCCTCTTGCCCTATCACTAGCCACCTGGGAGAAGAGGCTGAAATGCCAGGGACACCTTCCATAAACCTCCCATCTTCTACTTCTCTCCTTCTGTTTCCTCTCCATCCCTCCTTCCTCTCCTGCCTCTCTCTGTGGGTCAGAGCAGTAGTCTGCTGTGTTTGAGCAGCTTGCTCAGGTCAGCCATAGCCTCTGGATGGTTCCTCCATGCAGGCAGCTCCTGCTCATTTGGCATTGCAGCTGTGGCCCCTCTCTAACTCTGAGTTCTAGGAAGCAAATTTTGCCTGATAAAGGGAATCAATAAGCTTCCCTCTGCATGTTCTCACCACTCTTAACAAAACCATCACATAAGCACTTCCTCAAATCTCTTCCCAGGCCTTGCTCCTCAAATCTCAGCTGCGTAGCTTTTGATGAAATTAGCCCAAACAGTCCTTTTGTGGGCTAACTAGCTGGCTCCTTTCACCTCTCCAGGTTGGCTGCAGGTTCTGCACAGACCTTAGCTCTGCCCAAAGCTGGGGGTGATCCAGGGCAGGAGGAGCAGTGCACATGGCTTGGACGCTCATAGGGAAGGAAGCTGCTGCCTCTGCACCTGCTGCATTAGAAATTCATAAGCAGAGAAAGAAAGAGCAAGGAATTTAGCTGCTGAGGTGAGAGGATCAGCTTGCAGTGGGATAAGCTGGCATCTGGTAGGAGGAAAACAAGGCTCTGGGTAGGACTTGGATGGGGCAGGCTGGGCAACAGTCTGTCCTGTGCCTCTGTGAAAAATTCCTCCTTCTCTCCAGTCTAAATCTCTCTCTTTTAGTTTCAAATCATCACCCCTTGTCCTGTCACAACAGGTGCTGCTAAAAAGTCTCTCCCCATCTTTCTGATAGGCTAAAGGCTGCAAGAAGGGCTCCTGGAGCCTTCTCTTCTCCAGGCTGAATAAACCCAGGTCTCTCAGCCTGTCCTCACAGCAGAGGTGCCCCAACCCTCTGACCATTTTCTGCCCCTGCTCTGGGGTAGCATGGATACATCCTGCCTTGGGCTTGTCCCAGCAAACACCCCTCTGGAAGCAGACTTTCTGTGAGATTCCTGGATGAGTAGTGCCCACCCTCATTTCTCTTCAGTCACAGCATCTCCAAGGATTCTCCTCTTCCCAGCTCTGTGGGCCACAACCAGAGCTTGAGCTGTGTGATGCTCATTTATCTAGGGGCTCCAGCCTCCTGTCTGACTCACAGTCACCCTGGCATAGGGGAAGCCAACATGGGACATCCATCTGAAGAGATGCCAGCCCCACTGAGTCTAGGATCCTTCCAGCATCACTACCCACCTCCTAAGAACACTGCAGAGGTAAAAAGTAGGAGCAACACCAAGAAAGTCAGAGGGGAGAACTTAATTTAAAAGACAAGGGCTGGAAGCATGACCTAGCTACAAATCCACCCCAGGCACAGCCACTGTGGCTAGGAGCTCCTTCAGCAGAATGCAGTCACTGCCCTTCCCTCCCAGCCTCACCAGCATGGCCTTGGGAGAAGATCCTTAACATTTTTCAAGCCTAGGACAAGGCAAAGAATCACTTGGTTGAAAAATGGCCTCTGGTAAAATAGGAAAGATTTTATGAAAAGCTATTGGCTTTTCAGAAGTGTTTCCCCCTTTTGGATTTGTTTTTGGTGACATCCTCTATCTGTCTTTTTTACAGCAGCATGCAATGTAAATTAGCCTTTGGTTTCTCTGCTGAAATTATTCTTATGCTAAGATACTTTTTCAATGCAAAACCTATCCAAATAGTTCATCTACATAAAATCTGCTTTTGGGAAGCTGAAGTTGGCACACAGCTCAAGCTCTGGTTGTGGCCCACAGAGCTGGGAAGAGGAGAATCCTTGGAGATGCTGTGACTGAAGAGAAATGAGGGTGGGCACTACTCATCCAGGAATCTCACAGAAAGTCTGCATCCAGAGGGGTGTTTGCTGGGACAAGCCCAAGGCAGGATGTATGCATGCTAGCACAGAGGAGGGGCAGAAAATGGTCAGAGGGTTGGGGCACCTCTGCTGTGAGGACAGGCTGAGAGACCTGGGTTTATTCAGCCTGGAGAAGAGAAGGCTCCAGGAGCACTTCTCGCAGCTTTAGCCTATCAGAAAGATGGGGAGCAGGACCTGTTGTCCAGGACAAGGGGTGATGATTTGAAACTAAAGAAGGGAGATTTAGACTGGATAAAAAGAGGAAATTTTTCACAATGAGGATGGTGAAACACTGGGACAGGTTGCCCAGAGAGGTGAAGGATGGTCCATCCCTGGAAATATTCCAGGTTGGGTTGTTTGGGGCTTTGAGCAACCTGATCTACTTAGAGGTGTCCCTGCTCACAGGGGCTTGGACTAGATGACCTCTAAAGATCCCTCCCAACTCTAAGCTTTCTATGATTCTGAGTTGAGCATTGGGTTATCACTGGAGCTGTGTCCATGCTAGGGTGTTATAACATGCTCGTCGTTGCCGTGGCTAGGCTTGGCGCATGAAGCTCCAGGGAGGGCTCCACCCACACT
>VWZO01002086.1:4246-28344 GCA_013396975.1 Bucco capensis
CCTTCCAACCTTAACCACTCTGGGATTCTGTGAACCTTTAGCAGTTTTCAGACAGTTGGGATTGCCTTTCTACAAGGAATAACCTTTCTGGCATATCCTGGAGACTGAGAAACTGCTCAAACCTACCACAAACTGTGTGAGGTTGCTGCACCTTGGTTGGGGCAACCCTGGGTATCAACACAGACAGGGGATGAAGGGGTGGAAAGGAGCTCTGTGGAGAAGGACTTCGGCATACTGTTGGTTGAAAAGCTGGACAAGACACAGCAATATGTGCTCACAGCCCTGAAGCCAGTCACGTTCTGGGTTGATCCCCAGCATTGCAGTCAGCAGCAGGTCAGGGAGGGGATTGTGCCCCTCTACTCTGCTCTGGGGAAACCTCACCTGCAGTGCTGGGTCCAGCTCTGGAGTCCTCAGCACAGCAGACACATGGACCTGGTGGAGCAGGTCCATTGGAGCCCACAGACATAATGTGAGGGCTGGAACCTCTCTGCTGTGAGGACAGGCTGAGGGAGTTGGGCTTATTACACTGTGGGTGGTGAAACCTTGTCCCAGGTTGCCCAGAGAGGTGGTAGATACCCCATCCCTGTAAATATTCCAGGTCAAGTTGGACCTTGAGGGTGTAAGCAACCTGCTTTAGTTGCAGATGTCCCTGCTGCCTGCAGGGCAGTTGGACTAGATGACCTTGAAAGGTCACTTCCAACTCGTACCATTTCATGGTTCTGATTCTAAGTTCCTTCAGGAGCAGTGTGCAGTCCACCGAAGAGAGGAGGTGGCTACGCCAAACTCCAGCCTTCTCCTGTCTTTTCTCACCATGTTGACATCCTGAATTCCATTTGTCTCCACTAATTGAAGGTTTCATTATCACAGGCTTCCATCAATGTTATGCAAATGAAAAGGGCCTTAATGTGTTTGTTAATGAAGAAGTTACACTGATCTATTCAAGAAGAGTTGATTTAACTTCATTTAATTTAAAGGCCACTTAGCAGACTGAGCATTAATGATCTCCAGTGAATGCCATTCTTCAGAGGATTTCTCCATTATTGGATGTTCTTGGAGAAGAGTCTACATTGCATGCAACAAGAAGAGTATGGCCAGTGGGTGGAGGGAGGTTCTCTTCCCCTCTGCTCTGCCCTGGGGAAGCCACAGCTGGAGTCCTGGGGCCAGTTCTGGTCTTCCCTGTTCAAGAAGGACAGGGAACTTCTGGATAGGGTCCAGAGAAGGGCTACTGAAATTATTAGGGAACTTGAACACCTCTGTTCAGGGGAGAGACTGAGAGAGGTGGGGCTGGTTAGCCTGGAGAAGAGCATACTGATGGGGGATCTGATCAATGCTTATCAATCCTTAAAGGGTGGGGGTCAGGAGGATGGGGCCAGGCTTTGTTCTGTGGTGCCCAGGGACAGGACTAGAGGCAATGGGCACAAAGTAGCACCCAGGAAGCTCCACCTGAACATGAGGAGGAATTTCTTTCCTTTGTGGGTGTTGGAGCACTGGCCCAGGCTGTCCAGGGAGGTGGTGGAGTCTCCATCTCTGGAGAGATTCCAAACCTGACTGGACACCATTCTGTGCAACCTGCTCTAGGTTGTCCTGCTCTGTCAGGGGGGTTGGACTAGATGATCTGCAGAGGTCCCTTCCCATCCCCATCATGCTGGGATTCCAGGATCCTGATGCAGAATACATTGCATCAAGAAGAGCGTGGCCAGCAGGTGGAGGGAGGTTCTTCCCCCTCTCCTCTGCCCTGGAAGTCCTGGGTCTAGTTCTGGTCTCCCCTATGCAACCTGCTCTAGGTTCTCCTGCTGGAGCAGGGGGGTTGGACTAGATAATCTCCAGAGGTCACTTCAACCCCTAACAATCTGGGACTTTGTGATTCAGATGACTTGTTGCACTGGGTAGAACAGGGTGACAAGTGGATATTAACTCATGCTAAATGATGATGAGATCCCTTCAGAGGGATTGTTATATCCCTGTGAATACCAAAAGCACCCTCTCTATCCCAGGCTTTCCGGGGAATCCAGGCCTTTCTCCCTGTTACACCACACTGCAGATGTATTCATTAGAACAACACTAATCAGGATTACTCACTTTTTCAGTTCCACTCTAATTAAGCATTGCTGCAGTAATCACCATCCCTCTGAAGTGCTCCCAGACTCTAGTGGGTTAGGAGGTAGAATTCAGCAGTGCCCCAGCAGGTGTGAGACTGACAGTGCTCTCAGGTGACCAAGGTTTAACAGGGACTTGAGAGTGGTTGGAGCATCCCTCTTTAGCCTGACCCTGAGGTGAAATNTTTAGCCTGACCCTGAGGTGAAATCTGCTGCTGCACCAACTCTGTTTGGGAGTGGGTCATTTTCTTCATAGGAGTGTTTTGGGTTGCTGATGTTCAGATACAGCTGAGCAGTGCTTGCATGGTGTTGATAGCTTCTCCTTCATTGTTCACAAAGAATGTGGTGAGACCCTGTCCCAGGTTGCCCAGAGAGATGTAGATATCCCATTCCTGGAACCATCCCAGGTCAGGTTGTTTGGAGCTGTGAGCAACCTGCTCTGGTTGCAGATGTCCCTGTTGACTGCAGGGAGGTTGTATTAGATGATCTGGGAAGGTCCGTTCCCACTCAAACCATTCCATGATTTTGTGATTCTATGTTCTTGTTCTTCTTTTCCCACCTGCTCCCAGCTTGTCTCCATAGTGGATGATCCTTTGACCAGGTTCTTATCCTGCTAACACTCAGTTGACAAAACTTTCTTTTGCCCCTTAGGTTTCTGTTATCATCATCAAATCATGGTCCCACTGACTCAAACAGGAGTGCTTTCTGCTGCTCTTTTTCAAGGACCTCCTTATCTTGCCATGCTCTAACCCTGTAGACCCTCTACCAATGTCCTGGAGGAAATGGTCTTCATCTTCTCTCAGCCCTGTTTCACCCGGATTTGCCCTTTGTTTGAGGGTATTCTGGCCAGATGGTGGAGCGCAGGGATGTGGTAGGTTCTCTGTGCACTGGCATGGTCCTGCAATGCGTGAGTGAGATAGTGCAACCCTAGGAGGAGGAAAGGGTCCACCATGTCCATACCATCAGGACTTACCCTCACAACACCTCTGTTTTTATGGCTGGAAGCATTGTGTAAATGATCCAGATCTGAAGACCTTCCTACCTAAAATATGACTCTGAAATGAAGGTTTCCTCTAAGTCCCTCTGCAGGCTCATGCCCTTCCAGAGCAGTTGTCTCAGTTTGGTTGCACACAGAGACAAGATCATGCAGCATGGCACAGGAATCAACACCTTTTGGAAGTCCTCTGGTGGATCTCTTCCTTTATATTCTTTTGATGTTTCTATGAAACACATACCATTGCTGGCTTGTGCCTTGATTTGGGTTTGATACTGCTGCAGACCACCAAATTCTACCATTCTATTGTGCGTGGTGGCCCATCTTCTCATGAGCATGGTGACCAGCTTTGGTTCTCCAGTTCTGACTATGCTTTCAATACCTATTACTCAGCACAAAGCAAGGGGGTGGGATCCACCTTCAGGTGTGCCCAAAGCCTCTTGTTCAGCAGAGCCTTCAGAGAAGTGAACCATATGATGGTGAAAAACCACCACCTTTGCAGGCAGAGAGAAGTCCATCCAGCCTGACAGCTACTGTAGAACACTTTTCGGTTCACCACTCAGGTTGTCTTGAAAGGTTGTAGGGTTTCCTTCACTAGAGATCATCAGAACCTGCCTGGACACAATCCTGAGTGATGTGCTCTAGGGCATCCTGCTAGAGCAGGGAGGTTGGACTAGATGGCCGAACCTCTGATAGTCCCTTCCAACCTTACCCATTCTGTGATGCAGCGGTGGCCAACAGTCCCACCACTGCGGAAACACTGCCCTGAAGGATGCTTCTCAACAGCTTCGGCACAGACGAGGAGTTTTCTTTTCACTCTAGGGCATTTCAAGATTTATTTGGGTTTTTTTTTGTTGCTTTTTTGTTTTCCCCATGAAAATAGGTCAGGAAATCCTGAGGCAGAAGCTACAAGTTCCAATCAGCTGCCGGTGACATGATTTCCAGATGTTGCTGCTGATAGGCATCACGTCCCATGGCAGGAACCCTGGTAAAGGGGCTGTCACCTTGATCTCCTCCCACCAGCTCCTTTGCACCAAGCCATCTCTGCTACTGACTTCTCTGGCTGGGCTGCACATTGCCCTTGTCTGAGGACTCTATTACCATACAGAGATGTTCCTCTCCTCAGCCAAGGGTCTTCATTTCCCATTCATTAACAATTGAGATGACACTTGCTGGGCATCTCAAACAAAGGCCATTTGTGTGGAAGCTCCAGCTGAAGGTCTATTTGCATCCTTGAAGGGCACTCTCTACTAAGGAAGCGGCATGGGGCCTCACACCTGGAGAGACAGGAAGATCTCCAGCCTCTCCACAAAGCTCTGTCAGGTCTCATCCCACTGTTCTGCTGCCAGCAGCTTGACGTGGCATTTCACATACAGACGTGGGAGGGCTTCATGAGGAGCAGGCACTGCCTGCTGCAGGAGGGACACTTTGCTCCTCTCCTAACCCAGCCTGCCTGAAGGACAGCAAAAGTACAGCAAGTAGGAAGAACAGAGCCAGGAATGGCAATCCCTGCCACCAGCACTGCACTGAGATGAGAGGACAGGCCCAACACAGCTCCTAGGGTCACTACCTGACAGTTGTCCTGTGGACTCCCTTTGCTGCAGTGCCATGGAACTCCTCAAAGGCTGCCTGGAAATGGGCATGGGTTCTGGGTAGGGAAGAGTGGTTGTGTTCCTCCAACACTTAGCCCTCTCCATGCATGGGCCAGAAGTTGCACTTAGAATCACAGAGTCATAGCATTTCTTTGGTTGGAAGAGACCTTTAAGGTCATCAATTCCAAACACTAACCAGCATTTCCAGGCCACCAATAAACCATGTTCATCAGCACCGCATCTTTGTGGCTTTTCAATCCCTCCAGGAATGGTAACTCCACCACTGACCTGGGCAGCCTGAGCCAATACCCAACAACCCTTCCAGGTAAGAAATTGATCCTCATGTCCAATTAAACCTCCTCTGATGCAGCTTGAGGCCATTTCCTCTCATCCTCTCACTGCTAACCCTGGAGAAGAGACCTACCCCCATCTCACTCTAACCTCCTTTCAGGGAGTTAGAAAGAGAGAGAATGTCTCCCCACAGCCTCCTCTTATACAGACTAACCAACCCCAGGTCCCTCAGCTGTTCCTCATCACACTTATTCTCCAGAGCCCTCCCCAGTCTCCCTGCCCTTCTCTGGACACACTCCAATGCCTCTGGGTCCTTCTTGGCATGAGGGGCCCAAAACTGACCCCAGGACTCTAGGGGAGGCCTTTCAGTGCTGAGGACAGGAGGATGATCACTTCTCTGCTCCTCCTAGTCACAGCATTGCTGATCCAAGCCAGGATGCTCTTGGCCTTCTTGGCCACCTGGGCACACTGCTGGCTCCTGCTCAGTTGACTCTGGACCAGCACCCCCAGGTCCTTCTCTGCCAAGCACCACCCCAACCATTCAGCCCCAACACTTTTGGGTTGGAAGGGACCTTTAAAGTTCAAACACAACCACCTGTTATTTTTTGTTCCCTCCAAGCCATGGAGGACACAAGGTGAAGAGAAGAGCCAAAGCAGGGTTGTTCGTGGTTTTTTTGAACTTAAAAAAATTACTTTTATTTTAGGAACCAATAAAATTATGGTCAATATTTACAAATAATTATCTCACATAAAGGTTACAGAAAACCAAATGTCCACAAGGTAACAGTCACTCCCAAGAAAGGACACACAGATATCGAACTACGCCAACCTTATTGCATGTTTCCTCAACTAACCTAAAAAGAAATTGCAGTCAACCATTTAACTTAGGACAAAACCCACAAATCTCAGTATTGACAATCAAAAGAATAAAAAAGAAACAAACAAACCCAAACACCCCAAAAAACCAAAGAAATGAAGAAATCCCCCTTCAGACATCCCCAGGTCACAGCTCCCTCACCCCCAGCCCACCTCCCATGGGGTTTGTTTTTGCTTCTTTTTTGCGTGTTTTTTGTTGGTTTTTCTTACTTTTTGGCTCCCTCAAAACAACAACAAAAAAAAAACAACCCCAAAAGAACACAAAAATACCCCCCAAAAATAAACATTGGACATCTTTGGCAAATTGGCACTGCTGTCATTACATTCAAATATGATCAACACACAAAGAAAGCAACATACAGCACTAGGAAGGGAAACACCAAGGGATCAAGTCTGTCCTGGTCCTACTAGAAAAAAAGGATACAAAACATACACATTTTAAGAAGCATTTGTGTTTTTTTTTGTTTTTCATCTGTTTCTCAACAGATGTTATCCCCTACTTTCAAAGGCAATTCAGCAGTTAGTTTGTACCAGTGTGTGGTTGGGTTGTTTTCTTCTTTTTAAGCTATTTCTGTTCTCTGTTTGTATTTTTCTAAGGGGAGGAGNACTTCAGAATGTACAAAGGCCACTAGAAAGTCAAGAACCAGGAGGAGGTTTCTCCTCGGGCAAGGACGAGCGAAGCAGAAGACAGAGGTCTGAAGGTCCACCTCCCATCTTGCTTCCACTGGGCAGGAAAGGAGAGCCTGGGAGCAGAGGTCTAGCTAAGTGGTGCTCAGAGCCACCACAAGGCTCAGGTCCACCCCACCAGGGCATGGGAGACTCAAGAGTGTCTGAAGACATCAGTCCCCATGCACATGCTCACAGTGGGCCGCAAAGCCCCTGTGGTCTGGCTTCTGCCTTAGAGCTTCTCCACCACAGAAGCAGTAAGCAGATGTCCTGACACCAAGGCCAGTGAGCAATCCTGGCTTTGATGTGCTTCTCACTCAGTGTTTGAACACCATGTCTCATTAGCCCCACCAGAAGCATGACAGGAACTGGTTTAGATCCTTCTGGATCTTTCTATTTCTCAGGCTGTGGTAAGGTACACCTGTGGCAGGAGCAGGTTTGGGTCTGAGCGACTCAACAGGGCTCTCCAGCTGGTGTTTCCCAGCCTTGCATCACCACCGAGGGCTCTGTCTCCACCTTGGAGCAGTGGTGGACATGGCTTGAGACATGCACCCAGCACCCATGTCTGTTCCCGACCTGGCTCTGCCTCATAATGCCCATGAAGGACCATCACTTAGTGAGATGCTGCAGGGCACTGTTGGCCCTCCAACATCATCATCTCAGCGAATCCAGAAGGAAAAAGCAGGTTTTCCCAACGTTCGCTGGGACAGAGTCTCAGGGTGGGTCAGCTTCATGCCGTGCTACCTGCTGTGTGTTCTGGTGGCACAGATGTGGGCACACAGGTGCAGGGAAGAGCACACCACCAGGGAGGACACTTGGTGATAGCCATGGAGCTGCTGGCAGCAGTCACAGGAGTTCACTCCACTGTGGGCCATGGCTCTTTGAAGCTATGGGTACTGGTGGTTGGAAATAAGCAACACCATCACATGGCTTCCTCTCTCCTCCACGCTGAATAATGTGCAGAAAAGGTAAATGAAAGAAAACAAGAGAAGGAACACAACCCCAGCAGTTAAGATTGGGCACAGCAGAGCATTCACCAACATCACCTGGCACAGGGAGTCCATTGAGTTGTCCTCACACCACAGCACCAAGGACTTGTCCAGAGGAACCAAGCAAGGGTGATGGGAGCTCCAGCCCTCACTGCTGTGACCTACATGGGCCATCTCTGCCCACTCAGAGGAGATTTCTTCCAAAAACCACCTCTCCGCCTATTTTATTTTCCTTTTTGATTTTTCCTGGTGGTTTTCCTTCCATTGATATCTCCTTCTAATGGACTTCAAGCACTGAGCTGTCCTAGCACAGAGCAGAGCACTGCTTGGACCTCTCTTCACCTCTGAGTCAACATCCACTCTCTGGCTCCATCTTCCTACAGCCTGGAACATTTCCATGATTTGACACAAAGCTCCTGAGACATCCTGAGCTCTGCAGTCCTTGGAGATGCCTAAGGAGAACACCTCTGTAGCTGAAACTCCAGACACAACTGCTGAGCCAACTCAGTGCCCACAGTGTTTGAGGTCATCGTTACAGCCAGACTCTCACTGTCTTTGACTGAGGTTCTCCTCAAAAAGTCACTTCATTGCTCATGGCCTCAAGACCTGTTGGTTTCATCTTATGGCAGCATCTTCCCAATCCATGTCTCAGACTTCACTCCTTAGCCTGCACTTGATGAGTTCACTGCTGGAGCAGACACTGGTGGAACAACTTCTAACTAGCCAAGTGTAGTACAGGATTCAGTCATGGAACTGCCTGAAGGCACTTCATGGACTGACATCTGCAAGGGTCTGGTAAGGATATGCTGTGCTACTAGGTGTCCCACTGGTGCTACCAGGTACCCACCTGAGCAAAGAGTAGACAGGACACCCCAAACCCTCTTGATCATCTTTCTCTCTCCTGTCCTTGAAACTCCAAGCACATTTTTTTCCATCTTCCACCTCACTCAGTGAACCCCCATGAAATGGAGGAGGGAGCAGCAGCAGGTGACTATCTGCCATCCCTACAGGACCACCTCCTACCAGTGGTGCCTTTCAAAGATGCATCATGAGGAAGAGGACTCCCCCAATGAGAGCTATGGACAGAAAGCCCAGACCTCTTAAGGAAAGCAGTTTTTAAGTCCCAGGTGAATTGTTCTCAGAACCAGAGAGTACTGCCAAGAAGAGTCTTCTCCAGGAGATGTGTGTGTATGCTCAACAGGCCAACTCTTAGTGGCCTTTCTTGTGGTCCAGCATGAGCAATCCATGGCTGCCATGTTTGGGGAGGTGGGGTGAGCACAGGTGCCCACTTTGCACGTGCAAGGGTGGGAGTTTGGGGTTCCTCTCCACGGCTCCAGGCAGGACACATAGTATGCCCATGCACATGCACTGTCCCAGGATGAACCAGATGGAGCCCACCACTGTGCCCGGCAGGGTGGCTCTGGCTGAGGGCCACCTTCATGGAGAACTGTTGAAACCATAGGGCCAGCAAGGTCTGAGCACCTCAGGTCACTTCATCCAGCAGCATCCTTTGGGACAAACACACCCACCATGCCTTCTCTAGGTTCGCAGCCTAACTACAACTGCTGCCAGACTGAGCACCTTAACATCTGCCCAAGTCTCATGTTTGGTCCTCTCAGTGTGACCTGAATTAGCACAGGTCACACAAGCCATGACACTGAGGAAACACACAACCTTCTCCGTGTTTACAGGGCAGCACACAAAGCGTGGACGGAGGTCCCACATGTTGCCAGTGGCAGATAATGTTCCCTCACTGGACAGACAGAAAGACTTGTTTTAGACCAGCCTGGTCACCAAGCAGGTTGTGTCTCCATAGTTCAGCCCAACTCTGCTCCAGAGCCATCACCTGCACCCCTGACACTTGAGATCAACCTTCCTTTTTCCTTCTCTTCAGCCAAGGCCCTGGGTGGCCTCATGGCTTCTTGCAGGCACCAAGAAGGTCTGTGGTGCTCACAGTGCAGGCAACACATGTCCCTCAGCCAGAAGCTTGTGTGAAGTCCCCATGGTGCCAGCATTCAGGGCCAGAAACGGCCTTTGCAGCTTTGTCACCAGGGTACAAGCAATCACGGGCTGTTCAGAAAGGGACAACACCCAAGCAGTGCTTCAGGAGGTTCCCTGTGTCACTTGTTCATGCTGTTATTTCTCTTCAATTAAAAATGATTAATTATTACTAACTGCTGACAGATGGAAAGCAGGGCTCTTCTCACTGGTCAGTGTGTCACAAAACTTACTTTTGGGTCAGCAACACAGCTTGAAGGACTCTGATCAATGATGACTGAAATATCATTGAGCTGGTGGGACCTCCATGGCTTTGGAGGATCTGCGCACATCTGCCCTGGAAACTTGGAGCTGATGGCTGCATCTCCACCACATGAGACGATGCCACTGGAGTTGGGAAGGGAGCTTCTCAATAGGTCCAGAAATGCAGCACCAGTGGTGAGGTGGGGATGGAGGAGACAGAAGAGTGTTAGTTCAGGAGCTGCCATCTCAGAAAGATGCTTCTACAGCTGGAAGCAAGGACTTGTACTTGAATAGTCATCCATGGGAATGCATCTCAGGTTCGGCACCAGCTACCTTCTTCAACCTTTGGACACACACAGACAAGCTCCCACAGGACCTCTCTGCAGTGCCTGTGCTGCTCTGGGTGGGTGAGGATGGAAGTAAGGATCCTGTGGCCAGCTCTTCACCTCACCAGGGCCAGGATGTTTATCCAGTACCCTCAGGAGGAAGGGGCAGGGTCATAACTATCATTCATCCATGACCAAGGTTGGCTACCCTTTGGCCTGAGGCAGGAGGAGGCTGCAGGGATATTTCTCCTGGTTCCTTGAAGAGGCAGTAATGGGTGCAGCTGTAGCCACTCTCTGCTCTTCACCAGCCCCAGGAACTTGCACATTGAAGGACATGTCACTACCAGTTCTCCCACTCCCAGGGGTAGGGAAGAAAGGTGGAATTCACAGGGTCCACCTCTGGACTGTGGTGGCTTGAACCTAAAATGCCTTCACTGAAGTGCACAGACCCCAAAATGCTCCATTTTACCTCAGAAAGAGCACATGGCCACCCCAGTGCTCAGTCACCCCACTCAACAAAGAGCCCTTGGACAAAGACCATCACTGCAGCCTTCCTCCCAGGGCCTTCACAACAGGGTTCCAGCACACAGCCTACTGATATGTACATAAGGTGTCAACTGTGATGTAGGAATCTCTCCTTGGATGCTGCTGAACTTGGAACCAGGGAATCGGTTTCAGTGCTCACTGCAATAATGAACAAAAATTACTATTAAGCAGTAAAATGTCACCAAAATGCTTGATACCAGCACACAGAAACTGCCCAGGTCTTCCATCTGTTGCCCATCTCTTGGACACCAGTGATGGAGCAGGACCATCAGGTGGGATGCTCCACACAGAGATGACACCAGCTCCAAATGCAGCCACCATGAGGGCTATCAAAGCTGCTTCAAGCTGATGGAACTCTTTGTGCCAGTGAAGTGGTTCCAGTGCAGAGCCCCAGCTGGGTGTTTGTAGGACGTTGCTCCTGATGCTTGAGCCACTTTCGGAGAGATCCAAACAGGACTATTTACAGTGGTGCCTGTCTAAAATTGAGCAGACTGGGTTTTTGTTTTTTTTTTGTCTTTGCTACCAAATCAAAGCAAAGCAAAGCAAAGCAAAGCAAAGCAAACCAGAAAAAAACAACCCCCCCCCCAATGAAATTGCCTTGAGTCTCACAGCCTGTGTCAGTGTGCAGCAAGAGGGGGCTGCCCCAAGGAGGAGCTGCTGACACCTCTTCCTTATCCCCAGATACAGCCACAGGCCATGAATACAGTAGCCAGCTGGCTGCTGAAGGCTCAGAGCTATCACACAGAGCCTCAGGAGAACCTCTTGGTCCCATCTCTTTGCCTGGTCTGAGAGACCAGGTCCAACGCAACCAGATCTGAGAAACACAACGATAAGGAAGTTCACCAAGGTTAAAGAGCAAAAATGTCCACAAGCCATGATCCTACTGGGTCCTTTTCTCCTTCCCTTGCGGCGTGGCTGGTGTGGTGGCAGCAAGGTGACTTGTGGTGGTAGAGCCACTGGGCTCCGCGTCAGTGCCGGTCATAGGCGGTGGCTGCCGGTGGGGCTGCCCCACGGGCTGCAGCACTGTAGTAGTACGGGGAGCCTGCAAGAGAGCAGAGGTGGAGTGAGGAAGACAAAGGTGGAGAGGTGCCAGCTTGATATGGGTGGCAGAGAGATCTCCAGGCTGAGCTCAGGTTCACAGCTATAAGGGGTGAGGAATGAGACTAAAAATCACAGAATCCCAGGCTGTTAGGGGTTGAAAGAGACCTCTGGAGATCATCTAGTCCAAACCATCTGTGAGAGCAGGAGAATCTACAGCATGTTGCCCCGAATGCTGTCCAGTCAGGTTTGGAATCTCTCCAGAGATGGAGACTTCACCACATTCCTGGACAGCTTGGGCCAGGACTCCACAACTCTCAAAGGAAAGAAGTTCTTCCTCAGGTTCAGATGGAACATCCTGGGGACTACTTTGTGCCCATTGCCTCTAGTCCTGTCCCTGGGCACCACAGAACAAAGCCTGGCCCCATCCTCCTGACCCCCACCCTTTAAGGACTGATAAGTATTGATCAGGTTCCCCTCAGTCTGCTCTTCTCCAGGCTAACTAGCCCCACCTCTCTGTCCTGGACCTTTTCCAGAAGTTTCCTGTCCTTCTTGAACAGGGAAGACCAGAACTGGACCCAGGACTCCAGCTGTGGCCTCCCCAGGGCAGAGTAGAGGGGGAGAAGAACCTTCCTCCACCTGCTGGCCGCACTCTTCTTGATGCAATGCATTCTGCATCAGAATCCTGGAATCCTGCCATGATGGGTGTTGGAAGGGACCTCTAGGGAATCATCTAGTCCAAGCCCCCTGCTCCATCAGGTTCACCTGCAGTAGCTTGCCCAGGATCACCTCCAAATGCCTTTGGAATCTCTCCACACAAGGAGACTCCACAACCTTTCTGGGCAGCCTGGGCCAGGGCTCTGCACCCTCACACGAAAGAAGTTTCTCGTCCTGTTCAGGTTCAACCTCCTGGGTTCCAGTTTATGCCCACTGCCCATAGGCCTGTCCCTGGGCACTTCTGTTAAGAGCCAATCTTCCAGGGTGTGTTCCCAGCTCTCTGGAAGAGTGGTGTTACCATATACAAGTGAAATTCAAGACAGTTTGTGAAACCTTTGGCCAGGGTAAACATCTGCAAAGATGTCTGCAGAACTTCTAGGCAAGAGCTCATCTCATCTAGACTTGTTAACCAAAAGTTAAGTATTTTAAGCCATAATCAAAGGAGGCACAAGAGATCTCTTTGGATTGTCCTCACCCCATCAACACTTGAAAAAGTGCAGAGCCGTCCGCCTTCTGTAACCTGCTGGCGTCACCACAAGCCCTGCCCTTGGCTGGGTGGACATTCCCCTTCCAGATAACAAGCCCCAGCCTCTGGAACCATATTCTGTGGATAAGACTAGAAAACCTCAGAAGGACAGTGAACACCCTTCTCATGGACAGTCTAAACTAAACTGCTGCATGCTGTGTATCCCAGACAACTCCAGCAGTCAAAACCATGAAAGCCTTCCTTGGGCAAGTGAGGCAGTCTTGAGTGAGCCAAGGCACCAGACTTTGGAATGCACATGCCATATGGAGCTTTGGTGATGTTCTCTGTTGCCAGTCAACTGGAAGCCATGCTCTTGTGATGCCCAGTTGGTCAGTTGGTGTTTCTTCATTATCCTTGGGGATCATCTCCTTGGGCAGCAGCTGTGAGTGAGGCAGAACACCTGACAGACTCCTGAAGAGCTGGGTGGAGCTGCTGTCCTCACCCAGCACAGCACCAGGAAGCTGATGGGGAGAAGGGGGTGGTGGTTTCCAGCTCCCAGCCACAATTACCCGCAGAGAGCCTGGTTCCTTCTGGCACCAGCAGCAGCCATGGCAGCTCAGCTCAGGCAGAGGGGAACAATACGCAGGTCCCACTAGAGTTGTTTGCAGGGTTTCTCCAGATTTTGGGGTAAAATGTCTCTTTTTGGGGTAAGGGCTTTTGCTTTACGCCTCCCTCTTCCTTCTCAGCTGTACTGAACAGGTGAAGCCACCAAAGGCCAGTATTTCTCTTGTGCTCTCCAAAGGCTTTGCACTTCTCTTGAGCTTGATTGCTCCAGTTTGCCTTTCAGCAATTACATAAAAAAAACTTGTGCTTGCAGTGAAAAATGAGGACATTACAAAGCCCTCACTCCTCCACCCTGTCACCATGCCCCCATACAGAGCAGACTTCTCCATCCCTCTGTTGTTTCTCCTCCCTAATTCATGCCACCTTCAATTCACGTCTTGACAGAATCATTTCTAGCACCTCCTTGTTCTCTAATCCATCCACAGAGCCCATAGAACAATTGAATCTAATCCTCATTGACCATCTCCAAGCCCTCCTCTGTGCTTTGTGTCATGCTACCAAGGACCCCACACCTAGAGTCCTAGAGTCAGTTTTGGGCTCCTCATGCCAAGAAGGACACAGAGGCATTGGAGTGTGTCCAGAGAAGGGCAAGGAGGCTGGGGAGGGCTCTGGAGAACAAGTCTGCTGAGGAGCAGCTGAGGGACCTGGGGCTGGTTAGTGTGGAGAAGAGAAGGCTCAGGGGAGACCTTACCTCTCTCTAGAACTCCCTGAAATGAGGTTAGAGTGAGATGGGGGTAGGTCTCCTCTGCCAAGGAACAAGCGATAGGACAAGAGGAAATGACCTTAAGTTGCACCGGGGGGATTTAGTTGGACATGAGGAACAATTTCTGCCTGAAAAAGGTTATCAAGCCCTCCCCCAGGCTGGCCAGGTCAGTGGTGGAATCACCATCCCTAGAGGGTTTGAAAGCCATGGAGATATGGTGCTGACAGACATGGTTTAGTGGACACACTCCAGAACCTCAATGTCCTTCTTGNCTTCTTGAACAGGGAAGACCAGAACTGGACCCAGGACTCCAGCTGTGGCCTCCCCAGGGCAGAGTAGAGGGGGAGAAGAACCTTCCTCCACCTGCTGGCCGCACTCTTCTTGATGCAATGCATTCTGCATCAGAATCCTGGAATCCTGCCATGATGGGTGTTGGAAGGGACCTCTAGGGAATCATCTAGTCCAAGCCCCCTGCTCCATCAGGTTCACCTGCAGTAGCTTGCCCAGGATCACCTCCAAATGCCTTTGGAATCTCTCCACACAAGGAGACTCCACAACCTTTCTGGGCAGCCTGGGCCAGGGCTCTGCACCCTCACACGAAAGAAGTTTCTCGTCCTGTTCAGGTTCAACCTCCTGGGTTCCAGTTTATGCCCACTGCCCATAGGCCTGTCCCTGGGCACTTCTGTTAAGAGCCAATCTTCCAGGGTGTGTTCCCAGCTCTCTGGAAGAGTGGTGTTACCATATACAAGTGAAATTCAAGACAGTTTGTGAAACCTTTGGCCAGGGTAAACATCTGCAAAGATGTCTGCAGAACTTCTAGGCAAGAGCTCATCTCATCTAGACTTGTTAACCAAAAGTTAAGTATTTTAAGCCATAATCAAAGGAGGCACAAGAGATCTCTTTGGATTGTCCTCACCCCATCAACACTTGAAAAAGTGCAGAGCCGTCCGCCTTCTGTAACCTGCTGGCGTCACCACAAGCCCTGCCCTTGGCTGGGTGGACATTCCCCTTCCAGATAACAAGCCCCAGCCTCTGGAACCATATTCTGTGGATAAGACTAGAAAACCTCAGAAGGACAGTGAACACCCTTCTCATGGACAGTCTAAACTAAACTGCTGCATGCTGTGTATCCCAGACAACTCCAGCAGTCAAAACCATGAAAGCCTTCCTTGGGCAAGTGAGGCAGTCTTGAGTGAGCCAAGGCACCAGACTTTGGAATGCACATGCCATATGGAGCTTTGGTGATGTTCTCTGTTGCCAGTCAACTGGAAGCCATGCTCTTGTGATGCCCAGTTGGTCAGTTGGTGTTTCTTCATTATCCTTGGGGATCATCTCCTTGGGCAGCAGCTGTGAGTGAGGCAGAACACCTGACAGACTCCTGAAGAGCTGGGTGGAGCTGCTGTCCTCACCCAGCACAGCACCAGGAAGCTGATGGGGAGAAGGGGGTGGTGGTTTCCAGCTCCCAGCCACAATTACCCGCAGAGAGCCTGGTTCCTTCTGGCACCAGCAGCAGCCATGGCAGCTCAGCTCAGGCAGAGGGGAACAATACGCAGGTCCCACTAGAGTTGTTTGCAGGGTTTCTCCAGATTTTGGGGTAAAATGTCTCTTTTTGGGGTAAGGGCTTTTGCTTTACGCCTCCCTCTTCCTTCTCAGCTGTACTGAACAGGTGAAGCCACCAAAGGCCAGTATTTCTCTTGTGCTCTCCAAAGGCTTTGCACTTCTCTTGAGCTTGATTGCTCCAGTTTGCCTTTCAGCAATTACATAAAAAAAACTTGTGCTTGCAGTGAAAAATGAGGACATTACAAAGCCCTCACTCCTCCACCCTGTCACCATGCCCCCATACAGAGCAGACTTCTCCATCCCTCTGTTGTTTCTCCTCCCTAATTCATGCCACCTTCAATTCACGTCTTGACAGAATCATTTCTAGCACCTCCTTGTTCTCTAATCCATCCACAGAGCCCATAGAACAATTGAATCTAATCCTCATTGACCATCTCCAAGCCCTCCTCTGTGCTTTGTGTCATGCTACCAAGGACCCCACACCTAGAGTCCTAGAGTCAGTTTTGGGCTCCTCATGCCAAGAAGGACACAGAGGCATTGGAGTGTNTCCTGACCAAAGCCTTCTCCCCATAATCTTTCTTGTTCCTGTTCTCTTTATTCTCCCAAAGGACTAATTTCCAACCCAAGCATCTTTCCTGCTTTCCACTTCCAAACCACAGCATCTTCCTTCCTAGCTGCTCATCCTCAGCTCTCAGCCTGCTGTGGTGGCCCTGGTGCACCTCCTCCTCTCCAGCACAGGAAGCTAACTGAAGGTAGGTCCTGCTGAGTGCTCACCATGTTACACCTCCTTCTGGGTGAAGGGAGCAGGACTCAGTAAAACAAACCGTCAGTCCATCCACCACCCCTGATTAGTGTTGTCAGGGGTCCTGCTTGGAGGCTGACGCTGCCAGAGCTGGATCTCAGGAGGGGATTACTGAATCTGCCCAGGTATCTTCATGAGAAGAATGGGAGGATCCTGGAGATAGTTTAAATTGACCTCCTCTCCACTGCCAGCGCTCAGGCTCATCCCAAGGACGCATGGAGCAGGATGGTAAAGATCTGCCACGGATTCCTGCTTGCCCTGAATTACCAGAGGGGTTAACAGGCACCTAGGCAGGATCAGAGAGGCAGGATCAGGCTCCAGGGATGAAGGCAGAGCTGTGGACCAGCAGAATCTCTACAGGGCACAAGGGATATTTCCAGCCTACAGCCAAATCCGGTCACAGTCTCACTCAGGTCCTACAGCTGGACCTGGACCATGCAGTCTCTTGGAGCTCCGAATTGCTGGCCTTGTCCTCCACCACTATGTACCATCAGCAGGTAGGCTGGGCTTCCCCACCTCACTGTTGGGTCATGGACCTCTGCAATGCCCTGTGGGGTATGATGCTGATGTCTAAGGAATATCTACCCAAAGTGACCATTGTTCTGCTTTTGGTGCTTTTCTGAAAGAAAAGCTTGAATTGAAAGGGAATGCCAAGGACTCGCTCATCAAGACCTCTTAGGAGGTGCAGCACAGGGAGGTCCAGGCTGCACCAGCTCCCAAACAGTTTAGCAGTTCCTGCAGCAATGACAGGAAAGGAATGGAATAGATCTTTTAGAAAAAGATGTTTTTAACATCAGTGGTCAGACAAGGAGATTGCCCAGGTTTCCATCCCTGGAAGTCTTCAAGGCCGGGTTGGATGTGGCCCTGGCAACCTGATCTAGTGGGTGGCATCCCTGCCCATGGCAGGGGTATTGGAACTAGATAATCTTTAAGGTCCTTTCCAACCCAAACCATTCCACAACACCCCCTGTAGGAAACTCCAGCACTCCCACACTGATGACCAGGCTGAGGTGGCATGGTAAGTTCATCCTTAGGATTTGCTGCAGAACATAAAAATTCCCATTTCTTTTGGGTTTTGATGCATCAGAACTCCCAGCCTCCTAACTCCAACCCAATGTCTTCTTGCACACCCAAAGCAGTATGAAGTTATCTGTGCAGTGACTGGCTCTGTCTGTGCTGACACAGAAGAGCTTGAAACTATCATACCCAAGTACCTCAAAGAGGATAAAATCAAGCAAACCAAGATTACACATTTTAGCAGCTCCTGCCAGCCAAAGATGTCAGTATTGTTGTCAAGACACCAGGAGACATCTCAATAAGACTGCAGCTTCTGGAGGAGTCTCCAGGTCCTCTCGCCCTTGCCTCATTTGCAGACATGTTCACAGCATGTAAGCACTGCTGGAGAAACCCTGGTGAGCTCCAGACATGAGCCTGGCCATGAGGAGCACGTTGTTCTTCCAGCTGTGCCAGCTGCAGCTTGTCCCCAAAACACATCATCCAAAAAGCAGAGAAGAAGAAGAGGAAGAACAGGAGGAAAAAGGAATGGCACAGGGAAAAGCGTCCTGGCAGCAAGCAACTGGCTCCTGACCAGCCTCACTTTTAAAGTCTTCTCCTGATCCAGACGTGCCCATCTCCACTGGCTTCAGGGCACCCTGAGGAGGAACTTTTTTCCATTGATTGTGGTGGAGCACTGGCCCAAGCTGCCCAGGGAGGGAATGGAGTCTCCATCTCTGGAGATATTCCAAACCCATCTGGACAGCATCGTATGCAACCTGCTCTAGGTTCTCCTGCTTTGGCAGGGGAGTTGGACTAGATTATGTCCAGAGGTCCCTTCCAACCCATAACAGGCTGTGATTCTGTGATGTTCCAGGGTACCCTGCACCCTGGCCAGCACACTCAGAGCTTACATGAGTCCATCATCTCAAACGAAGTGCCAAGCAGGTGAAGTAGGTGAATGTACTATAGCAGGGGGGCTGGACCACATGATCTCCAGAGGTCACTTCCAACTCTCACTATGCTGGGATTTCAGGATTCTGGGATTCCGTGAGCAGGTTGTGGACACAATTTGCTACTGCTGAAGTCAGAGAGCCACTGCCCATCCCTTCAGGATGGCTCTGAGATGGCTCTGGGATACAAGTCCTACCCCATGGAGGTGTGCAGTCCAGGAGCCTTGCCAAAAGCTCTCTCTCTTTGGGGAAGGGCAAGGCTGGGGCTAACTCTTCCTCTACGTTTAATTTCAGTTTCTTTAGGGGTTTGCAAGCAGAGGTTACAGAGCCTCCCAAACCCAAACATCCCAGGCCTGCCTGTGCAGCAGGGCTCACCTAAATCCTCTCTCCTCATTCCTTTCCAGGATTTGCAGTGAGAGAACAAGAGTAAATGTCCTCAAGTTGCCCCAGGGGAGGTTTAGTTTGGATGTCAGGAGGAATTTCTTCCCTCAAAGCGTTGTTAGGCATCAGCCTAACCAGCAGTTGTTAGGCCGCCCAGGGAGGTGGTGGAGTTACCATCCTTGGAGGGGTTTAAGAAACATCTTGATGTGGTCCTTAGGGACGTGGTTTAGTGGTGTGGGGGTGACAGGTATGGTTGGACTTGATAATCTTAGAGATGTCTTTGAACCTTAATGATTCTGTGATTCTGTGACCTTGGGGCTAAAGCCAGGCTGACTGGACTGCACCAACAGGGTGGGTCTGAGCTGGATGGTGCTGGCAGACCAGAGAAGAGAACACTGCAGAAATCACCAATGTGAGCCTGTAGCCATGTCTTGTCCATGATGAAAAGAATATGTCTGGTCATTGCCCAGTCCTCGCTAGGTGCAAATAATTAATGGAGTGAGAGACATGAAGGATTGTCCCAGCCCACCTGGGGAGCAATTCAAAGCTACCCTGAGGGAGGTCATGGTAAGGAAAATGAATTTCTGTCTCTCCTTTCCTCTACCAGCTTTTGGATGCTAAGAAATGACTTAAACAGTGATAGTTTGATAGTAGCTCCATGCCTTGATGAACTTGCTAACCCTCCAAGGGCTACAGAGGTGTAGATCTTGCAGGAGAGAGGTGTCAGATCTTGCAGGAGCTGCTGGAGGTGAATCTGTGTCTCTTGGTCCTCCAAGACATGTGACTGTGACTCAGATAAGCTGCAGGATCTGAAGGGCAGGGAGCAGGAGGCTTGCACTCTTCCTGCAGTATTCCAGCTGGAATCCCATATGCTGTGGCCATGGAAACGTGGGATGCGGGTGCAGGGAGCTCCCCTGGCTTTGTGCATCTCTACCCATCCCTATCAGCTGGAGATCTTGCCTCCTGATTGATGGTGGAGGCACTAACAAACCCTTAGCAGTGGCACGGCAAGAGGCAGCATTAGCCCAGCCCCGTGGCACCGGAGGCTGAAGCTGCCTATTGCTCCCCCAGGAGTTGTGCTGAGGACAAGGAGCGTGATGGATACAGCCTGGGTGGCTCAATTACAGGGGGGCTCAATGACTTAAAACAAAGGAAAAAGGGATGGGAAAAGTGTGACACACAAAATCCAGCATGGCTGCGCTGCTGGAGGTCAGATCTAACAGCCCTGTCATCCATAAATCTGGAAGTCTCCAAGGCATGCTCCTCCTGCCTTGAGAGATGACAATTAATTGGTGTTTTACTTACCTCATCCATGCAAATTATGCAGGGAGAAATTCTAATTACTGCATGCTACATGTACATGAGGTCAGAGTGGGCCAGCTCCTGACAGTGGTGTAGAATGGGTTGTGTTCATCATTCACAGGATCACAGAATCATGAAGGTTGGAAGAGATCTCTAAGATCATCAAGTCCAACCATCTCCCTATCACCCCCATGCCACTAAACCATGTCCCTAAGGACTACATCTAAATGTTTCTTAAACCCCTCCAGGGATGGTGACTCCACCACCTCCCTGGGCAGCCTGGACCAATGCCTAGCAACCCTTTGGGGGAAGAAATTCCTCCTGACATCCAATCTAAACCTTCCCTGCTGCAACTTGAGGCTATTTCTGCTCGCCCTCAACGTGAGAGCCATGATCCTGCACTAGCCACAGTGCTTCTGCCCCACCACCGCTTGTGGGGAGCATCAGCGAGGCTGTGCAGTTCCTGCCAAGGAGGTATGGATCAGGAGAGCACACACAGCAAAGCTCTGGAGTGAGCAGGAAACAACAGCCCGGGGATCACCTCCAGCTGTCAGCAATCTGGCACCCTAGCTTTGGTCTGGTCAGGAAACCTCACCCTCAAAAGGAATAGGTAAGGGAGAAATCTTTCAACCTAAGGAAGTAATGTTTCACACTAAGGGTGGTGAGAACCTGTCCCAGGTTGCCGAGAGGTGGTAGATGTCCCATCCCTGGAACCATTCCAGGTCAGGTTGGGCAGGGCTCTGAACAACCTTATCTAGTTCTAGGTTATAGGAGTTGGACGAGATGACCTCTAAAGGTCCCTTCCAACCCAAACCTTCCTATGATTCTATCATTCCATGAAAAAAACCATGGATCCTGCCTTCCGACAGCACCCTGTGTCTCTGGAGGGGCTTCGTGGGGCAGAAAGGGGTGCACAAGAGGTTTGAGTTCTTGTTGGTGAAGGAAAGCAAGAGCATTAGTGCAAGATGGAGACCTGCAGAGGGTTTGAGCATAGGGACTCAGGAATGTGGAAAGACACACATCCTGCCTAACCCATTGGTGGATGATCTCCAATGGGTTGGTAACAAGACACCAACCCTCTGAAGTGGGGACAGCAACTTACCCAGGAGTCCAGGGTTGGGGAACCTCCAGGAGTCATTGTAGGTTGAGTACTGCGGGTGGCTGTATGGGCTCCCAGAAAACTCACTCCCTGAGGGAAAGAGACAAAAAAAAAGGTGATTAGATTTGAGATCACAGTTACTCTTGCAGGGGGAGGGAGCTCTTCAGTGTCTGCTGTGCTCCAGTGGTGGCCCTCATGA
The DNA here is from genome assembly GCA_013396975.1 of Bucco capensis. Classification (NCBI taxonomy): domain Eukaryota; kingdom Metazoa; phylum Chordata; class Aves; order Piciformes; family Bucconidae; genus Bucco; species Bucco capensis. Next base: position 25,701 of record VWZO01002086.1, read on the forward strand.
AGGTTCTGCTGGCCACTCTGCCTCAGGAAGGACAATGTGGGTGGGCGAATTATTTAATAACTGGGTGCAGCCATCTTTGACAGGCCATCTTCGTGCAGCATCCCAGACCTGCTGAGCTGCTGGGATTATCTCAGGCAACCCATGCTGCAGGAGAAAGACAGGGAAGAGGGATGTAGAGGGCTCCAGGAGACACCTGTGGGGCTGTCCCTTGCCTCTACAGCCCTACAGTACTCAGGGCTAGAAACAAGAGGAGGATAGGGCTGCTCAGACAGGTTCTCTGCTGGCAAGAGAAGATGAATCAGCTAATATTCTAGACACCAAGGTACCCTTCCAGACACTCCAGGACAGCATGATCATGGCTCTAGACATCCACCACCACAGCAACCCAAGAAGAGAGATGCTTCCACTGATTTAAGATGGCTCTGAAACCCTCCAAACAAAGGGACGAAAGAGGCTCAAAGAGTTATTGCTGTTTATCTCCTCACCAGCAACCATTCTCCTTATCTGTTTTTTGCTTCACATGCCACCTCCTACTTCATCCTTCAGCTCTTCAGCAACTTCTTCAGGACAGAGTCTTGCACTGTGGGGCTCTAACCCTGGGCAGGGCACCCAGCTCCACCAGTTTCAAGTACCAACACTGATGATGATTTATGGGGAGATCATCCGTGAATGGCAACTACCTGCTTTCCTCCTCTCTTCCTCATTTGTCCATACTCAGGCAAGCATAACACAGCATGGTAAGAGGAGGAGGAGGTTTCCTTTGGCCAGGCTGCAGCAGAAGACACTCACTGCAGCCTTCAGCTGGGTGCTGGCACAGACTCTGCCCCATACCCAATGTCTGCCTTTCTCACAGCCAGGCAGCAGACCTCAGATGCTCCAGCTCCAGGTCCCTGGCCTCAGCATCTCTGGCTGGCATAACCTCATGTCCAACCTAAACCTCGCCATGAACCACCTGAGGCCATTTCCTTTTATCCTATCATTTGCAAATTGAAAGAAGAGACCAAGCCCCACCTCACTCCAACCTCCTTTCAGGGAGTTGGAGAGAGAGAGAAGGTCTCCTCTGAGCCTCCTCTTCTCCAGGCCAACCAACCCCAGTTTCCTCAGATGCTCCTCACAACACTTGTGCTCTAGACCCTTCATCCCCTTCTTTGCCTTTCTCTGGACACACTCCAGCTCCTCAATGTCTTTTTTCGAGTGAGGGACCCAAAACTGAACCCAGGATTCCAGGTGTGGCCTCCCCAGTGCCCAGTGCTGGAGGACAATCCCTGCCCTAGGCCTGTTGCCACACTAGTGCTGATCTGAGCCAGGATGAGGCTTTGGTGACCAGTGGGGTCATGCCTCCTGTCCAGGGAAGCTCTTGGCTCGGTTGCAGTAGATGTTTAGTCCTACAGCTGCTGTGGTTTCCTGCAGAGGTGTTTTCCACTAACACAGAAGTAACCCATGGTTTGCTGTCAGAAATCCAGGATCAGGTCCAGGGTGGCTTGGTGTTCACATGAAGCTACTTCAGCAAAACTAGCTTCCTCTCAGCGGACACAAAAGGCTGACCAGGAGGTCTCCCTGACCAACCCTTCTCTGCTCCCCACAGCCCTTCAGGCCCATAAGACTGCACCCACCAGTCTTGACCTGCCATCTCCACCACTGGCCCAGCATCCATGGATGAGGCAATGGCAGGCTTGAGGCCAAGCCTTTCCAAGTTCAAGCTCAAGCATTTCTGTGCTCTGTAGGCCTTGTGGTGTTGACCACATTCCTCCACCACACTAGAGCAAGTTTTCATTACTGTCTTTAAGGCATGGCACTAATCCAGCACAAACAATGGATGACGGAGCTGCTTCCAAAGCTTTCCTCCTGGTAAAATACAACCATAGAGTAGTGGAATGCTTTGGGTGGGAAGGGACCTCTCAAGGTCATCTAGTCCAACCCCCCATGCACTCAACAGGGACATCTGCAACTACAACAGGTTGCTCACCGTCCCAAACAATCTGACCTGGAGTAGTTCCAGGGACATCTACCACCTCTCTGGGCAGCCTGGGACAGGCTCTCACTACCCTCAGTATGAAATATTTCTTCCAGCTATCTGATAGGTCTGAATCTCCCTTTTTTAGTGTCAAACCATCACTTCTTGTCCTGTCACAAAAGGCTCTGACAAAAAGTCTCTCCTTATCTTTCTTCCAAGCTCATTAAGTACTGAAAGGCTGCAGCAAGGTCTCCCTGGAGCCTTCTCTTCTCTAGGCTGAACACTGCTAATTCTCTCAGCCTGTCCTCACAGCAGAGAGCTTCCACTCTCTGACCATCTCTGTGGCCTTCCTTCTATGACCCTCTCTGACCTCACCAGGTTCATGTCTCTCCTGTGCTGAGGACTCCAGAGCTGGACTCAGCACTGCAGGTGAGGTCACCCCAGAGCAGAGCAGAGATGAAAAGGTGGAAAGAACAAGAGGACAGACCCCAGTCCTGTGCACAGGTGGCCTAGAAATCCAACATTCCCTGGCTTTGTGCATTCTTTCAGCACTGGTGTGGCCAACAGGACTAGGACAGGGATTGTCCTCCTGGATTCTGCATTGCTGAGGCCACATCTGGAATTCTGGGTTTAGTTTTTGTCTCCTCACTCCAAGAAGGATGTTGAGGTGCTGGAGTGTGTCAAGAGAAG
>VWZO01002086.1:28389-43845 GCA_013396975.1 Bucco capensis
TGAAGGGTCTAGAGCACAAGTGTTGTGAGAAGCAGCTGAGGGAACTGGGGTTGGTTAGTCTGGAGAAGAGGAAGCTCAGGGGAGACCTTCTGACTCTCTGCAACTCCCTAAAAGGAAGTTGGAGTGAGGTGGAGGTTGGCCTGTTCTCCCAGGGAAGATTTAGGTTGGGCATTAGAAGTAATTTCTTCCCCCAAGAAGTTGTCAAGCCCTGGTCCAGGCTGCCCAGGACAGTGGTGGGGTCACCATCTCTGGAGGAGTTTAAAAGCTGTGTAGATGTGGTGCAGAGGGACATGGTTTAGTGGTGACCTGGGAGTGCTGGTTAACACATGGACTGCATGACCCTTAAGGTCTTTTCCAACCAAAACAACTCTATGATTCTATGATCTCTATGCTGGGCTGTCTGAACAGGCTCTGCAGAGCATCCTCTCCATCTCCTCTGTACACCAACTCAAGCTCTGAGGGAAGTCCACAGTGAGCTGCCACACACCTGCAGGAGCTGTGCCCTGAAGCAGGGCACACATGCCCAGTCGAGGAGAGAACAACCCCTCCTTTTTAGCTGCCCCACCACTCTCCATCCTGCCTCTCCCAACACTCGAGGTTGCTCCATCTGGTACCGTGCGTGCTGCCAACATCTCTCTGGTTGCTGCTCAGCACTGCGGCAGGGCTGCGGGTGGGAACAGGCTGACATCTCATTGTCTCATCTCCTCCTCCCCCCACTATCTCCACTGCCCTCCTCCTCCCCACCACACTCGCAGGCAGACACACATCGTGGAGCCTCTCTGGGGGATGCTCTGGTGCCTGTCAGGCTGAGGCTTCCAATTCTCTGTTTTTTATGCCTCAGTGGTCAGGGTGTCAAGCTCCTGCAGTACAGACCAGCCATGAGCTAGAGGAGTCACTGAGCACCATCAGCTTGGTGACAGTGCTGCTTGCTGCTTAACATACTCTGCATATCCATCAGCCTTGGAGGGGGAGGAAAAGCACCAGGAGAGTGCAGGGAGGCAGGAAAATGAGGAGAAAGGAATGCAGGAGAGGGGAGGGAGAAGGAGAGGTGGGGGAGAAAGTCTGCAGCCCTGCTACAGCACTGGGGCAGACACATGGTACCGCCAGAAGTGGAGCTAAGGCAGGTGGAGGAAATCTGCATGGATGCCTCCTGGTCTCCAGTAGGCATCCCCAGATCCATCAGCTGCAGTCTCTGACAGCACTGCTCTGCCCTGTCCCCAAGTCACCATCATGGGGATGGGCACGCGCATAGCATGTGGTACACACGTGTACCAGGAAGGGGTGGCACAGGACCCTTCTCTCCTCCACGTGGTACAGTAAACCCCTTCCTCAACAGTTCTCACACCACTGAGGAACAAAGACACCAAAACAAGGACTGCTGCTGGAGTCAGCCAACCTCTTACTGCAAACTGACCACTGAGGTGGTAGATGTCCCATCCCTGGAACCATTCCAGGTCAGGTAGGACCAAGCACTGAGCAACCTGCTCTAGATGAGACTGTCCCTGCTGACTGCAGGGGGTTGGACCAGTGACCTTGGAAGGTCCCTTCCCTTCCAAACCCCTCTGTGATTGTATAATGCTTCATGTGTCTATAGCCCAAGTGGAGTCAGATCCTTCAGTCTGAGGCAGAGCTGCAGGGGAGGAGGGAGGAACCATTCCCAAAATGCTACTCTGACAAGCCCTGGGAGATGCACTCCACTCCGAAATGGTGGGACACAGGCACAGCCCCCTAGCCCACAGGGTAAGCCCCTGCATGGAATCATGGCCATGACTTTAGACGATTGCCCATGGAAGAAGTGGTGGAGGATGCAGACATCTCTGTGCGCCAGGGCTGGACTCAGGGCAAGAGAGTGCTGGAAACCTTCCTCCCCTGCTGAACGGCAGAAGGATGGGGCAGATGCTCAAAGTAAGATCACCTCTGACACAGGCCACGTCCAGCCAGCATGTGGAAACCTGGGATGGAAGATGCTTGACTACTGTTTGCTGCACAGAGTACTCAGGTTTGCCCCACTAGGCAGCACACCAGGAGTGAAGGTCTTCAGCCTGGCCAGTCTTGAGGGCAAGAGGAAACAGCCTCAGGTTGCCCCAGGGGAGGTTTAGATTGGATGTCAGGAGGAGTTTCTTCCCTGCAAGGGCTGTCAGGCATTGGCCCAGGCTGCCCAGAAAGGTGGTGGAGACATTATCCCTGGAGGGGCTTAAGAAACATCTAGATGTGGTCCTTTGAGACATGGTTTAATGGCATGGGGGTGATAGGTAGATGGTTGGACTTGATGATCTTAGAGGTCTCTTCCAACCTTAATGTTTCTGTTACTATGTCACCTTAGGACCATGTGGCTCCTAACATCAGCAGAAACTAGCAGCCTAGTCAAACATGGAACATGCTCCTCAGTTAGCTGCTGGTACCTTCAGACTGAAACATAATCTTCTAACAAGTACTCAACAAAGAAGTTTCATGTGTCACTTTCAAGTTCAACGTGTTGCTCTGGTCCCCAAAGATTCAGAAGCACCCATGAATCAGAAACTGCATAGCCAGTACAGCTCCACCAGATCCAGCCACGTGAAGGCAGACATCTTTGGACACTTCTGTTGTTTCTCATATACCAGGTTTTTGCACACACATCTGGGATGAGAAGAAGCGATCAGGACCACAGGGGTGAATGATCGTATCTTTATGACAGCTGCAGGTGGTACAACATGCAGGTGATGCAATGTAGAGGTGGTACAAAGTGTAGGTGACACAACATGCCTTCCTCCCCATAACCACCATGTGACAGCTCCTGAGGAGGGTAGCAGCATCCACTGCTGTCCATCTGTGCCACCTCTCCTGCCAGACTCATGCCAGCTGATGGTTTTCTCCACCACCCCCCATGAGCTGGGTCTTTTTGCCATCCAAGCTCTGGGGTTAGGACAGTGCCTTATTAAGTCCTGTCATTTGGCAGAAGATTCTGCTGAGACCTCATCTGCAGTGCTGGGTCCAGCTCTGGAGTCCTCAGCACAGCAGAGACATGGACCTGGTGGAGCAGGTCCAGAGGAGGCCACAAACATGATGTGAGGGATGGAACTTCTCTGCTGTGAGGACAGGCTGGGAGAGTTGGAGTTGTTCAGCCTGGAGAAGAGAAGGCTCCAGGAAGACCTTACTGCAGCCTTTCAGTACTTAAAGAACCTAGAAGAAAGATGAGGAGAGACTTTTTGTCAGGGCCTGTTGTGACAGGACAAGAAATGATGGTTTGAAACTGAAAAAGGAGATTTAGACTAGATAGAATAAGAAATGTTTCATACTGAGGGTAGTGAGACCATGTCCCAGGTTGCCCAGAGAGGTGGTGGATATCCCATCCCTGGAATCATTCCAGGTCAGGCTGGACCTTGGGATTGTGAGCAACCTGCCTACAGCAGATGTCCCTGTCGAGTGCAGGGGGGTTGGACTAGATGACCTTGGGAGGTCCCTTCCCACCCAAACCAGTCTGGGATCATACGGCAGTTAAACCAAACCTGGAGAAGTCAATGTTCAATAAATACAACTGCAGAAGGGACAAGAGCAGAAGGTCCTGGGACAAAACTCAGAGTCTGGCCAAGAACAGCAAGACCTTGCTCATTTGGGGAAGAAATTGTTCCTAATGTCCAATCTAAACCTCCCTAGGTGCAACCTGAGGCCATTTCCTCTTGTCCTAAATGGCAGCTAACCAAATGCCTCCTGGAAATCTATCATGCAAAAGCCATGTCTGTATCAGCCACACTGGAGGTGGACATAAAACAAAGGAGAGCAGGAGAAGATGCTTCTTGTTGTGTGACAACACCACCTGAGAGATTGTTCCATGGTCTCACAATCCTGGGCAGTCTACCTCATAAAGTCAGAATGACAAACAGAATCCCAGCATGGTGGGGTTGGAAGGGACTTCAGGAGATCATCCAGTCCAACCCCCTTACTCCATCCAGCAGGGTCACCACAGCAGCTTGCCCAGGATCACCTCTACATGGGGTTGGAATCTCTCTACAGGAGACTTCACAACTAAACAAGAGTGAGAACTCTTATAAAAGAAGTACAATGACCTGACTTCTCTGCGGAGAACTATGACATGGTTTCCCCTCCAAGCACCAAAATGTCATAGTGGCTCAGGACAAGGGACAAAGAAGTCCACAGTCCTACTTGGAGAGCTGCATGCCCCGAGAGTCATGAACCTCATTCCCTTGAAAGACTTCTCCATGTTCAGGGAAGCTGGGGAACACCTATCAGTTAGAAATTACTTCTGAACAAGAAGACTCGTTCCATGTCACTGACATTCTTCTGCAAACTGGTGACAACTTTGCCAAAAACCTCCAGTTAATGAGAGCCTTGGATGGATGTTTTGTTCTAAATCAGATGTTTTCCAAAGAAATCTTTTCTTTCTCCTTCTAAACTCAGAAAGATTTTTCCAAAGTGAGGTCAGTGAAGCTAAAAAACTGCTTAAAATTCCCAAAATCTCCACTGGCAAACAAACTCTGTCTTTGAACTGTTGCGTTCATGGTTGGACTTTATGGTCTTCAAGGTCTTTTCCAACCAAAAAACATTTTATGATCCTACAACTGAAGTCCAAAGGAATTTTTATTGTTTTTTGGTTTTGATTGAACCTTGGACTTTCTCCCAGTTCTAACACTGAGGATCAGCGATTGTTACTGCTCTAAGCTGTCAATATAAGCTACATCTAACATAGGTCACACCATGGGTTGACCACCAGTCATCTCCCAGGTCTCCTCCTGCTCCCTGGTGTTTTCCTTGTCTGTAGAAGTCCCACAGGAGGAAGAAGATGAAAAGCTCTGCCTTCTGCCCTGAGGACTAAACACTCTTGCCTATTGTACTGCCTGACCTAAAACGACCAGTTGGGAGCTATAAGAAAGTGAGAAATTGCCAAAACACAGCCCTGCTTAAACAAAACTTGGGCTTGGGGGAAGATGTTCCCCCAGGAGGAAGCCAAGCAGGAAAAATACATCATATGTAGGAAAAGCCCACCACATCCTTACTCAATGGAAATACCCAGGAGGTAACGAGGTCAAGTTCCCAGGATTCACAGGACAGTCTCTGAAGGGCAGAGCTGGGAGGTGTTCTCAAGACTGGATCATCAGAAACATGCCAGGATAAACTGCAGGTCCAACATCTGAGTGTGACAGCTGCCATGGTGAGACCCCTCTGGAAGGGAACAGCAGCCTGGGTGGGCAGGTCATGGATGTCTTTCAAGTGTTGATAGAATCACAAAATCACTTAGGTTGAAGAACACCTTTCAGATCTAAGGGGAGACCTTCTCACTCTCTACAGCTCCCTGAACTGAGGTTGGAGTGAGGTAGGGGTAGGTCTCTTCTCCCAGGTAACTAGTGACAAGACAAGAGGAAATGGCCTCAAACTGAGCCAGGGGAGGTTCAGGTTGGATATTAGGAAACATTCTTCACTGGAAGAGTGGTTAGACATTGGACCAGCATGCACAGGACAGTGGTGGAGTCACCATCCCTGGACAGATGTTCAGAAAACATGTAGACTTGGCACTCTGTGACATGGCTTAGTGGCATGGCGGTGATAGGTATGGTTGAACTTGATGATCTTAGAGGTCTTTTCCAACCTTAATGACTGTATGTTCATCGACCCCAAGAGTTAACCCAGTGCTGCCAAGCCCACCACTAACCAAGTGCTTCAGGAAGATCTAAAACATTCTGTAAGCTGGAAGGAGGAGTGTAACAGTTCTGATTTCTTTTTCCAAAACACCATCATGTTTGGGAACAAGTTCCACCTTACANAGCAGCCTGGGTGGGCAGGTCATGGATGTCTTTCAAGTGTTGATAGAATCACAAAATCACTTAGGTTGAAGAACACCTTTCAGATCTAAGGGGAGACCTTCTCACTCTCTACAGCTCCCTGAACTGAGGTTGGAGTGAGGTAGGGGTAGGTCTCTTCTCCCAGGTAACTAGTGACAAGACAAGAGGAAATGGCCTCAAACTGAGCCAGGGGAGGTTCAGGTTGGATATTAGGAAACATTCTTCACTGGAAGAGTGGTTAGACATTGGACCAGCATGCACAGGACAGTGGTGGAGTCACCATCCCTGGACAGATGTTCAGAAAACATGTAGACTTGGCACTCTGTGACATGGCTTAGTGGCATGGCGGTGATAGGTATGGTTGAACTTGATGATCTTAGAGGTCTTTTCCAACCTTAATGACTGTATGTTCATCGACCCCAAGAGTTAACCCAGTGCTGCCAAGCCCACCACTAACCAAGTGCTTCAGGAAGATCTAAAACATTCTGTAAGCTGGAAGGAGGAGTGTAACAGTTCTGATTTCTTTTTCCAAAACACCATCATGTTTGGGAACAAGTTCCACCTTACAGCCAGGGAAAGGAGAACTGCAACCTGAGAGAACAAACTCAGCACATTCTGCCTCAAGAGTTTTAGCCAATACTTCAAATAATAAACATCAACCCCAACTGAAATGATTTTAAACCATTAAACAGAAAGATGTCCCCCTTCTGCCCAGCTCCTGCCAGGGATGGGTGTGCCTGCACCAAGCAGTCTGATGGCAACAGTCATGGACCACAGCAGCATGGGATCATAGAATCATTATTGTTGGAAGAGAACTTCAAGATCAAGTCCAACTATCAACCCAACACCTCCATGACACGAAACCACGTCACCAAGTACTTCATCTACCTGCCTTTGAAATCTCTCCAAGGATGGTGAGTCCAACACTTCCCTGCGGCTCCAGAGGAAGAACTTCTTCCCCACGAGGGTGGCAGAACACTGGCCAAGGCTGCTCAGAGAGGTTGTGAAGTCTCCTTCTCTGAAGAGATTCCAAACATATCTGGACACAATTCTGAGTGATGTGCTCTGGAGAAATCTGCTTTGAGCATAGAGGTTGCACTAGATGACCTCTGGTGGTCCCTTCCCATCTTAACTATCCTGTGATTCTATGAAGAATTTCCTTACACACAGCAAAATCTTCACCTCTTGATATTCAATGAAACTGAACAATAGCAGCAAGTTCTCAGAGCACTGAGTCCTCTCCCCATGATGTTCAAACACAATTACCTCAAACTCTTCCCCCAGCTCTGGCTAGGACAAAGTCCCCAGAGCAGAGATGACCACAGGTACATAGGGATCCTGGGTAGTGCCATTAATGCCACGTAGCTCATTGGATAGTGTCTGCAACACTCCTTGAACCAAATGCCAGGAGATGCAGCGGTAACTGCTCATGACTATGATCACAGGGTCAGCAGAACTTTGCTCCCATGGTTGAGCACCTGCAGCACCTTCTTCCTACAAACTGACCCAACAGTGAAGCACTTTCTGCTTGTTGAAGCTCTTGCCTATCCTAAAAGGATGAACAAGCTGCTGGCTGTAACCAGGAGATGCTCCCCACACCCTTCAATGACCTGAAGACAACAAGGGACCAACTTACTTGGATGAGGCCAGAAAGATGCTGGGGGCAAGATCCAGCCCCAAGAAAGGGCAGTGAGTTTGCTCCATCAGCAGGTGCAGGATCATAGGATCACACTGGTTTGGGTGGCAAGGATCTTTCAAGGTTATCTAGTCCAACCTCCCTGCAGGCAGCAGGGACATCTGCAACTACAGCAGGTTGCTTACAGCCCTAAACAACCTGAACTGGAGTGGTTCCAGGGATGGGGCATCTACCACCTCTCTGGGCAACATGGAACAAGGTCTTACCACCCTCACGGTAAAAATATTCCTTCCTTTCCTCTTCCTAACTATTCTGAATCTCTCCTCTTTCAGTTTCAAACCACCATCCCTTATCCTGTCACAGCAGGTCCTGGTAAAAGTTCTCTCACCATTTTTTTCCACGTCACAGAATCACAGAACCATGAAGGTAGGAAGAGACCTCTAAGATCATCAAGTCCAACCATCTACCTATCACCCCCATGCCACTAAACCACATCTAGATGTTTCTTAAACCCCTCCAGGGATGGTGACTCCAGCACCTCCCTGGGCAGCTTGGGCTGATGCCTAACAACCGTTGCAGGGAACAAATTCCTCCTGACATCCAATTTAAACCTCCCCTGGTGCAACTTGAGGCCAATTCCTCTTGTCCTCTCACCAGTAACTCGAAAGAAGAGACCTCCTTTCAGGGAGCTAGAGAGAGAGATGAGGTCTTCCTGGAGCCTCGTCTTCTGCAGACTAACAAAGCCCAGTTCCCTCAACCGCTCCTCACCAAATTATTTCTCCAGAGCCCTCACCATCCTCCTTGCCCTTCTCTGGACACACTACAATGCCTCTGTGTCCTTTTTGGCATGAGGGGCCCAAAACTGAACCCAGGACTCTAGGTGTGACCTCACCAGTGCTGAGGACAGGCGTCCCTTCAAGTACTGAAAGGCTTCAGGATGATCTCCTTGGATTCTTCTTCAGGCTGTACAATCCCAACACTCTCAGCCTGTCCTCAGAGCAGAGAGCTTCCAGCCTTCAGATAATTTCTGTGGCCTCCTCTGGATCTGCTCCATGCCTCTCTTGTGCTGAGGGCTCCAGAGCTGGATACAATACCCCAGGTATTACAAATTGATTCTTATCTACCACCCCTTCCACCAGCACACTTAGACTTCCCCAAAGCACCTCTCACTCATGTCTTGCAGTCATTCATTAACCCTTCTGGGTGCAAACATCACCTGAACTTTGACACCTCTGATTCCACAAGGCAATTAGCCTGTGCCCTGGCTAATTTCTCCTCCACATCCACCAAGCAGAAGTTGATTGCAGCTGCAACTGGAAGGCATTTGGTCACATCTCCAACCTTCCCACTCCCATCAAGACTGCCAATTAACTTCTAATGAAGCTTGTGTATCATCTTAGGACCACACAGACTGGACACTATCTCCCCCCTTATCTTCTCCTCCTATTAACCAGCACCTGCCCCAAGATGCACCATTCCATCCTTAATGCTTCCAAGCAGGTTGTCATCTTTTGAGGAAACATGCAGGTTTCTGTGAGGCTCCCTCATTTCCCAGAAGCTGGAAGGCACAGAAGCTCCACCAGTGACTAATGAGTTGTGGGTTAAGGTGGATGTACCTTGCTGTGAAGTCACTGTGCTCCTCTCGACCCGCGCTGCCTGCCATGAAATTTTAATGCTACTCCTGACATCTTTATGGAAGACCTCACCCACTCCTGGCAGGGTGACAGAGAAGATTTACACCTGCAATTACTGCAGCCACCCAGCTTCTGGCGAAGCACTTCAGACTTCTGCACACAAAGGTACTTAACTTTGAGACAACAAAGGTAGGAGGTGCCACAGAGCCACCAGGTTGGAGGTGAGCTGGGAGGGATTTGTCTCCCTCTGCTTGGAGGAGAGCTGCCCAACTCATCTGCATGGAAGATGACATTGCAGTTAAGGACCAGGAGGAATTTGCCCCTTAGTTCTCCCAGCTCCCCACCACAGAGATTTCTGACATCCCCATCAGCCACCGGCAGGCAGAAGCCTTCATAAGGCTCTGGTTCAGCCCATGTCTGGAAAAGGAGAGGGGCAAGGGGTGGGCAAGAGGCATGGAGTGGATGAGGGACATGGGATGGATGAAGAGGAAAGGGTAGATGAGGGACATGGAGTGGAGAAGGGACATGGAGAAGAGAAGGGAAATGGAGTGGATGAAGGTCCATGGTGTAGAGAATGGACATAGAATCATAGAATCCTAGAATGGTTTGGGTTGGAAGGGACCTCTGGAGGTCATCTAGTCCAACTCCCCTGCAGTGGGCAGGGACATCCCCAACTAGATCTGGTTGCCCAGAGCCCTGTCAAGCCTCGCCGCGAATGCCTCCAGGGATGGAGCCTCAACCACCTCCCTGGGCAACCTGTTCCAGTATTCCACCACCCTTGTGGTGAGGAACTTCTTTCTAATGTCCAGTTTAAATCTACTCTTCTCCAATTTAAAACCACTGCCCCTTGTCCTTTCACTACAGGCCTTTGCAAACAGACATGGAGTGGGCTGGGTGCACAGAGTGGATGAGGGACATGGAGTGGACAATGGACATGGAGTGGATGAAGGGCACAGAGTACCCTCCATCCATGCAGGTCATCCTTCTTTCCTTGCCCTTGTGCTCAGGCTCTCCAGGTCTGCATGCCTGCAGCCCAAGAGCTACAAGGGCAGGCACCATTTTACCTTCTCCACTCTGCACCAACCAGCTGGTAGTGCAGGTTGGAGGAGAGCTTCTCTGTCACTGAGAATACCAAACTTTCCATAAGGTTTCATCCCAAATAGGTGTAAAAAGTGCCAAGAAATCTCATGAGAGGAAATTCTCCGAACTCTGTCACTACAGAAGCCCAAAATCATTTGGCTTGGAAAAGACCTTGAAGGTCATCAAGTCCAACCGTTAAGGAGCCCTGTCAGGTTGCCATTAAGCCTTGTCCCTCTGCACCACATCTCTATGGCTTCTAAACCCCTCCAGGGATGGTGACTCCACCACTGCCCTGGGCAGCCTGGGCCAAGACTTGACAACCTTTTGGGGAAAAGATTGCTCCTCATGTCCAACCTAAACATCTGCTGGCACAGCTCAAGGCTGTTTCCTCTTGTCCTATCACTTGTTCTTTGGAAGAAGAAACCAACCCCCACTTGTATCCAACCTCCTCTCAGGGAGTTTTACAGAGCCAGAAGGTCTCCCCTGAGCTTCCTCTTCTCCACACTAACCAACCCCAATTCCCTCAGCTGCTCCTCACAAGACTCGTGCTCCAGAGCCCTCACCAGCTTCATTGCCCTTCTGTGGACACACTCCAATGTCTCAATGTCCTTCTTGGAGTGAGAAGCCCAAAACTGAACCCAGGATTTGAGGTGTGGCCTCTCCAGTGCCCAGTCCAGAAGGACAATCCCTGCCTTAGTCTTGCTGCCATGCTAGTGCTGATGTCAGCTCTGGAATGTTGTGTTTGGCTCAGATGAAGTTGTTCCACTCCATGCTTCACCCTGACTTTAGCCTTTATCACTTCAGCCTCCACAATGATGGTGTTATGTGTAGATACCTCCAAGAACTACACAAGTCATTTAGCTCCTAGCAAAAGAAGATATAATGTTACGAGCCATGACAACAGAAGTGCAGGGTGGACCTTCTGAAGACTGGAAATGAAGAGTTTTGGTGGCCTGATGGAGGTAGATTGCTACTGACAAGGAAGCAGCCTTCAGTTATCTATGAACACAGATGTGAGCAGAGGTGGGAAAGCTTCTATGTTGCTGAGGTAGCTTCCTCCCACACCAGCGTCCCACTGGTGTCCCCATGCTCAGTGATCTGTCAAGACCATGCCAGGGGCCAGCCACAGCTCATGCCAGGGGCAGGTCTCTTCTCCAGGGTTAGCAGTGAGAGGACAAGAAGAAATGGCCTCAAGTTGCACCAGGGGAGGTTTAGATTGGATGTCAGGAGGAATTTCTTCCCCCAAAGGGTTGTTAGGCATTGGCCCAGGCTGCTCAGGGATGTGGTGGAGTCACCATCCCTGGAGGGGTTTAAAAAACATCTAGATGTGGTCCTTAGGGCCATGGTTTAGTTGCAGTTGCGTGATAGGTAGATGGTTGGACTTAATTATCTTAGAAGTCTCCTCCAACCTCCATGATTCTGTGATCCTGCCAAGGTGACAGCACCTTGGATGGATGCAGAAGTCTCTTGTCAAAGAATCATAGAATCATCTGGGTTGGAAGGGACCTCTGGAGGTCATCTAGTCCAACCCATCTGCAGTGGGCAGGGACATCCCCATCTAGATCAGGTTGCCCAGAGCCCTGTCAAGCCTCACCCTGTCAAGCCTCAACCACCTCCCTGGGTAACCTGTTCCAGTGTTCCACCACCCTCGTGGTAAGGAACTTTTTCCTAGTATCAAGTCTAAATCGACCCGTCTCCAGTTTAAAACCATTGCCCCTTGTTCTTTCACTACAGGCCTTTGTAAATAGGTCCTCTCCAGCCTTCTTGTAAGTTCCCTTTAGGTACTGGAAAGTCCTCATGTAAAGCCCCTGTCTGGATGAGTGCTCCCAGCTGAGCCACTCCAAACCTCAGTATCTGAGCCCTTCTGCCTGCAAGGCTGGGTTTTCAACTGGTCTCCAGACTTCAGCCACCCCTGGACCAGGGCCTTAGCATCTCAGCAGGGTTTGCTTTCCCCTTCTGGCTCCTTCTGTCATCACAGGGAGCTTGCGCAAGCTCTGAACCACAGAGACGCAGCCCCAGCAGAGATGTCACTTCTCCTTCCTGACACCAAACACCATGCAAATGAATGCCCGAGTGACAGGAGACAGATCATTTCTCCCTGGGTTTTCACAGCAGAGCTTTGGTTTTACACCATCTCCACGTTACAGGCACCCTTTTCATGCAGAGGGAAAACATGTCAGCCCACCTCGGGTCAACCTCTGGGCACGTGGCAGCTCAGTCCTTCAACAGGACAGACACCCTGCTGGCAAGTGTTCTGTAGCCAAAGCCATTCCGAAGGAGTGCCTGCAGCTGCTCAGCCTGGACTGATCCAACTGAATCAGCCAAGAACATGTGGAGGGGAAGGTACAACAGGCAGGACATCTCCTCCCACACATAGGAGGATGATGCTTGAGGACACTGGCTGCTGTGGCACTGGAAGGGATCTTTCAAGGTCACCTAGTCCAATCCCCCTGCAGTCAGCAGGGAGATCTCCAACTACAGCAGGTTGCTCAGAGCTCCATTTGAACACCCCACATATCCCACCAGCCCAAGGCACACATCCATGAGTCCAGGCTCCTCACCAAGGGCTGGCAGGACATTTCCTGCCTTCAGCATACATGCAAGAGCGAGGATTAGACAGCCTGGGCTGAGGGGGCTCCTTCCTGCTGAAGGTAGGTGGTAGGAGGAAGAGAAGACAGGGCATCACCGCCACCCCAGGGCCAGCACCTCTCACCCACACAGACAGCAGCCTTTCTCCTATCACAGCACTGCTGGTCCCACCAGAATGCATCCACACTTCTCCATGAAAGCAGAACATCTCTGTGAGCTTGGAAGCTATTTATTCTGGGACAGGACTAGAGGCAATGGACACAAACTAGCACCCAGGATGTTCCATCTGAACAGGAGGAGGAACTTCTTTCCTTGGAGGGTGGTGGAGCACTGGCCCAAGCTGCCCAGGGAGGTGGTGGAGTCTCTGTCTCTGGTGAGATTCCAAACCCAGCTGGACACCATCCTGTGCAACCTGCTCTAGATTCTCCTGCTGGAGCAGGGGATTTGGACTAGATGATCTCCAGAAGTCCCTTCCAACCCATAACAGTCTGTGACTGTGATTCTGTGACAAAGCATCTGTGAGGCAGAGCAACCTGAGCTGATGATCATGAGACTGAGAGGACCTAGTGCCAAACAGAGGGGCTGCTGGGTCCCTCAGCACCACACCTGTGTGGCTTTTGAACCCCTCCAGGGATGGTGACTCCACCACTGCCCTGGGACTGACAACCCTTTCTGATTCTGCCTAAAATTTCTCACTTAATTTGGTTTCTTCCCATGACCTCCCTTTCTTTCTCTGGCCCTGATGACCTCAGATCACATCCTACTGCATTGCTGTCATCTCTGGACATTTTCCCTCTTTTTGACAAAGTCTCAGTATATCCAGAAACTCCTGGAGACAGAATCCAGAATTCTCAACATCCTTAACTTCAGTTTGTGCCATGGACACCATCTCTGAGCCCAGGTGTTAACCTCAGGGCAGATGTTCTACCTTCAAACTGTTCTAACTGCAAGTAAACTCCCTCCAGCAACTGCCACTTGGAAATCCAGCCTACAGCCTTGGGAAGCAACTCCAGGGAGTAGTGCAAAGGCTGGATATTCTGCAAAAGGATGGCTGCAAGCTCCTTAAACCCCTGCATGGGTTATCCTGCAGCAGCAAAAGGAGAGGGTGTGGGGAGCCATGGGTGCCTGGGCGCAGGACTTGGTCACCAGCCTTCCCCTGGCCACATGAATGCTGGAAGCAGGAGACATCCAGCTTATCACAGGGCAGCTTGGAAATCACTTCTAACACCATGAAGCTAGGCAGATATCAAACCCCTTAGGCTATCACCCAGAGCCAGGAACATGGAATAGGCTCATAAAATCATGGAGTTGTTTTGGCTGGAAGAGACCTTTAAGATCATGGAGTTCAATTGTTAATGAGCACTGCCAGGTCACTACTGACTCCTGTCCCTCAGCACCGCATCTACCATATCTCTCAAACCTGTTGCACTTTTCCTGCACTCATAACCCAGGCTAGGGCTGACCATCCCTTCTGCAGGGTGCTCCAAGTTGGCAGCACATGAG
This sequence comes from Bucco capensis, assembly GCA_013396975.1. Classification (NCBI taxonomy): domain Eukaryota; kingdom Metazoa; phylum Chordata; class Aves; order Piciformes; family Bucconidae; genus Bucco; species Bucco capensis. The sequence continues at coordinate 42,609 of VWZO01002086.1, forward strand.
TGAACCAAGGTCTAACACCTGGGAGAGGAGAAAATGCACCCTCCCCAGAACCCACTAGGCATGGAGGCACTTGGCATTTGGGCTGTGGAGCTGGGATGTGATGGGAACACAGACTCAGCTCTCCCACTACTGCTTCTCGGGGGTGACAGAAGCACCCCTGGCCATGTGGTGCAGTCACCTCACAGTGCTGCTCACAGACACCTTGGGCCGGGACATGCTTGCTGCTTGCTCTGGGGACCTCGGTGCTTGTTCAGTCAAAAAGAGTTTGTCAGGATTGATTGACTGATTGTGGTGGCTGGGTCCAGGCCTCTCACACAAGGCACAGAGCTGATCCACCACCTGAACCACCTGCAGCAGTTGGTACAGATGCTGGGCACAGCACAATGCTCAGAGCTCCAGCAGCTTGCTGTGCCTAACCATGGTTTGGTAGTCTCTGATGTTTTGGAGCTCTGGGTGCTGACATAACAGAAAGAGACACAAGTGGAAAAGAGCTGAAAGTCGAGAAATGACAAAGCTTTTCATGTGCTCTCCCAGAGCTGCTCCTGTGATCTAAGAAACCTCACAGAGCCATAGAACAGACCTTTCAGATTATGGAATCCAACTGTTAAGCTAACACTGCCAGGTCACCACTAAACCATGTCCGTCAGCACCACATCTCCATGGCTTTTTAACCCCTCCAGGGATGGTGACTCCACCACTGTCCTGGGCAGCCTGGGCCAGGCCTTGACAACCTTTACAGGAAGAAATTGTTCCTCATGTCCAACCTAAACCTCCCACAGTGCAACATGAGGCCATTTGCTTTTATCCTATCACTTGTTCCACAGGAGAAGGCATCAATCCCTACCTTGCTCCAACCTCCTTTCAGGGAGTTGCAGAGAGTCAGAAAGTCTTCCCTGAGCTTCCTCTTCTCCACACTAACCAACCCCAGTTCCCTCAGCTGCTTCTCACAACACTTGTGCTCTAGACCCTTCACCAGCTTTGTTGCCTTCCTCTGGACACCTCAATGTCCTTCTTGTCATGAGCAGCCCAAAACTGAACCCAGGATTTGGCGTATGGCTTCCCCAGTGCCCAGCCCAGCAGGACAATCCTTGTCATGGTCCTGCTGCCACACTAGTGCTGATGCAAGGCAGGATGCTGTTGGCCTTCTTGGCCATCTGGGCACACTGCAGGCTCATCTTCAGCTACTGTTGACCAGCACTCTCAGACTCTTCTCTGCTGGGCAGCTTTCCAGCCACTC
>VWZO01002087.1:1892-13273 GCA_013396975.1 Bucco capensis
CCAGAGGAGGTGTCAGAAGAGCAGAGCAAAGTGGCAGAATCACCTCTCTGGCTCTGCTGGCCACGCTCCTCTTAATGCATCCTAGGATGCCATTGGCCTCTTGGCCACAAGGGCACATTGCTGCCTCATGGGCATCCTCCTAGCCACCAGCACTCCTAGAGCTTTTTCCCCAGGGCTGTTCTCCAACAGATCAGTTCCCAGTCTGTACTGATCCATGGGCTTGTTCCTTCCCACGTGCAGTACTTTACCTTTACCCTTGTTAAATTGCATCAAGTTTCTCCCTGCCCATCTCTGTCCCAGCTGCTGAAGGGCAGTGAGGACCCAGCTGTGGCACAGCCAGTTGAGCATGCTGTGCCTGTGGCTCATGTCAGGGTGCTTTGGCTGTGTCTCCACAGCAGGGAGGGAGTTACAGCAGCATCCAAGCTGCCTGTCTGCTGTGTGGGGTGCTCAGGGAAGCTGATGTGCTCAGAAGCTGATGGTGCAATGTGTTAGAGTAGAGCAGACACTGTGTAAAGAGCTGGTGGCTTGCTTGGGTAGCAGTTGGGTTGGATTTTCCCCTCCCATTGGCAGTGCTCTTGATGTGCTCATCAAGTCCTGCAGTTGACCTTTCCTAGGCAAGCTTGCTGCAGGGGAAAAGCTCCTGCTTCCCTTCTGCTTCTGGGGAAGGGAAGAAGGAGCATGGCCAGGTCTGTACTCATTAGCAGCATGTCTGAGGAAGAGGAGTGCTCCCAGCAGCTGAGCTTGCCCAAGCTCTGCCAGCTCTTGACTCTCAGCTCTCTGTTGCAGTTCGAGTCTGGGATGTGAGACCCTTTGCCCCCAAAGAGAGGTGTGTCAAGATCTTCCAGGGGAATGTCCATAATTTTGAGAAGGTGAGTGTTAAACCAGGCTTGCTGCTGCTGCTCTTCACTTCTCTGGAAATGCTTTGTGTTGCTTTAAATTCAAGTTTAACCCAGAAAGCCTTTAATAAGAGCTCCAAGAAAGATTAATGCACAAAGTGGGATTCCAATTAAAACTGCAATAACAAGAGATCTTTGCTCAGTTCAGCTCTAATTAGCTGTAAATTAAGTCTTTTCTGCATTTACTCTCTACTTGGTGTAAAAATAACAAGGCACTGGGTGTTGCCAGCAATGAAATAAACTCTGTAATTACCAGCTCCTCTTCCAAGGGGAGATCATTAAAGTGGTGCTTGCATTATTTAAAGTCTCCTGGTGATTTGAATGCAAGGAGAAAGGGAAAAGGCACTCTTCCTCTGCAATGAGATGTGTGCATGTGCTTTTGTTTCAGAACCTGCTGAGGTGCTCTTGGTCCCCAGATGGGAGCAAAATCGCCGCGGGGTCAGCAGACAGGTGAGTGAACTGTGCCTTACTCTGCTGCCATGGGCCAGGCACTCCTGCAATGCATTGGATCATCAGCTGCACACTCACAGCTCTGTGTGGAGGGCTGAAGACCCAAAGAATCATAGACTGGTTTGGGTTGGAAGGGACCTCTGGAGCTCATCTAGCTCAACCCCCCTGCAGTGGCCAGGGAAATCCCCAACTAGAGCAGCTTGCCCAGAGCCCTGGCAAGCCTCACCTGCAATGCCTCCAGGGATGGCAACTCAACCACCTCCCTGGGCAACCTGGGCCAGTGTTCCACCACCCTTGTGGGGAGGAACTTCTTTCTAATGTCCAGTTTAAATCTACTCCTCTCCAATTTAAAACCATTGCCCCTTGTCCTTTCCCTGCAGGCCTTTGCAAACAGGCCCTCTGCAGCCTGCTTGGAAGTTCCCTTTAGGTCCTGGAAGGTCACTAGTAGTTCCTCTGAAGCCTTCTCTTCTCCAGGCTGAACAATCCCAGCTCCCTCAGCCTGTCCTCAGAGCAGAGGTGTTGCAGCCCCTGAGCATTCTCGTGGCCTCCTCTGCACCTGCTCCATCAGCTCCATGGCCTTTGTGTGTTGAGGGCTCCAGAACTGGACCCAGTATTGCAGAGGAGGTGTGAGCAGAGCAGAGTGCAGTGGCAGAATCACCTCTCTGGCTCTGCTGGCCACGCTTCTCTTGCTGCAGCCCAGGATGCCATTGTGCTTCTGGGCTGCCAGCGTGCACTGTTTGCTCATGGCCAGCTTCTCAGCCACCAGCACCCCAAGGCCTTTTCTGCAGGGCTGCTCTCCATCATCTCATCCCCAAGCCTGGATTGATAGTGGGGATTGTTCTGACCCAGGTGCAGGACCCTGCACTTGGTCTTGTTGAAGCTCCTGAGGTTCCCCTGGGCCCACCTCTCCAGCTTGTCCAGGTCCTTCTGGATGACATCCTGCCCCTCCAACTTATCCCCAGCACCCCATAGCTTGGTGTCATCTGCACACTTGCTGCTGGTGCACTCAGTGCTGCTGGCCATGTGCCTAAGTGCTTCTGTTCAGCCATGGGATCCACCACAAGGAGCAGCAGGTGATGGCAGAGTGCTTGGCAGTGAGCTAGGTCCCTTGTGAGGTGCAGGAGGTCTGGGGAAGGTTGTACAGTGTGGGTTACACTGGTAAGGAGCACAGACACCAGTTGAATTGTGTGGCAGCTTGCAGGAGGCACCAGTGCTGTGCTGAGGATTGTTCTTGATCCTTACTACAATTAATGAGTAAGGAGAAATAAAGCTCTGACAAATGAGCACACACTGGGCTTCAGAATGAGATATTCTATAAACTAAGGCAGCTGAGGAGTGAGGAGGACAGAGGGAGGAACCCAGACACTCAAGGTCACCATGAAGGATACCAACCTCTGCTGGAGCAAATCCAGACATGCTGTCAGTGACACAGAGACAGGAATTCCTGCAGGCTGGAGTCCAGGGCATGGAGCTGGAATAATCAGCAAGTTAATGAGTTTCTGATAGAGCAGAGGGAGAACTTTAGCTCTCACTGTCCAGATCTGCTGGGGCCAGCTGTCACAGCCAGTGCCTGAGATGTGACTCTCCCTCTGAGCCCAGTAAGGGCAGTGGGGGAGGAATGCTGCTGTGTGGCCTGCTGAGGCCATGGCTGATCAGCTCAGCAGTGAAGCCTTAGGCTCTTGGGTTAGTTCTGCAGATGCTGATGTAGCTCTGTGGTCTGCCAGTGACTTTATTGTGACATTGGTGGGGCAGAGTGTGCAGCCAGGTCCCTGGGCAGCTTACAGAAGGCCACTCAGATCCTTCTGCTATCTCTGAGCTTCTAAATTGGTTTGGGAGAAGGAGTGACTGCTGGGGGAGCAAAGCAAGATTAACCTAATGCTTCTCTGCAGAGCAGGAGCTGGGAGTGCTGCTGGACAACAATCTCCCCATGAGCCAGCAATGTGCCCTCATGGCCAAGGAGGCCAATGGTCTGCTGGGCTGCATGGAGAAGAGTGGGAGCAGCAGGGCAAGGGAGCTTCTCCTCCTCTACTCTGCCCTAGTGAGGCCACATCTGGAGTCCTGGGTCCAGTTCTGGGCTCCCCAGTTGAGATGAGGAACTGCTGCACAGAGTCCAGCAGAGGCTCNTCTGGGATTGAGTACAAAATAGTTGCCCAGTGTTTAGTCTCCTGCACCATGTGGAGTGTGCATGCTGGAGGGACAGTTACCTGAGTGTTGTGGTGTGCTGCTGAGCCCTTCAGCTCCCAGTGCTTGCCTGCACTGCACTAGCAAAGTCAAAACACCACAGCACAGTGCTTGAAGAAAGCACTTGGTAGAGTTCTTGCCTGCTGGATAAAATAGCTGTGGTTGAAGAAATGCTGCTTTAAGTAGCATTCGGGACTTCAGTTGCAGGCTTGAGCTTTTCCCTTTGATGTGCTCCAAGACAAGAAGTCAGAGCAGAGCAGCAGCCTGTGCCCTGGCTGGGTGTCCAGGCTCCTGTCCTTCCAGCCAACAAGTGTTCCAAAGGATTCTGTGCTTTGCTGGGCACAAAGCAGCTCAGTTCTAGCTCAGCTAGAAGAGAGGCTAATGGCCTGTCTGCAAAGCCCTGACTAGTGGAAGGGAACAGGTGAAGCTGAGGAAGCTACTGCTGGTGGCACTGCAGGAGCCTGAGCTGCTCCAGCCTTAGTGTTCAGAGCTGGGGCTGCTGGAAGGGCTCTTGATCCCCAGCATGGCTCAATCCATCCAGCCAAGACATGGGGAGGCTCAGTGGCATTTGCAGATGGATTTACACCCTTTACAGTCTCTCCCCAGTGCTCTCCCCCTCTGCAGTCCCCTCTAAAGAGCTGCACTGATGCCCCTGGGGTGGGCAGGCAGCAGAGTCACCCTGCACACCAAACCCAGCCACTTACTGCCCTGCCTCTTCCCCTTCCTGCCCCAGCAGCTTTCATTTTAGCTGCCTGTCACCTTCCTAAAGAGCAAAAGGAGAAGGTAGAGTGAGTGTCCTCCTAGCCCCCAGTTCTTGTGCAGAGCTGTGCCCCATGGAGCACAATCCCTTTGCCCTGGGGAGATCAGATCAGTGTGCAGGGGGCTGCAGCATCCCCTTGCCTGGGCTGTAGCATGTTGCTCAGGGCTCTTGTTATGATGTGCTCAGAGGTCCCTGTCACCCTAGGGTGCTCCCTGTAGCAGGGAACAGAGCATCAGTGCTGCTCTGGAGCTTGTGTGTGGCCCTGGCACTGTGCAGGCAGCAGGGGACACCCCTGAGGGCCAAGCAGGGCTCCTGGGTGCTGTGTGACTTGCAGCAAGGCACTGTTTGCCCCGCTCTCTGAGCCCATTTGTAAGAGGAATCTGAGTGCTGAGCCATGCCTGGTGCCCCTCAGCTTAGGTGCAGTGCTCAGGCAGAGGCAGCAGTGCTGGGAGCCCACAGCAAGGCTGCAGGAACTTCAGCAAAGGGCTGTCTGCAGCCTGAGCAGCCTGCTAACACAGGCTGGGCACTGGAGCTTGACTTGAATGTCACAGCAGGAAGAAATCCATCTGTAAAGCTGTGGCTGTGAGGGATTATGCTGTAGCAGGGGCTGGAGGAGCACCTGGGGTCCTGTTCACAGTATCACAGTATGTCAGGGGTTGGAAGGGNTCCTTGTGGAGCTGAGGGGCCCACAACTGGACACAGCATTCCAGGGGAGGCCTCCCCAGGGCACAGGAGAGGGGAGAAGAACCTCTCTGGATCTGCTGGGCCAAGCTCAGCACTTGCTGGCCAGTTGAAAGCAAGGGTGACCATGGGCTTGCAGGCAGCTGTGTGTGAGAGCCCTGCTCCTCTGCCACTGCTGGCTCCCTCCCTTAGCCACTGTGCTGCTGCTCTAGGGAGGTGTCAGCAGCCTCCTGCTTTCCTCTGGGCCAGGAGGGCTGCACTGGGACTGCTCTGCTGGGACAGCAGCAAGCCTTTGGCCACCCCTGCTGTCACCTGCTCAGAGCTCTGCTCCTCTGGAGCTGGCAGTGCAGCATTTTGTTCCTGATTGTTCTTTGTTTATCCCCACTAAGAGCTGCATCTCTTTCAGCCCAGTGGTGAGTTGCTGCAGGAAGAAGCCACTGAGGGGTGGGGGCAGCTGCTTTCCCTTCCTAAACTCATCATCTCTCTGTCTTCTAGGTTTGTCTACGTGTGGGACACCACATCCAGGAGGATTTTGTACAAGCTGCCAGGCCATGCTGGCTCAGTGAACGAGCTGGCTTTCCACCCAGAGGAACCCATTAGTAAGTCTTCTCCAACCTTAAGGCATCTGGGGAAGTAGTTTCAGGGCTGGCTGAGCTGATGATCATCTGGAAAACAGCCCCAAAACTGCCTGGGGCCCAGAGCCCTGAGCCCCAGCCAAGTGGAGGGGAGCAGGCTGCTGCTTGCCTCTCTCCATAGGCAGGAGCTGGGCTGGGCATGCCCAGGGCAGAGCTGGCTGGGGACACCCAGAGAGCAGCAGAGGTGCTGAGGGGCACCTGTGGGTGACTGTGAGCCGTGGCTCAGCTGCCACTGGGCAGTGGCTATCCAGACTTCCCAGGGGACTTGCAGGAAGGATTTGGGCTACTAATGTTTGGAGACAAGGAATGTAGCCATACATAGAACCAGATTGTTTAGCCTGGAGCAGAGCAGAGCCAGAGGGGAGCTGCTCCATGCTCAGCAAGAGCTGAAGGGTGCAGGGGGCAAGAGGCTGGGGCCACACTCTGCTCAGTGGTGCCCAGGGCCAGGCCAAGGGGCAATGGGCACACTCTTCTCCATGCAGCCCAGCAGACCATTGGCCTCCTTGGCCAGGAGGGCACATTGCTGGCCCATGGGGACTTTGTTGCCCAGCATCACCTCCAGGGGCCTTGGCAATCTCTCCACTCAAGGAGACTCCACAAGCTCTCTAACCATGCTCAGTGTCCAGAGCAGCACTTGTGGGTCATTCTTTAGGCTTTTGTGTGTGGAATGGCCTGAGGAGCCCTGTCTGGAGGCTGAGGGGCAGGTGGCAGGTGGCTGAGCTGAGTTGCTGCTGTCCCCAGTGCTTTGCTGGGCAGCCTATGCCCTCTAGTGGCATGCAGGCCAGAGGCAGAGCAGAGAACCTGCAGCTCTCAGCAGCTCTCCAGCATCTCTAGCCTGCTCTTGGGGCCCCTACAGTGGGCACACAGCAGAGCTCAGTGCTGTGGCTGCCTTGGGCTGGGGACTGGCAGCTGGGATGAGGTGTCAGAGGAGTCATTCCAGCAAGTGGTTTTGGGGCAGCACATGAAATGTGGCTTTTCTAGATCCCTTGCAGCAAGCAGGATGAGCACTGTGAGGCAAGTGATGTCTCAGTAGCAGCAGGCTCTAAGTGTGGTGGTTAATTTTCCTGTTGCTCCTCTTTCTCTCTCCTCAGTTCTCTCTGCATCCAGTGACAAGAGACTGTACATGGGGGAGATCCAGTGAAGCCAACAAGGAGCTGCTGGGATTCAGGCCCTCCTGATCCATGCTTCCCAGCCATCAGCTTGACTTGCTCCTCCCCACTGGCAGCCCCTGCTGGTGCTTGTGGCAGTGGGAAGCCACTGAGGCAGCTTTGCCTCTCCCAGGCTGTAAGCCCTGCCTGCTCCTACTGGGCAGCTTTGGTTTCCACTCCCTCCTTCTTTGGGGAGGAAGGGAAACTTGGAATTGAAAGGAAATTGGTTTTGGCTGTACCCAGATCACTTGAACATGGTAATGTTGGTTGGAAGTCCATTTGAGCTTGTACATTCCCTGTCCAGTTTCCCTTGGGTTTGTTTTTTATACAGTCAAAAGTGAAATAGAGCTTTTTACAACAAGTGTGTGCTGGGAGTGATTGCTCTGCTTTGCTTTTCTGTTGTAGGACTCTAAATCAAAGCTTGGGGAACCTTAGACATTAACTTTGTAGAATCATGGAATGGTTCAGGCTGGCAAGGACCTTCCAAGGTCATCTAGTCCAACCCCTGCAGGCAGCAGGGACATCTGCAGCTAGAGCAGCTTGCTCACAGCCCCAACCAACCTGACCTGGAATGCTTCCAGGGATGGGACATCTCCCACCTCTCTGGGCAACCTGGGCCAGGCTCTCACCACCCTCAGGGGAAAACTTAACTTCTGTCTAATCTAAATCTCCTCCTTTAGTTTCAAACCATCACCTCTTGTCCTGTCACTACACTCCCTGCTAAAAATCTCTCCCCATCTTTCTGATGGGCTCTCTTTAAGCACTGAACAGCTGCACTAAGGTGTCCCTGGAGCCTTCTCTTCTGCAGGCTCCACAAGCCCAACCGTGTGAGCCTGTGCTCCCAGCAGAGAGCTTCCAGCCCTCCCAGCATTGCTGGGACTCCTGTGTCCCTGCTGCCCCAGCTCCATGGCTCTGCAGTGCTGAGCACTCCAGAGCTGCCCCAGCCCTGCAGCTGAGCTGTGCCCAGAGCAGAGCAGAGGCACAATCCCCTCCCTGCCCTGCTGCCACACTGCTGGGCATGAGCCCAGGCCATGCTTGGCTTCTGGGCTGGCAGCTCACATTGCCACCTCATGTCCAGCTTGTCACTCACCAGTATCTCCAGGTCCTTCTCCCCAGAGCTGCTCTCCATCAGTTAGCTCTATCCCTTCCCATCCCCTCCCAGCTGGAGGGCAGTTCTTCAGCTGGGCCAATAGAGCATGGGCAGCTCCCACTCCAGTGGTGCTGGAGCACTGTCCTGCACTGTCTTGGCCAGCACTGGAGCAGGAGGACTCTGCCCCAACCACTGGGTGCTGAGGAGCTGGGCAGTGGTGCAGTGTGTGCACTGCAAAGGGGCAAAGCTGGCCCACACGCTGTGCTGCTGCCTGAGAAGCAGCTCTCTGCTCCTGAGGGGACACATGTCCAGGGGGGGCAGGACTGGGGCACCCTTGGGGTAGTTGGGGATTTAATGCATTTTGCTGTGGGCTGGCACTCCCAGCTCAGCAGTTTCCATGTTCTGCAGGAGCTCCCTGGGCATTGGGGAGCCCAGCTGGCCCCAGGCCACCTGCCCCTGGCTTTAGCCTTCCCCTGGCCTCACTGCTGGCCCAGGGGAGCTGCCAGGGGGGCTGGAACTAACCTTGGGGGGCTGGCACCAACCCTGGGGGTCTGACACCAACCTTGGGGGACTGGAACTAACCTTGGGGGGCTGGTATGCACCATGGGGGACTGACACCAACCTTGGGGTGCTGGAACCAAAATTGGGGGGCTGGTATCCACCATGGGGGTCTGACACCAACCTTGGGGGGCTGGCATCCACTGGGGGGGGGTTGATATCCATCATGGGAGTCTGGCACATGCTGGGGGGGCTAGTCTCCATCATGAGGGGCTGGTATCCACCATGAGGGGCTGGTATCCGCCATGAGGGGCTGGCATCCGCCATGGGGGGCTGGTAGCCATGGCACAGCTGGCAGCCATGGCACAGCTGGCAAATCTTTGTTGTGCAAAGTGAGTGCTGCAGTGCCCTCCATGTCCATCCATGCCCATGCATGCACTCCCATGTGCACACAGGTGCAGCCATGCCCCTGCAGATGCACCCCCCCCATCCCCCTAGCCACTATCAGGGCTTGAGGGCCAGGGCACAGAGCATGCAGGGGCATTTGGGGCCAGTTGCCCCTGGTTGCTGGCCTCTGCTGGCTGCCCCAGGAGAGCATGGGCCTCTCTTGGCTCCCATCCCATGCTGGAGCCCCAGCAGCCCCAGGGCAGCACAGCAGCAAACTGTTACAGGCAGAAGCTGAGCACAGACAAAATTGTTTTCTTAGCCAGGTTTATTCCTCCAAGGGAGGTATTTGCTTGAGAGATTTCCACCATAAATTAAATCTTTCCCAGCATCCAGATAAACAGCCTCTGTGCAACAAAGCTGCTCCAGTGGGGAGCTGCCAGCTGCTTCCCAGCCCCAGGGGAGACTGAGGGAGCTGCCAGTGACCCTCTGGCATGGCACTGTGTGGCTGTCCCCATCCTCATCCCCATCCCTGTCCTCGTCCTCATCCCCATCCCTGTCCTCATCCTCATCCCTGTCCCTACTCTCATCCCCATGCCCATCCTCATCCCCATCCCTGTTTCCATTCTCATGCCCATCCATGTTTTCATTCTCATCCCCATCCCTGTCCTCATTCTCATCCCCATCCCTGTCCTCATTCTCATCCCCATCCCTGTTCCCATTCTCATCCCCATCCCTCTCCCTATTCTCATCCCCATCCTCATCCCCATCCCCATCCTCATCCCTGTCCCCATCCATATCCCTATCCCTGTCCCCATTCTCATCCCCATCCCTGTTCCCATTCTCATCCCCATCCCTGTCCCTATTCTCAACCCCATCCCCATCCCTGTCCTCATCCCTATCCCCATCCTCATCCTTATCCCTGTTCCCATTCTCATCCCCATCCCTATCCCCATCCTCATCCTTATCCCTGTTCCCATTCTCATCCCCATCCCTATCCCCATCCTCATCCTTATCCCTGTTCCCATTCTCATCCCCATCCCTATCCCCATCCTCATCCTTATCCCTGTTCCCATTCTCATCCCCATCCCTATCCCCATCCTCATCCTTATCCCTGTTCCCATTCTCATCCCCATCCCTATCCCCATCCTCATCCTTATCCCTGTTCCCATTCTCATCCCCATCCCTATCCCCATCCTCATCCTTATCCCTGTTCCCATTCTCATCCCCATCCCTATCCCCATCCTCATCCTTATCCCTGTTCCCATTCTCATCCCCATCCCTATCCCCATCCTCATCCTTATCCCTGTTCCCATTCTCATCCCCATCCCTATCCCCATCCTCATCCTTATCCCTGTTCCCATTCTCATCCCCATCCCTATCCCCATCCTCATCCTTATCCCTGTTCCCATTCTCATCCCCATCCCTATCCCCATCCTCATCCTTATCCCTGTTCCCATTCTCATCCCCATCCCTATCCCCATCCTCATCCTTATCCCTGTTCCCATTCTCATCCCCATCCCTATCCCCATCCTCATCCTTATCCCTGTTCCCATTCTCATCCCCATCCCTATCCCCATCCTCATCCTTATCCCTGTTCNAGCCTGGACAAGAGGAGACTGAGAGGAGACCTCAGCAATGCTTAGAAATATGTGAAGGGTGAGTGTGAGGAGGAGAGAGCCAGGCTCTGCTCCATGGCATCCAATGGTAGGACAAGAGGGAATGGGAGCAAGTTGGACCACAGGAGGTTTAGTATTAACCCGAGGAGGAACTTGTTTGCAGTTCAGGTGCCAGAGCACTGGCCCAGGCTGCCCAGGAGGCTGTGGAGTCTCCTTGTCTGGAGCCATTGCAGAGCTGCCTGGACACATTGCTGTGTGAGCTGGTCTAGGTGATCCTGCTCTGGCAGGGGGGTTGCACTAGATGATCTTTCTAGGTCCCTTCCAGCCCCTGACATACTGGGACACTGTGTGTTAGCTGAGGAGGCAGGGCTGAGTTTGGATTCCTCTGGTGAATGGATAGCAGCCCCAGCACATTGAGCCACCAGGGGAGCTGAGGGAGCTGAGCTGCAGTGGCAGCTTGCTGGCTAATGGCCTTACAACGGGCAAAGGCTGCTTCAGGAGATGTGGCTGTGGCTGGAGGCAATTGGGCAATCACAGAATCATGAAATCATGGAATCATTGTGGTTGGAAAGGACCTCTGAGATCCTCAAGTCCAACATCCACCCAGCAGTGCCATGCACCCAGCACTAACCCGTGGTCTCAAGCACCATGGGTCCAGAGTATTTGAACACTGCCAGGGATGGAGACTCCACACCTCCCTGGGCAATATGAGCCAATGCCTGAGAATCCTTGCAGGGAAGAAATTCTTCCTAATATCCAACCCAAACCTCCCCTGGCACAGCTTGAGTGCATTTCCTCTTGTCCTGTCACTTGTTCCTTGGGAGAAGAGATCAACCCTCACCTCATCCCAACCTTCTTTCAGGGAGTTGCAGAGAGAGCTAAGGTCTGCCCTGAGCCTCCTCTTCTCCACACTAACCAAGCCCAGTGCCCTCAGCTGCTCCTCAGCACACTTGTGCTCTAGACCCTTCCCCAGCTTCCTTGCCCTTCTCTGGACACACTCCAGCACCTCAATGTCCTTCTGGCAGTGAGGAGCCCAAAA
>VWZO01002087.1:50264-62878 GCA_013396975.1 Bucco capensis
CTCCCTCCATCCCCCATCCCTTCCTCTCTCCATCCCACTCCTCCTCCATCCTCCTTCCCTTCCTGCCTCCATCCCCCCCCTCTTCCTCCCTCCCTCCATATTCTTTCCGTCTCCATCTTCCCAAGCTTCCTGCTCTCCTTCCTGCTCATTCCGCAGAGCCTGTGGGTGCCTGTGCCCTGCTAGTGCTGCTGCATCCCTGGATGGGTTGAGCATGCTCAGCCCAAGGCTGTGGTCCCCATGCTGAGGATGTGCCCTGCTCCAGGAGCCTGTTCCCAGCTCAGAGGGGGCTGTGCCCTGCACTGAGCTCAGAGCATTCCAGAGGGCTTGGAGACACAGGTTCCACCTCACTCTGCAGGGAAAAGGGCTTCTTGGAAGGGGTTTGAGGGATGGAACCATCTGCCACCTTGCTCCAGGTTAGTTGAGGCTCTGCTGAGCTGCTGGCTGTGTGCAGCACACATGGAGGATGCCACAGGGGAGGAGTTGTTCCCACTGAGTGTTTCTGGTGGAAATTCCCAACCTCCATGTGATGCTGCAGTGCCAGAACACCTCCTCCCTGGGCTTCCCAGCACCCAAACCCACAGCTTTTGGGTTTAGAAACCAAAACCCACTCTCTTTCTATTTTTTCCACCCCCAACCAGCATAAATCTTCTAATCCTAGATTGGTGATTTCCTATCAGGGATCCTCAGTGGATTTCCCAGCCCCATGCAGAGCCAAGGGCTGGGAGAACCTTCCATGGGATGGGTGCTCAGGCAGCTGTGCCAGGAGAGAATCCATGGGATGGGTGCCCAGGCAGCTGTGCCAGGAGAGAATCCATGGGATGGGTGCTCAGGGAGCTGTGCCAGGAGAGAATCCATGGGATGGGTGCTCAGGCAGCTGTGCCAGGAGAGAATCCATGGGATAGGTGCTCAGGCAGCTGTGCCAGGAGAGAATCCATGGGATGGGTGCTCAGGCAGCTGTGCCAGGAGAGAATCCATGGGATGGGTGCTCAGGCAGCTATGCCAGGAGAGAATCCATGGGATGGGTGCTCAGGCAGCTGTGCCAGGAGAGAATCCATGGGATGGGTGCTCAGGCAGCTGTGCCAGGAGAGAATCCATGGGATGGGTGCTCAGGCAGCTGTGCCAGGAGAGAATCCATGGGATGGGTGCTCAGGCAGCTGTATCTCCATGGTGCTCACCCAGCCATGCTGCTGCTGCCTGCAGGAGCCCTGTGCTTCCCAGTCCAAGTGTTCCCCATCCCCCTTGCTGGATCCATGGGCAAGGGAATCAGCATGGATCATGCCATGGTGTCTCTTGGGATTGAGCCCAGAGCCCATCCTGCTGCTCTTATTAAGTTGGAGCTTATCCTGGCAGGAGCCAGCCATGAGCAAGGTGCAGGCAGGGGCTGGGAGATTAGCTCCCAAAGCTGCTGAGGTCAGGCCTGGAGAGCCCCAAAGCCTGGGGCTGGGTTGTGAGGAGGGAACTGTGTGAGTGAGGCCTTGCAAGGCTCCATGGGGTAGAGCTGGCACCTCAGAGCCCCAAGGGAAGCAGAGGGAATTGCCCTGCATCCCTGGACCATGCTGGCAGGGTGATCCCATGGCCCCATCTCTCAGCGAGCTGGATGCAGCCAGCAGCATCACATGCAGTTGCTTCCCTGCCTCGAGGCTAAGGTGACACACTCTGTGACATCCATGATGTCACCTGGGCATCACACCTGGCTGCTGCCTGACCAAATGATCCATGGCACTCGTGTGGGAGGAAGTCACAAGCCCTGGGGACACGTGCTGTGGCTGAGGGGGATGCAGTGGCCTGGCCTGGGTGGGTGGAGCATCCTTGGGTTGGGGAAGCCCATTTTCTGCCCACCTGCTCTGCGAAGAGCTCCAGTGCCTGTGCCTCCCCCTCTGCTCCCCTCCTGCAGGACAGAGACTTCCTGATGACCTTCAACACATCCCTGCACCGCTCCTGGTGGATGGAGAACGGGCCAGGCTGCCTCGTGACCCCTGTGCTCAACTCCAACCTGGCCCCTGAGGACCATCATGTCATCACTGTCACTGGCTGCCTGCTCGACTACCAATACATCGAGGTGCTCAGCAGTGCCACCCAGATCTTCCTGGCGGTAAGGACACCTGCTGCCACCTTGCCTCCTGAGCCCACAGGATCATGCAGTGCATCCCCCCTGCTCCAGCAGCCTCACCCCCAGCACCTTGCCCAGCATCACCTCCAGGGGCCTTGGCAATCTCTGCACACAAGGACACTCCACAAGCTCTCTGGGCAGCCTGGGCCAGGGCTCTGCACCCTCACAACAAACAACTTGCTCCTCCTGCTCCCATGGAACCTGCTGGCTTCCAGTGTGTGCCCATTGCCCCTTGGCCTGGCCCTGGGCACCACTGAGCAGAGTGTGGCCCCAGCCTCTTGCCCCCTGCACCCTTCAGCTCTTGCTGAGCATGGAGCAGCTCCCCTCTGGCTCTGCTCTGCTCCAGGCTCAGCAGCCCCAGGGCTTTCAGCCTTTCCTCCTCACACAGCTGCTCCAGTGCCCTCAGCATCTTGGGAGCCTCTGCTGGACTCTCTGCAGCAGTTCCTTGTCTCTCTTGGACTGAGGAGCCCACAACTGGGCCCAGAACTGTGGCTGTCTAGCCCTGTGACTGCCCTGATCTTGCCCAGGTTCCCCTGGGATGCTCTCAGCCCCCCACCTTGCAGCAGTCCCCACACACACACCATGCTGCTTACCTTGTATCACAGTATCTGAGGATGTCAGGGGTTGGAAGGGCCCTAGAAAGATCATCTAGTGCAACCCCCCTGCCAGAGCAGGAGCACCTAGACCAGCTCACACAGCAATGTGTCCAGGCAGCTCTGCAATGGCTCCAGACAAGGAGACTCCACAGGCTCCTGGGCAGCCTGGGCCAGTGCTCTGGCACCTGAACTGCAAACAAGTTCCTCCTCAGGTTAATACTAAACCTCCTGTGGTCCAACTTGCTCCCATTCCCTCTTGTCCTACCATTGGATGCCATGGAGCAGAGCCTGGCTCTCTCCTCCTCACACTCACCCTTCCCATATTTCTAAGCATTGCTGAGGTCTCCTCTCAGTCTCCTCTTGTCCAGGCTGAAGAGACCCAGCTCTCTCAGCCTGTCCTCCTAGGGCACATGCTCCACTCCTTTCAGGATCTTGCTGGCCCTGTGCTGGACTCTCTCCAGCATCTCCCTATCCTTGTGGAGCTGAGGGGCCCAGAATTGGACACAGCATTCCAGGTGAGGCCTCCCCAGGGCACAGGAGAGGGGAGAAGAACCTCTCTGGCTCTGCTGTCCATCTCCCTGATAACTGAGTTCTCTCTGCCCACTTCTGTTTTGCAGCTCTTTGGCTTTGTCTATGCCTGCTACGTCAGCAAAGTGTTCCTGGAGGAGGAGGACAGCTGTGAGTGCTTGTGCCCTGGGCAATGGGTGGGGGGAACACAGCCCCAGAGCTGAGGCCAGCCAGCACCTGGCCAGGGGAGCAGGAGTGATGCCTGGCTCACAGGCAGCTGAAGGGCTCCCTTTAGTTGGGGGTTTTGCCCCATTTTTCCACCCCAAATGAGGCAGATGCACTGGGGTGCAATGTGTCACCCCCTGCCACCTGCAGGCTCCCTGTCCCAGCCTTGAGGAGGCTGCTGCACCCTGGCCAGGGCTGGGAGAGGAGTGGGCTGGGGACAGCAAGGCCACAGGAGTGCAATGCTCTCAGTCTCCAGGAGCAGGAGCAGACTCATCCAACATCTGGGATCAGGCTTCACCCCCACAGCAGCCCAGGAGGAGGCTGAGATGGTCCCTGGTCCCCATGCCAGCATCACAGCACTGAGTCCAGCTCCCATGGAAGCTGGGATGCTGATCCAGGATGCTCATCCCTCCCTGTGCATGGCCACTCAGGGCTGGATTTGGGGCTGGCATCACTCTTGCTGCTTCTCCCTGAGCCACATGCAGAGCATCTCCCTCAGGGTCCCTGGTCTAGCATGGCAGAGAGGATTTATCATGCCCTGATAAATGCCATGGGAATGCTGCTCCTGGGGTGGATCTAGCCCCAAGGAGCTGCAGCAAAGCTGCTCTCCCTGCCCCCAGCTCCCAGCCACCCCCCACCTCCCCTTTCCAACAGCCACCTGGGGCCAAGGGACAAAGAGCTGGGGAGCACAATGTCCCCTAGCCAGCAGCCCCAGGGACAGTGGGGAGACAGCACCCTGCTCAAGCTTTTCCATCCCAAAACAAAGGGAAAAGAGGCAATTCAAGCAAATGGACAAGCTGAGTTTTGATGCAGTCTGTGTTGTGCTCCCCACTCAGACACCAAGCCCCCTCTGAGCTCCCCATTCCCAGTTAACCAGGTAGCTCAGGCTGTCACCAGCCCATCCCATGAAATCCTCATCTGGCATTGAATTGCTGCCAGCTCCTGGCAGGGCTGTGCCTCAAGCAGCACAGCTAATCCCCCTCAGGTGGGCTCAGCATGGAGCTCCTTCCCCCCAGCAGTGGGCTCAGCATCACTGCTGCTGCCATGCACCCAGAGGAGGGTCCAGGCTCCAGCATCCCAAGGGATTCCCCTCCTACTGCTGCAGCTGCTGTGATAGACAAGGGAAATCTCCCTGTGCAACGGGACACTGCCTGTGGTGAGGATTTGTTCCTGTACCCAGGGAGCTGGCAAGAAGGTTTATCTACTGCTGGTGGCTTTGGAGAGTGTTTGCATTCAGCCAAACTCCTGCATTCACTACACTGTCAATATTCATGCTGCTGGAGCCCAGCATCCAAATGCAGCTTCTTGAATGGAATACCTGATTGGATTTGGAAATGGATGGATGGTGTCAGGATGGAGAGCTGCCTGAATATTAAGTTAGGGAGATAAAGACACTGGGAGCACTGGGCTGCTCCCTGGGCACCTGTATGGGAAGCTACCAGGCTCCTGGCTCCATGGGGATCCTGCCATGTGGATACTCCCTGGCTGCCCTGGTGCCTGTTCCTGGGCTGGCTGAGCAGCCACTGCCTGTGCCCAGGGGAGAGATCAGGTCTAGGTGCACACAGAGTGATCATGAGAGATGCTGAGCTTCCCCAACCACCCACTGCTCCAAGGTGAGCTGAAGGGCTGGCATCTGTCACCAGCATCCTTCCAGGGAATGGCTGGGGGCTCACTGGGCAGGACTGGAAATGACAGCCCTCAGAACTGCTAGATAGGAGTCTGCAATTCCCCTGCATGGCAGCATTTAAAGCAGATGTAATTCCCTCCTAGTTTTCCTTCAGTGCCCACTCTGGAGACAGGACATTGGACCCACTTGGTCCAGCTCTTGTGGGGAGGAGGAGAGAGCCACAGGGATCTCTGCAAGTCACAGCAGCTCCTCTCCTCCAGTTCTCACTGGCACTTCCCTGGGATGCTGCTGCTAGCTGGGATGCTGCTGTGCCCTGGGATGGTCCATTTCCCTGGGATGCTGCTGCTGTGCCCTGGGATGCTGCTGTGGTGACCCAGGATGTTGCATTTCATGGGATGCTGCTATGACTCCAGATGCTGCCACAGCCTGGCATGCAGCACTTCCCCAAGGATGCTGTGGTGACCTGGGATGCTGGGATAACCCACGATGTTGTGGCATGCCAGAATGTTGCACCAACTTGGGATAGTGCCCTTTCCCAGCATGCTGTCAGGACCTGGGATGCTGCAGTGAGCCAGGATGCTACTGCAGGCTGAGATGCTGCACTTCCCTGGGATGCTGCACTTCCCTGGGATGCTGTGGTGTCCTGAGGATGCTGTGTGGCTCCTGGCTGCCCTGAGGGTGGGGGGAGGCAGGGCAATGGCCTCTCTGCCCTCCCCAGCTCACCTGCCTGCTCTCTCCACTCTCCCCAGTTGACTTCATTGGTGGGTTTGACTCCTATGGCTACCAAGCACCCCAGAAGACCTCACACCTACAGCTCCAGCCACTCTACACGTGAGTCCATGCAGGCCTTGGGGGTCCTCAGGGGGGTCCTCATGTGCCTCATGCCCTCCAGAGAAGGCCACATCCTCTGGAAGCTGCCTGACCTCAATGTCCAGATGAAGACTGGTGAGGAGTGGTGTCCCTCAGGGGTCTGTACTGGCCCCAGGACATAGTGGCATGGAGTGTACCCTCAGCAGGTTTGCAGGTGACACCAAGCTGAGTGGTGCTGTTAACATACCTGATGGAAGAGATGCATCCAGAGAGACCTGGACAAGCTGGAGAAGAGAGTGCATGAGGTTCAACATGGCCAAGGGCAAGGACCTGCACCTGAGTTTGGGGAAACCCTGGGATCAATCCAGGCTGGGGATGTAGGGATGGGGAGCAGCCCTGAGGAGGATTTGGGGATACTGGTGAGTGACAAGCTGGAGATGAGGTGGCAATGTGAGCTCCCAGCCCAGAAGCCAAGCATGGTCTGGGCTCATCCCCAGCAGTGTGGCAGCAGGGCAGGGAGGGGATTGTGCCTCTGCTCTGCTCTGGGCACAGCTCAGCTGCAGGGCTGGGGCAGCTCTGGAGTGCTCAGCACTGCAGAGCCATGGAGCTGGGGCAGCAGGGACACAGGAGTCCCAGCAATGCTGGGAGGGCTGGAAGCTCTCTGCTGGGAGCACAGGCTCACACAGTTGGGCTTGTTGAGCCTGCAGAAGAGAAGGCTCCAAGGAGACCTTCCTGCAGCCTGCCAGTGCTTCAAGGGTCTATCAGAAAGATGGGGAGAGACTTTTTATCAGGACCTGTTGGGACAGGACAAGAGGTGATGGTTTGAAACTAAAGAAGGAGATTTAGACTAAAGAGAAAGAAGAAATTCTTTCCCCTGAGGGTGGGGAGAGCCTGTGCCAGGTTGCCCAGAGAGGTGGGAGATGTCCCATCCCTGGAACTATTCCAGGTTCATCCATGGGGCTGTGAGCAACCTGCTCTAGTTGCAGATGTCCTTGTTGACTTGAAGTGGTTGGACTAGATGACCTATAAATATCTCTTCCCACCCAACCCATTCAGTGATCCTGTGATGCTCAGGGATGCAGGAGCTCTTCCCAGCCTCAGTCCAAAGCCTGGTGGCTCTGGTGGGGCTGGGGCTGAGCAGATTTTTGGAGGATCATGAGCTTGTTCTGCTTTTTCTTTGCTGAGCCCCAACACTCTGGGGTTGCCCAGGAGCAGCAGCTCTTCAGATAAGTGCAGCTGATGTTTTTCCCTCTCCCTTCCCCATTAAGCTTAACTAGATAAATGCTCCAATGAGATAAGGCTGTAAACTCTAAAGGGATTAGCCTCGTGCAGGCTCTGCCTGCTGCCAAAAATTCATTATATTTTAAGCCTTCTATGCAAATTCAAGGGCAGTTCAGGCAATTAGAGACACAAAGCAGGGGCTGGGCTGGAACAAATGCATTTGTGATACTGCTCAGCCCTCCCTGGGTGGTGGGGCACAGAGAGTCTCTGGTGTACCCACAGCAGGTGCAAGGATGCTATGCACCCTGCACAGTGGCTAGCCTTCCCCAGGAGCCCTCCAGCCCTGCCAGTGTGGGACAGGAGCTTCCCAGGATGGGGACATGGATGGTGGCACAGGAGTTTCACCATGGTGTCATCCTGGGCTGGGAGTCAGGGCAGCACTCATCACCTATCACAGTATCTGAGGATGTCAGGGGTTGGAAGGGCCCTAGAAAGATCATCTAGTGCAACCCCCCTGCCAGAGCAGGAGCACCTAGACCAGCTCACACAGCAATGTGTCCAGGCAGCTCTGCAATGGCTCCAGACAAGGAGACTCCACAGGCTCCTGGGCAGCCTGGGCCAGTGCTCTGGCACCTGCACTGCAAACAAGTTCCTCCTTGTGTTAATACTAAACCTCCTGTGGTCCAACTTGCTCCCATTCCCTCTTGTCCTACCATTGGATGCCATGGAGCAGAGCCTGGCTCTCTCCTCCTCACACTCACCCTTCACATATTTAAGCATTAATGGGGATCAACAGGGGTGTCCTGCCCTGCTCCAGGGATGGGACATGTCTCCTGGCTGGTGTCTCCTAGGGAACTCAGACCTGCCTTGGTGGGATGGTGCTGAGGGCTCTTGTGGGCCCAGCTGCAGGGTGAGTGCAGCATAGAGTCACAGAATCATTTTGGGTGGAAGAGACCGAAAGGTCAATCATCAAGTTCAATCATTACCCAGCACTGCCAGGACACCACTAACCATGTCCCACAGCTCCAGGGTGTTTGAATCCCTCCAGGGATGGAGACTCCACCACAGCCCTGGGTGGGATTGACAAACCTTTGGGGGAGGAAGTTGTTCCTAATGTCCAACCTAAACCTCCCCTGACACAACTTAAGGCTTTTCCCTCTTGTCCTATCACTTGTTGCTTGGGAGAAGAGACCAACCCCCAGCTCACTGCAAGCTCCTTGCAGGGAGTTGTAGAGAGAGCTAAGGTCTGCCCTGAGCCTCCTCTTCTCCACACTAACCAACCCCAGTGCCCTCAGCTGCTCCTCAGCACACTTGTGCTCCAGACCCTTCCCCAGCTTCCTTGCCCTTCTCTGGATGTGTCCAGAGAGAAGACAGACCTTCTAGCAGGAGCTGTTGGGACAGGACAGGGAGTGATGGTTTGAAACTAAACCAGGGAGAATTAGAGTAAACAGAAGGAAGAAGTGTTTTCCACTGAGGATGGTGAGAGCCTGGCCCAGGTTGCCCAGAGAGGTGGGAGATGTCCCATCCCTGGAAGCATTGCAGCTCAGGTTGCTTGGGGCTCTGAGCAAGCTGCTCCAGTTGCAGATGTCCCTGCTGCCTGCAGGGGTTGGGCTAGATGACCTCTAAATGTCCTTTCCTACTGAAACCGCTCCATGATCCTATGATTCTCTCCCCAGGTCTGGATAACCTCCTGCTGCCCTAGATCTGGTCCCAGGCTGACGTGGGAGCCAGAGGTGACAGGACCCCCCCAGAGCAAACTGCCCCACACCTGATGACATGAGCCCAGCGAGGGAGGGGACACCACACAGAGCCACCAGCTCTCCTCCTGCTTCCCTGCACCTCACAAGAGCCCTGAAAAGGGAGCCAGGAGCTTCACATCCATCCCACCCTGGATGCTCCGAGCCCACAGCAGGATCAGGGGGAGATGGATATGGGGGGCACCTTCCCCCGAAGCTGTGCCATCCTCCAGGCTCCCCCCCTGTGCCATGGGGACATGCAGGGAGGTGACATCTCTCACTGGACACCGTTTCTTCTGTTTCCCCCAGGCTGGTTTTCCCTTGGAGCAGCAGGGCCCTTCCCGGAGTGCCGGGCAGGAGCAGGGCCTGGAGCAGGACTGGGGCAAGAAGCAGCCAGTTTGGAGCAAACTGGGACCAGGGGCAGGGGATGAACCTTGGGATGGGGACAGCAGGACACAGAGAGCAGCTTTGTCCTCTGCAGGGTTTCCTGCAACACTGGGGCTGGGAGTCAGGCTGCTCCCATAGCTGGGGCTTTGCTCCCATAGCGGGTGGTCCTCTGCAAGGGCTCGGGCTTTGCTCGCATAGCTGGGGCTTTGCTCCCATAGCTGGGGGGTTTGGTCCCATAGCTGGGGCTTTGCTCCCATAGCTGGGGCTTTGCTCCCAAAGCTGGGGCTTTGCTCCCATAGCTGGGGGGTTTGCTCCCATAGCTGGGGGGTTTGGTCCCATAGCTGGGGCTTTGCTCCCATAGCTGGGGCTTTGCTCCCAGAAGGAATTTTCCAGCCTCTCCTGGTTGGCTGAAGCAGTGTCAAAGGGGCTTGGTCCAGGATGCTTCCCTCCCTCTGAAGATCTGGATCCAACTGTCAGCATCTTGCCTCAACCCACCCCAAAGCTGGGGGCCATGGGGACACACAGGACTCCCCAAATCCCCCTGCCAGCCTCCCCCCTGCCCTCCTCCCTCCCTCTCCCATTCCAGGTGGCAATACTGACGCTGCTTTCACACAGCCCCTTTCTGGCTGTTTTAACCTGATGAATGTTTTGGGTTGGGTTTTGTTGGTTTTGGGTTTGATTTTGTTGTTTGTTTTTTTTTTTATTTTTCTTGGGTTTTATTAATTATTGGGGTGGGGATTTTTTTCCTTTAAAGTGCCTGAGTAGCCTCTGGCTGAGCACCAACCCCCAGGCCAACAGCGTGCCTTCAGCAAGGCTCTGCCCACCCTGGGGCTCTCCTGCTGGCCCCCAGCCCCTCACCCAGGGCTTTGGGGAGGGGAGAGCTCAGTACCCCCCTTGACCCCCACCCAATCCCTCCATCCATTTGGGCTCTGGGTGGTAAATCCATCCATCAGGCTGGGTGGCAGGAGAGGGCTGACCTCGGCACACGGGGAGTGATTCTTCTGGGGCAGAGCTGTGCAAGGTCTGTTGGCTTTGCAGGATGAGGATGAGTTGGGAATCAAAAGCCTCAGAAGCAGATGGAAGGGAAAAAGTAGTTTCTTGAAGTATCCTAGCTCCCCCTGACCTCCTTGGGCTCTGTTTTTTTCCCAGAGCTGGGATGCAGTTTCTGCCCCAAGCTCACCCTTTGCATCTGGTCGCATGAGTTTGTCCTCCCAGGTGTTTTTCTCCAGCCCTGGGGGTTATTTGGGGATGGATTTTGCACCCTGGAGGGATTTAATTGTGGTTTTTTTGGTCCTTCCCAACAAGCAGCTGTGAAGTGCCAACCACCAAAGCTGCCCAAGCCCAAACCCTGGGCAGGGGATGGGCTGCACCCCCCCAGCCCCTTTACTGCCTCCAGCCAAGCTGAGAACTTTACAGGCAATAATTTTTCCACCCTTTTCCTCTCTTTTTTTCCAAGGAAAATAGTGGTGTTCAGGCAACAGATCTCCTCCCATCCTCTAGAACACATCCCCAGCCCCAAGTGCTGCCCAGCCCTGGGGACAGCAACACCTCCAGGGTTTTGTTTCCTCCCCAGGACCAAGGATACTATTGCTGACCTGCCATGAGATGGGATAGGATGGGATGGGATGGGATGACACTGATCTGCTCAAAACCCTTCTCAAACCCAGCAGGAAGCAGAAGGAAGAGCTTGTCAGCACTTCAAACTCCTTGGAAAGAGCTTCCCTGCCTCCCTCTCTCTGTCCCTCTCTGCCTCCATCCCAGGCTTGGCAGGAGCCAGGCACCAGTACTCTGCCTCTTTTGCTTTTCTTTCTTTTCCATTGGCTTGTTTTTATACCAGACTGTATTTGTAATGTGATCTGAGGATTTCTTTTCTAATCTGTAATTATAAAAGTCAAAGGAAAGTTTCATCCAGTGGCTGTTCTGCTTTTGGGGCACTACCAATCCCTTCAGAAGTGGTGAGGGTTAATTTTGGGCTCCCTCTCCTGCATTAGCAGCTTTGTGCTGAGGAGAACCCAGAACCCAGAGACTCTGCCTCCTCCCTCCCTGCCCCTGTGGAAGTTTCCTCTCTGGTAGGAAAATAACAGAAAACAATGATAAGAAAAAAGCAGAACTTCAGGAAATCAGCATCCTCCAGGCTGGGTGTGGGTACCAAAGGCTCTCAGGGCAGGGAGGGGATTGTGCCTCTGCTCTGCTCTGGGCACAGCTCAGCTGCAGGGCTGGGGCAGCTCTGGAGTGCTCAGCACTGCAGAGCCATGGAGCTGGGGCAGCAGGGACACAGGAGTCCCAGCAATGCTGGGAGGGCTGGAAGCTCTCTGCTGGGAGCACAGGCTCACACAGTTGGGCTTGTNAGGCTCGAGGGTGCTATCTGCTATCCTCTTTTTATCAGCGCTTGGAAAAGGCACTGAGGAGGAGCATGGATGGAGCCCTCCCTGGAGCTTTGTTCGCCAAGCCTAGCCATGTTGACAACGATGTTGGGACAGGACAAGAGGTGATGGTTTGAAACTAAAAGAGGAGATTTAGGCTAGAGAGAAGGAAGAAATGTTTTCCCCTGAGGGTGGTGAGAGCCTGGCCCATGTTGCCCAGAGAGCTGGGAGATGTCCCATCCCTGGAAGCATTGCAGCTCAGGTTGGTTGGGGCTGTGAGCAAGCTGCTCTAGTTGCAGATGTCCCTGCTGAGTGCAGGGGTTGGACTAGATGCTCTCCAAAGGTCCCTTCCCACCCAAACCACTCTGATCCTGTGATTCCATGACCACCCCTCATGCAATGGGAGATGTGTTGGTGTCTGGCACATCCCAGGCCTGTGCAGCATCCTCTGGGCTGGGTGCAGGTACCTTCCCTGTTTGTAGGGGTAAGCAGAGGGGTTTGCAGCCTTCCCCTGTCAGAAATATTAATAAACCACTCCAGTATATTAATAAATCCCCAAGAAAAGCATTAAGAGCTCCCAGGGGTGTTTTTTCAGGTTGAGTTCCTGAAATGATTCCAGCCCTGCCAAAAGCAGGGGGGGCTTTTCCCTGGTGGGAGATGCCAGGTTGTGGCTGCAGCCCTGTGGGGAAAGTTTCCTTCCCAAATATTCACATTTTCCATTAGCCAAGCAGCAGTGTTAATCCCCTTCAGGGTGCTGCTTACTTCACATGTGCTTTCATCCAAAGTATCCAAAGCCATTTCAGCATCTCTGGGTTTAATTGATTCCACCCCAGAGGCTCTGCTCCCACCCTCTGCCTTTGGGTTTCTCCTTTACTTGCCTTCTCCAGCTCAAGAGATGGGAGAGGTGATGGCATTGACTGCAATCTTGGGGTTTAAATCAGAGTGGAAGTGTGCTGAGGCCAGGGCAGCAAATCCAATGTCTGTGGTGACACTGGGGACAAGGACACCCTTAGCAAGTTTGCAGATGACACC
>VWZO01002089.1:0-54334 GCA_013396975.1 Bucco capensis
TAAATCAAAGCAGGTTAAATAGTAGCAACATTAAGATACAGTTCGGCGAATATTAACATTTCTCAGACAGCAGCAAAACTATTAGCTGAGGAGTGCCACTCAAGCTCTTCTCAGCTCTGAGTGCAAGGGCAATGGAGATCCTTCAGAAGACACCAATGGAGGGGAGAAAGAGCTGTCCCAGTTACATCTGTGAGCACCTGGAGAACTGGAGACTGGAGAACAGCTTCCTGTGTGCAAAGCAAAACTTGGCAGTCTTCTCCTGGCCCAGAGTAATGGAACTAAATGGCACTTAGAGCTGTCAAGGGAAGATTCTGGTTTAAGTGGAAGGAAACAAGTGATCAGCTTTGTATTTATACCTTTTCTATTCTGTCTTGGATTAAAGGTGAAATAAGCATTTGCTTTGAAGGAGCTATTTGTGAGTTAATCAGACGCTTGGAAGAGGAAGCCTGTTCAAGCCTCCTGTACTCATGTGGATGGTAAATGGGTACTGCACCTCCAGAGCCAAGAGGAGATGAAGTGATGGCAATAGGAGATGGATGAAGGTGATAAAATTGTGAGTGATGGAGTCAGGGTAGACAAGGATGGGCTCAGAGCACGAGCACTCTTTGACTGTAATGTGTGCTTAATTTTACAACTGGGAAGGGGCCTACTGAGATGAACAGAACTACTTTTAGGTCTAAATTAAGCATGTACTTAAATACTTAGCGATCTTGAAGTAAAACTTAGTCCTTGTTGTAAACTTAAAGGCTGTTAACACCAACTACATGAAATTGGTATAATTTCTGGTGAGATTTGCACGTAAATAACGATGAGAATGAGAGGAGAAGGAAGAAGAAAGAATGGCTGGAAAAGGGAGATGAGAAATGCAGAATGGTAACATACAGAACTGTATGGGTTAGGTAAGGAGACCATCTGATGCTGCTAAATTTGTGCTCTGAGAAACTGCACTTTTAGCCCCTTGTTATGTTAGGAAAAAACACTAACATTCTGACTTCTAGTGAACTGGTTTGATTTATTATTAACTGTTTTTCTGTAGAAATAACAAATGCAGACATTGGAGTATTTATGCTGTTGACTTAGCAAGGTGTTTGTTTTGTTAAAAAGAGATGAATGCCAAGAAGCTTTGCATTTATAGTAAATACACTCCAGCAATACAGTGTTTGTTGAAGTATGACAGTTTCAATCTGTTTTTTTTTTTTACATGCTGTTGAGTCCTTAGAGTTAGTATGCAAAATAATGTACTATGTTATGACATTTGTTCCTATTTGAGGTTGCAGTGCCTTGTAGGTCTGGGATAAAAGAGCATGGTAGATAGTGTTAATACAAATAAAAATTCTCTTCCATGAAAAGTTGATTTA
Organism: Bucco capensis; assembly: GCA_013396975.1. Taxonomy (NCBI): domain Eukaryota; kingdom Metazoa; phylum Chordata; class Aves; order Piciformes; family Bucconidae; genus Bucco; species Bucco capensis. The sequence goes on from VWZO01002089.1 coordinate 1,359, forward strand.
AAGAGGATGACTTTATTGTATTTTTACAAGCATTTTATTTAATTGTGTTTTTTAAAGAGTTCTGAGAAAACACAATTAAGAAATATGGCTATAAAAAGTTTGTGGTAATAGGTCCTAATCCATGTGTTAGCTCAGTTTTCCTGTTTTCAGTTAAGAATGAAGTTTTATTAGATTTTATTATCTTCCAGTTATTATGTACGACACTAAATGATGAGAACACTGAAAGCTAAAAACTCAATTTTTATGTTTGTCAGACTACATCCCATTCTAGTTATGAATGAATCCAATCTTCCCTGCAACTGCTGAACTGTTTTTCATTGTTAAGGAGAAAAAAATTTGTAACAAATTGTCAAAGAAGATTTATTTTGATTCCTGACAGATGCAAAACTATAATGATAATTGTGTTTATCAGTCTGTGTTGGTAAGGTGTTATATTGCTTCCTGAAGGTGCTATCCATTACAATGTAGTGCATTTATATTCATCTTAAAGATGGTTGGGGTTTTTTGTTTGTTTGAAATAAAAACAACAATTGAAAATGAGTTGTAGTATAATTGAAATGAGGCATACAAATTATGGATTTCATGGCCCTTTTCCCCACATCTCCGATGCACAGACACACACAGACAGTAGTTTATAAAAAGGCTTTTAAAAGAATTGATCTTCACATCTAGAATGCCACTAATGATTATTTCTTCAAATAATGCCTTTAAAATCTACACTATTGGATTCTCTTGCTAAATTTGACATCCTTGGAACTGGTAATGTTGCCGCAGAGTTAATTTATCAAAAGATGCAAAAAGTTCAAAGAAAGTAAGTGTATCCAAACATGTGGTTTCTGCAGTTCTCTTGTTTTTACAATTTACCAAAATGTTTATTGCAGAAACATTTTTGCCTACTTGGACATTTGCAAGTTGAGTCATTTTAAATATTTGTTTACTTCAAAATGAATTTCTGTCCTAAAAAATTTGTAAAAGTCTGGGGGGAGTTTTTGTAATCCTAAAATTTCCTTTCCTTTTTCAGCAAGGTGAAGCCCTATTAGAAACTCAGAAAATATTTTTACAAGGACAAGTAAAGGACAAAGGTTAATGAAAACTCATGAGAAAAATACTGCTATTTTTAGTCATGTTTGTAGATGAACAAAGACAAGAAAAACTGTTGCCATAATAACCAGATGCCATTTATTAAATACTTGTACAAGTTCTTGGGACTGCTCATGTTGTTTTTAATAGGTCTTCTCATAGGAAACTCTCAGAAGGCTGAGGGTAAACTAGTGTCATGGTGTTTAAACATAGGCAATTACAGGCCTGTCAGCTCCCCATCAGTCTCACACAAAATAATGGAACAGCTGAAATCAGGTTCAGTTAATAAGGAGATAAAACATAGTAGTATAACAAATGCCAATCAATGTGTTTTCATAGACTATATTTTGCAGAACAAAATTGGTAAATAAATGCAGTTACTGGATTTTGTTACTAAAGCTACTAATATGTAATAATAGTAGTAGCAGATGCTGGGCATAACAGGGTTATAACAGGGTTGGATGTGACATAGTTCCATTTGATATCTTAAGAAATGAAAATGATATAATGTCAATGTGGCAAACCTTAAGTATTCCTGGCTGGCTGACAGGCTTTAAAATGCAGTCATGAATTGTGAATCACCATCTCCTTTTTAGTGGGATGCTGTGAGGATTGTTGCTCATCCCTGCTGTCTGACAGGTTTATCAGTGATCAGTCAGTTGACTGCTGCTAGATTTTTCAGATGATGACGACTTCTGGACTGTTATTTAATGAAAAGTCTGATTAGCAATAGCCTATGATCACTTGGAAAACTATACCCACAGTAACAACTCTATGTTAGTAGCCAAATTCAAAATCACCCACCTAGGAACAAAAAAGATGAGTGACTTCTTTTTTTTTTTTTTTTTTCTTTTTCACATGTGAAGGTTTCTCAGGAATCACTGACTTGAACTATCATGAAGGTCAGAATAGCTCATCTGAGTTCTTTCTGTTATAATAGGATTGAAACAGGTCACTGTGATCCACCTGTTCCTGCCCATGAAATAGACACAAGCTGGATGGTCGCATCCAGAGGGTAGTGGTCGATGGCTCGAAGTCCAGCTGGAGATCAGTGACAAGTGGTGTCCCTCAGGGCTCTGTACTGGGGCCTGTACTGTTTAATATTTTTATAAACGATATCAACAGCAGCATTGAGTGCACCATCAGCAAGTTTGCAGATGACACCAAGCTATGGGGTGCTGCTAATAAGTTGGAGGGGTGGGATGTCATCCAGAAGGACCTGGACAAGCTGAAGAGGTGGGCCCAGGTGAACCTCATGAGCTTCAACAAGACCAAGTGCAGGGTCCTACACCTGGGTCAGANTGAGGCCCCATCCCTGAAGGCATTCAAGGTGAGGCTTGACAGGGCTCTGGGCAACCTGATCTAGTTGGGGATGTCTCTGCCCACTGCAGGGGGGTTGGACTAGATGACCTCCAGAGGTCCCTTCCAACCCAAACCATTCTATGATTCTATGATAATAGGAATGTGCATTTTTAAGTTTAGTTACTCATTAGGTGGTTTAGCAAGGGTCGTAAAGCAGACTTTTTTTCCATGCAGTGTATTTAGTGCTATTATGTTTGTTGGGCCTGAAAGAATTAGGTCCAATGCTTGATAGGTCATGGTAGACGATCAGTATGTCTCTTCTGATGTCAAGCTAGTAAATATTGGTGTTACTGACAGTGTAACACCTGTCACCTTTAGTAGGATTCCAGCAGCTACATAACTGTTTCTTTTCCTTTCAGAAATCTTCTGCTCCTTAATCGAAGAAGCTGTTAGGATATGGTCATTCCATGGAACTGAAGTATTGGTGAATTAATCCAAGTTCTTTAAAGGACTGTAAAATGGAGCCAATAACATTCAGTGTTAAAAAGTGTCAAACGCCTAGTGATTTCTCAGCAAGTTTCAGTCTCCAGCTTGTCGGTTCTCTGCCAGTTCATTCTCTAACCACCATGTCAATGCTGCCTTGGATTGTGGCAGAGATCCGAATGCTCAGTACAAAGTCTTCCAAAGAAGAACCTAGCGTCAGCCAAATCCGACTTCATGTTTCACCAGCAAGTTTACGCTGTGAGCCAGACACAGGGAAAATCCAGCAGTGGGATCCTTTGATTTGTTCAAGTTTGTTTGAATACAAGCCACAGCATGTCCTCAAACTGATTCACAACAGTCATGATCCAAGCTACTTTGCTTGTCTGATAAAGGATGGAGCAGAAAAACAGCAAAGCATCTGCTATGTATTTAAAGCTGATGATCAGACAAAAGTAAGTAAAAAGAAAAAAAAACAACAAAGCAACCAATCCTGAAGTTGCTTTTGTGCTGTTTAAAACCTTACATTATGGCGTAAGATTTTTATGGTTGCATTTGCAATTAGGAACTGGATCTCCCTAAAACTTTACCAACAGGTGTCACCTTATTAAATGATTCATTTGAATTTGAACTGCTCAATGTTTGAAGTGGAAGGTGTGTGAATCTTCTACAGAATCAGAGCCTGAATTTCATCAGGTCAAAAAGTACTTTAGTTTGGGATCTTGGCCCTCAAGTCAGTGAGAGTTTTTCTGTTGATGTCACTAGGGCTAGGGTTTCATCCTTGAGTCTCTGTGAACTTTATCTAATCCTGTGGTCAGACCTCTCAAATTTCTGTTTTCCTGAGCTGAGACCTATGCAACTGGGAAATAGAGATACCTCCTTTCTCAGAAGGAGGAGAGGGTAGGGTGGAGCCTCCATACGTAGCATACCTCCAACCACAGGACACGGGAAACTCCTTCCTAGCTGTGTAATCCACAGAGCCTGGCAGGTGTTGGAGAATGGGAGAGAGGCCACAGTGCAGTACTGTGACTGTGTTAGGCACAGACTTACTGCTGCATGGCATGAGACAGGAGTTGGGTGTCCATGTCTCATGCTGTGGGTGAGATTTGGCTCAGCCTGCATTTCCTAGGAGCAAGTTGGGTGTTTGCTGATAAGGGTATGACTTGGGATCAACATTAAAATAGTCAATTGCTTCTTTTTTTGAGACAACAACTCTTGTGAGTGAGTAAGGTGAGTAGGATTTGGCACAAGTGTGTTGTGATCTATTGGGACAAAACAGTCACATATAACTCGTCTCTTAAGTATAGACTCTAGTTACAATGTTGGAAAACAGTATCTTCTTACATGCTCCTTGCTTGGCTGATAGGAGATGTCCTGCTGAAGCACTTTGGAGGCATTATGTGAATATACACTGCACATGGGATTTATGCCAACCTGAGCAATTGCAAAACATTGTACAGTTCTAAATCCATGGTCTCAAGCTTAGAGCTCAAAACATATGGAAACAGCTTTAGTTAAATCCCCCCCAGATAAAAAGGCAGTTCTGGTAAATTAGAAGGCAACTACATGTAAATCGTAAGCATTCAAGTGAGAAATCCTGTCAAGTTAAAATGTGGAATACTCAATTTATATATGTAAGGGAGCAGAAATGAGGAAGAGATGTTTCAGAACTTGACATTGAATAGAAATTGATAAATGCATTTTGCAAATTGCTTGTGCACTCACTTTTGTTCATTTTTGACATTCTTTGATTCTAGGATTATGGTGAATCCACAGCAGTGATCACCTCCAGTACATTTTTTGTTGCATTTTCTTTGGCAACAGAAGATTGAAGTACTTTTTTCCTCATGTTTTATCAAACTCCTAGACATATTTGAAATGAAAGAAAAAAAAATAAATCTCTAGTTAAATCTGTAGTTGTGTCTAAATATTTTTGGAGAGAACACCCAGAATCCTTGCATGCCTGTTTTAACTACTTAGCTTCAGATTCATATGGCTCTCTGTCCATTCAAAAAGTATGCTTCACCTTGCAAGGGTGGTTTCTCTTGATGTTTTTGCAGGCTAGGTTCTAGGTTCCTAATTAGGAGGTAGACAACTAATCAGCATTTCTGGACCTATATTTTAAGAAAAGGATAATTAAAATATCAAGTGTTCTTATCTTAAAATGTTCTGCCTGTTTTACTTAAATTCGGTGTATGTATGGCTAGGCTTCACGAATNTCAGTGTAATTTCTGATTAATCAATCTTTTAAGTAAGTTCCTTATGCTTTATAGGGTGTTGTTACTCTTCTCTGAATATTGTCATATAATGCCTTTTAGCTAATTGTTGTTTGGGTATTTATCAAAAGGATTGAACTGATGTTACCAGTTTTGCAGATATTCAACTTGAAAGCATAGGTGTATGCCGTTCCCTTCATTACAAATTGAAGGAGCAGGTTGTTAAAAGTGAGTGGAGATGAAGAATTTAGCACTATATTGCTGCAGCTTATGTTCAGCTTCAGAAGAAACAAATTTTAGGAACTGGCCCTTTGCAGCACATGTGGCTCAGCAGACTTCTATGCTGCCATTCTGGCTCCTGAGGACGCTTTTTTTCCATTTCCTTCAGCTCTGTAGAAGAGACATAGTCCAGATGGGTTTACTCGCTAAGTTTGTGTGTTTATAACAACTTTTTACCCAGCAATCTTGGACATCCAAACTTTTATGACAATTGCACTTCATCTGTTTTTGTTTGGAAAAAACCCCAATTAGTGCCTAGTTACAATAATACTGTAAACTGCAAGAGCCACAGTTCTTTGTATCTGCGTAGATAAATCTGTACTAGGGCTGTATTTGACAAACAGTTCTCATATTAGGTCAGGTCTGACTGAGGATTTGAAGTAGAAGATGTTTAATGGCTTTGCAAAGACGTTTTGAGAATATCTTCACCTTAGAATAAGCAGAACAAAAGAGGGGAGAAGGATGTCTGTGGGAGAAGTACTACACTAGGAAGATTAGTTTAAGGTGAAAGCAGGTGAGTAAAAGACTGAAGAGTGAAGGCCTTTGAAGAGGAGGGATAAGAAATTTGAACTTCATGCAGACAGAGGAATAGCACTGGGAGGTGGTAGAAAGTACAGAAATCCAGGAATGGTCAGGCTTTTAGCATCAGCTATGCAGATATCTTGCAGTCCATTAACTGTAGTTGTACTCCTTCATATATACAAATTGAGCAAGAACGTGTATTTGATTAGAGAAGAATTGTATTACTGTTTATATGAAAGCATTTTGTTAATGGGATATGATTTTTTCTGGGTAATATTTAGCTAAAAACTAGACTTGATCGTGTGAGCACATGTGCAGTGTTTTTCCTGGATATGAATACAGGGCTGTTAGGTTCATTGTTGCTCTGTTACCATTTTATCCACTTTAGAGAAGAAATCAGTGGACAGGTAATTAATAATGTCAGGATTCTTTGCAAGGAATTTTTTGTTCTGCTGTTCTTTAGGAGTGAAAGAAAAGGCAGTGCCCTGTTGTGGTCTTTGTCTTCATTCTGTAGGATCTTGTATAATTACTTCCATTGCACAAGGATGGCACACTTTCCCTGTTCTTACAGCAGTATGTAGGGAAGGATGAGAGAAGCTTTCCTGGCAGACTGCTTCTTGGCATATTACTTGAAAACAAGCACATGCATTTAGAGATCATTCCACTCCATTTAGTACTAAAAGGACAGATTTACACTGCCTAGGGAGAGCTTTTCTTAAGGATTAGAGTTCCCTTTTTAAGTAGATCTGTTGGATATGGGATCTGGAGCCTTGCTTCCTTCTTCATGTATAACCTCAGTAAGTTTCCGCTAGTTACAGATAGTGGAGTTTCTTATCCCTTCACCCTTATTCTATTGAGGTTCTCGTGGGACCTCATGATTGAGCAATTTCTGCCTGAGAGTGGCACTGAAGCATTAATGCATATTCTTTGTAGGTGCTCAGGGATGGAGCTGGATTTAATTGTGTTGCCTGCAAGGAGCTTGTGAAGACTACTGATAGGTCATAGATGGGGATTATATATACTGTGTTGAGTAATGGTGGTGAAAGCTGAGAAAAAATTAACTCTCCAGTGAATCTGTGCTTGTAGGATAGTACTTTCATCGTAACACAGACTTGTTGAACAGTTTGGCCAGAGTGCTTGGGTACTGTAGGTGTGTGATGGCTTAAATGAAAACATATATGCTACCAGCCTACATAGCTTCCCAGTAACCTCTGTTCTGACATTTGCTTACATTCTACAGAAATGTGATGCTGTTGACATCACTGTTGTTGCTGAAAACTGTATACATTAAAAATTGTTGGAATTTTTGTCCTTCTTTTGAGATGTGATAGTTTGAAAGTATTTGGAACTCTGAGGTGTGCACTTTCCTTCATAAGCTCATTTTCCACAAACGCAGCACCACTTCCTTTCTGTAGGACACTTTAGCATGTTCTTGCTGTGACTGGTACATAACTTAGTGTGAACAAATGTAAAAAGTTCAGTCCGGACAGTTCAGATTTTGAAAGAGTTAAGTTTAATTTTTTTTTTTTTTTTTTTCCTTCTTTAAGAACTCTGGATAGGAGTTGTCATAACAGCTTGTAATATATGCTTGTGTTTACCAGAGCTGTTAATGCTGTAATGGCAAAACACTGGAAAGAACTGTTCTTTTCTGTTTTATAGATAAATACTGCTCATGATTTAAGCAGAATCACTGGTGCGCAAGACGTACACAGGTCTTCTTGCTTCTTCTGAATCTTCATTTTGTAATCTCATAAATTAGGAACAGCTTTTTGCTCAGGTACTGGGCTTCTGGCAGCACCAGGAACATTGCCGTAAGAGTTGCAGTGCCAGTATGGTTGCAGCAGACTGGGGCACCTGCTCGAGACCTAAACTTGCTCACTCACTGCTTTTGCTAAATCTGCCCCATAGCAAACAGAAATAAGCCACATCTCCTTAAACTGAGGCACTCTTTAAATTTTAGCACTTGCTCTGCTGTTGAGCTGATTATTTACACCAATGATTTCTCCTTTTGTCAGATGTCTTAGTTTTTTTGGTCTACCAATTGCTTTAACAATTACTATATTTTTAAACAACCTTCACCTACTTTTATGAGTTATGATAGCTTATACTCTTAAGTAGATTATGTTGTATTACCTGGAATGCAGTACTCTGTTACATATTGTTTGTGATCTGATTAGGTGCCTGAGAAGCTGGTTTCAGATAATCGCTTAGCTCTCTGTGAGGCTAATGTTGTGAGTGAACTTCACATTATTCATCTATAAAAGGAGTGACAGAGGCTCAGTGACCTCCAGAGCAGTTGTTGTGAGGCTTAGCTTCGTGACTGAGGGTTCTTACACAACTTGTTTTTTCTTTAGACTCTAAGATACGGCCTCACTAAGTATCTCATTTTTAATAACGCAATTTCCCTTTCTTAAAAGAATTCAGACAAAATCATTTTAAAGATGTGTTCTTTTTCTACTGTATTTTACTGCTTGATGAGTTTAGGGAAATTAAAATGTGTAAAATGTACTCTTCTTTTGCAAAAAGCATAAATCGCTGAAACAAAATGAGGTAACTGAACTTATTTCAGTGCAACTGAGTGCTTCATTTGGCTGTTTTCTGCCTCCTATTCATATGCACTTTTGGTGGTTGTTTTGATGGAATCTGCATAGTTGCAAACTGCAGGCACTTTTTTTCTGTTTAGGAAGTCTCTCCTGTCTCCCAATTGCTAACAAGGGAAATTAATGTAAAAAACGGGAAAAAATTCTAACAGATAAATGAAAAATCAAATACATATTTGTGCATGTACATAGTCCAGTATATAAAGTAGGTCAAAGTTTAGCTGTGTATATCTTAGTGTCCTGTGTAATGCAAACAGCCAGTTGTGCTTTGGACACTCTCACAATTAATCAGTCTTTATGATCATCCAGAGCCTAGAGTATAGCTGTGAGTACACCAGCTCTGTCCTGGGATATATTAAAAGAATTCATGTATGGGAACTCTTCTTTCAGGCAACTTTAGTAGCCAATGACCCTGTCCCTAGCAACATTATCTGAAGCCTTTTTGGGGCTCTTGTCAGACCCTAGAGTGACTCTGTGACATTCTGGCTCAGCTAAGTTCTCCTGCATTCACCCGTATTTTATAAGAAATATTGTGTGATTTCCTTCAACCTCATGTGTTATTGCTACACAGAGGAAGTTTTTTGTGCAATACTAGTGCCGTTTCCTGACAAAGTCAGAGATAATGTCTTACCAAGGAAGATGAAATTAATCACATGGTTTGTAAAAGGAGATGCGTATTCCCCCTATTAGTGAGGCAGCAACGTAAGAAATTGTATTTTCATGTGATTTCTTCAATGTTCTAAATAAAACAGAAATTTCTCCTACAGAATGAGTAATAACTCTTACTGTGCCTTCAACAGTATAGTATTCTGTATCAGATGACATTGTTAGCATATTTTTCAACTTAAATAACAACCAAAGTAGTTGTGTGTTACTTGTGCTGTCATGTGCACTTCATTTCTGAGCCAGAGTTCGTGCCAAAATTATTCCTTCACTTTTTATCTTAACTTTTTTTGTCTTTTTAAGGGTTGTAGCAGAAATACAAAACAGTAGAACTGAGACTAAAACATAATTAGCAGATTTGTGATGTCTTCTTATCAGACTGCAAACCATTCCTTTTGTCTTACAAAGCTGATGCTTGTGGCCTGTGAAGTCCAGTACAGGTGATTGGAGCCATAATATCCAGGCATCCTCCAGAGTTGCAGCAGAGTTTCCTTTAGAAACTTCCTCTTCACATAGAGAAGAACTTCCTTGAGATCTACAAAGAGAAGCTCGCTATTAACATCTTAACATCAGAGCCCAGCTTTTGGTGTCCTTGCACTCCCTTGCTTGCTGACGTGCACATTCTCACCTTTCCCCCTACTAAATTATGTTGTGATATCACTCAGTGAGGCAGTTAAGAACAATTTAAATATTCCAAAAGGAAAAGTGATACAGTTTCAATTAAATTAGCATCTGAATTTGATCACAGAGCAGTTTCATGAGGACTTTTGTGAGAGTCAGGGAGGCCATGGTATCTAGAGCAGAGAGAAAGCTGGACCTCGGATCCCCAATTTAATGTCTTAAACTGTTGTGGGGTTTTAGTTCAAGTGTAGTATCTCATGATACAGCAAAGAAATCTAAGAGCTGTCCTCTGTCAAAAGATGCAGTTCTGTTATTCTTTTCTCTTTTGATCCATCCCTTGACCTACATTCTCAATGTTTTCCGTTCTGTTGGCACTAATGTTTGTCCAGATCTATGTTGAGCTGCGTTAGGGGTTAAGGTAAAAAAATTGATTGCATTCTGCTTCAGACCAACTCAGTGTACCTTGCCAGATCTTAGGTGTTTTGTCAAATTCCAAGTTATATAAATTTGGAAACTAAAGTGAAAACGTAAATTAACTTGGGACAATTTTTGCTGATACTTTCACAAGCAGATGGTGGGAGTATAGCACCAGAGGCACTCTGAAGAGATGGGGCTGTGCAGCAGGAAGCTTGATGTTTCTTTCTTTGGTGATGTAGATCCTGAAAGTAGGGGCTATGAAGATGGAGGTGCACAGGGAGAGTTGCAGCCTTACTTGGCCTCTATACACAGAGCCACCTAGACATATGTCACAGACTTTGCAGTCTGTCCTGCTAGCATTATGTGAAAAGAAATAACTGCGTGCCTACCCAGTGTGTCCAAAAATGAAGCAGCCTTGCTCTCAGAAGACATAAACAGCATGAGAACAATCTGAGTACAGTCTTGTGTCTGTTGCTGTTATGGTGATGGGAATAGAAGGCTTTTAGTACATTTCCATGATTTATCCCTAACTGGCTTAAAATTACTAGTGATTCTGCGCAGAGAGGTTGAATGTATTGTGAAATACTGTCTTGACAATTTCTTAATTTTTGTGGCTTCAGCCTTACGCTGGCACTAACTTTCTTCTGCTCATCCTGTGCTTGCTTTCTTTTTGTCAGCTGGAATAATTTTTTTTCTGTTTTGTTGAGCAATACCCTCACCAAGAAATACGTTAATCCTCTGTGACCAACTTCTCAAACTTTGCAAGAGTTTGATGATGTTCTAGTTGACTGTTGTGGTTTAGACCCAGCTGGCAGTTGATCCCCACGAAGCCACTTGCTTTCTACCTCTCCACTCCCAGTGGGATGGGAAGAGAAATTGGGAGCGAAATGCAAAACCCTGTGGGTAAAGATAAGAGTTTATAGAACAATACAAAGAATGAAGAAACAATAGCAATAAGAAAACTAATGAAATAATATAATAAACAAATGACATAAAATACAATGATTTAACTGTACACCAAGGTGTGGCCAGAAACTGCTGCTCTGCCAGCACCAGCCCCCTCCCCTTATAGAGCAGGCATGATGTCAGTATCATATTGAGTACTCCATTGGCTGATTTAGTTGTCTGTCCTGCGTGTGGCCTGTTCCAGCTTCTTGTGAAAAAATTAACCCTATCCTAGCGGAACCCAGGACATCTTCAAATTTGATTGGAAAGCTTGAAGATAACTTAATGTTTAACAGAAATGTGAAAATTTGAGAATTTGTTGAATCTACGCAGTTATCTAAGTACAATGTAGGTTTTCAGTTGAGAGGCTTTGTTTATCCACACACTACTCTTGCTTTAAACATGTTAAATTCCTCAGCTTCACAAGTGATAGCAATAACAAAATAGGTAACAGCAAAGTTATTCATCTTCCCTTATTGTACTGTAGTAAAATCTGCCTTCTGCAAAGGTGTTGGATGCAAACCACACAAAGTAAGTTAATGGGTCTCCTCATTGCCTTGCAGCCTATGACTTCAAGCCAACTAACAGCCAGCAGAAAATTCAGGGCAAATGAAAAACAAAATATAATTTGTGCCTGTGGAAAATTTCTGATTGAGAAAGGGCATTAATCTAGAAATTCAGGTTACATATTCAAAATTAAGAGTTTAGAAAATATGGTTTGATTTATATCAGCATTCAATATGAAGCTGAATTTGTGATACTACAAGGAGGAATAATTAATGGTAAAGGAACTCCAATGTATTTCTTGCAGTTTGCTACCCACTGCTGTGGCTTGCTGAAGTTAAGAGTAGAGGATGTTTGGAAGAGTGCTGCCTTGTTGGCCTCCAGAAGCAATTCAGATAGTCTAATCCAGGTTCAGTAGATGGTTTCTGTATTCCTTAAGATCATTAATTATTGAAATGAAAATATAGTTAATTAATGATCTTAAGGATTGTAAAGTATACACAGTTGTGATGTTTTAAAATTAATTTTGTGGATACATGGTGCAGTGATAGCTGTATGCAATTTAAAGCCAGGAAGTATATTTTAGAGGAGGAAAAAAACCCCTGCGTTGAAAAAGGGAAGTTTTTATACTGTATTAAGTAAGGCTGATTTTTTTATTAGTTTTTGAGGCACACACAGTACAATAATATGTTGAGGACAATGAAAGAGTACATACAATGTGTGTACAGTCTCTTTTAAACATGTGGGAAGGTACCTTTTGTCAAATACATGAATAAACAAAGGTCATATCTGTCATGTAGGTTACTACAATCTCTCCAGACGGATTCAAGAGTGGTGCTGGCACAAAAATTAGATCATAAGACTGGGTCATACATGATTCATCTTTCTTCAAGACAAGTAAACCCAAAACCTTTCTATTTTCTCTGCCATACAAATTTCTCTGAAAAGCTTGGGCTTTAGCTTACTTGAAGCTACTTAAACATGGATATTTGTGTTCAGGCAATTGCATTTTCTTTTTTTAAGATTGTAAAATTGCCCTAATGGACAAATGCAAGCCAGCCACATTAAAATATGAAGGTGTCAATTAATAAATTATGATACTGAGCAAACCACCTTCATGAAATAGCTTATTTTTCCATGCAATTGGTTTGTAATTTAGAGTTTTGCCTGCATTGGGCTGACATTTATGCCATGCCCCAAGGTCATCAGATGTGGGCTTTTTGGCTGTAGTGGAGCAGAAAACCAAACCAGGGAAGGCATATATAACTGCTGTATTTACTTTAGCAGCACAATCTCTCATCCTGTTATATGTCAAAGTGAATAATGGTAACAAATCGCTGTCATAAAACAGTGCTTTCCCTTGCCCGGTGTAGACACAGTTGTACTGTATTTCTGTTTTTTTACCCTCTCTGTGGACATCAAGTTATGGGAAGGGCTGTGGGAAATATTTTCCTAAAGAATGATTTGTGTGACTGGACAAATACAGGCTTAAAGGGATATGTGTGTCTGCCCTAAAGGTTGATCACTGAGGATCTGATACAAGGATTGAGTGGATAATACCAGTTTATACTTGGTTTGTCCTTTGTATGAAACTGCTGGTTGAGGCGGACTTCTCCTTTCTTTCCCACCCTCCCCCCACTTTTCCCAGAGTGACAGTAATTGAGATCTATCACTAGTCACAAAAACAGCTTCACTGCTGCAGCTTTCTCTTGCATTGGGTTAAGTTTGAGCCTTCTACATAACCGATTCAGTGCTTTTCATTTGCCAGCTCCTTATTTCAGGCCTTAAAGGAACTCTACAAAACTTAGTTTCACACATGAAGAATGTACATAAAAATAATCATAACATAAAGAACTTTCTCAGGAAAAGAGAATAAAAGATAAAATTCGTAAGTCAAGATTTCTGGAGACCACATTCAGCACAAAGGTGAAAAATTGAGCTTGAAGATAATATCTGGTGGTATATTTTACATCTAAAGCTGTGGCTAATGGAAGCGAAGGTGTTTCTTTGGGGATCTAGAAAGCAAATTGTATGTAAATCTTACTTCTTGAGTCTTTTATGTTGAAAACTTAAAATATCTAATGTATCTAGTACCTAAAATATCTAATATATTTTGCTTGGTTTTATCTTTAGAGTTTTTCCAGTAACAGTTATGGAAAAAATGGCTTCCAATTTCTGTAACTAATTAATTTAGAAAGATTATTAATGAAACAGAAGTACTTTTAAACCCAGATAAAAATAAAAATGATAACTGTAATGCATTAACCATTTCACAATGATTATCATAGTTGATTCAACACCACTGTTAGGAAAATTTGGTTTCTTTCTTTGATGAAAAATGCAAATGAAAATATCACATATGTCTAGGAAGCAATAATCTACTAAAATCTTAAGAAGAGCAGAGCCCCATTCATCACTTGATTCTCAACCGACTACTAAAATCCAGTTGAAGTGTGCGTCTGCACTAGTACAAATAGCCTTGGTCTCTGCAGAGATCTCTAATTGAAACTGACTCAGGCATTTCCAGAAGTTGTGTTAAGACCTTAGGGCCTCTTTAGTTTGACCTGCAGTCTAGGAGGAACGAGACAGTGTCATTTTCCTGGTGTGAGCGCATATTTCAAAATGGCACAACAGTGGGTAATGATTTACTGGAGTGAGGCACTCTGATTCCCAAAGCAGGACCAGGATTTAGGAGAGGAAGCAGTTGCTTCTGCAGAGCTCTGTGCAGTATTTATGCTTCCGTGGAGCATTGTACAGCATTTCCACTAACGTTTTCATGCATAATCAGGCCCTTAGAAACTTTCTTTAATTGCAGGAAGTGAACTTCATTGTTCTTAAAAGCGATTAGTTCCCAGAGTGCGTAACTCCTTTCTTCTCTTCCCTCCTTCACAACAGTTTGCAGATTCACCATGGTTTGAGACGAGGTGTTTAAGTGCCACTTAGTGGCTGCCCAGGGCAAATGTAAGATGCTTCAATAGCTGAGACAGTTTTCACCTCTCCTGCTTTTGTTTTCCACCAGCAGGGGAATTCCTCACCTTATCTTCGAGATACAGAAGGCTTAATCTAACACTGGCTGAAGTTAATTAGAAGATCTTGGCAGGCTTCAATAAAAATTTCAGTACTATCATTCCTATTTTACTTTTCCAGAGTGTCCTTTTGAAGTTCTGTTGGGGTTCTCCTCATAGGGTTTTTTTGGCAATAAGTGTTCAAAAAACGTGCAGATGTTGTGCTTGGGGATGTGGTTTAGTGAGATAGTAATGCTGGGTGGATATTTGGACGGGATGATCTCAGAGGTCTTTTCCAACCATAATGATTCTATGAGATTGTATTCTGTGCAGTAAGCTAGTAAGTAAAGGTGCTGTCTCTAGAACTGTAATACTAGTGTTCTTGGAATTTATTCTTGGATATTAAAATTCACAAAACAAGACTTGTGCTTAACTGGGGTTAGGGTTTGGCATTAGCTGTTGTTCTGGGATGTCTCAGTTCTCCTCAGCAAACTATCAGATAGATTTGAAAACACTAGCTGTCAGTTGTTCTGAACTTGATATAATATGCTTATATCTGGATAAGGACCAAAGTTTTTCTTCTAGAAATTTGCAGGACTTCAGAATATTATTTACATGTATGTTATTAACTCCCTAATGAACTAGATACATTCAAGGGAAAACAAATCTCAACAGTGTGTGCATTGCTTGTGTGCAGGCACCTTTTTTACTGGGAGGAGGCTTTTAGTGGGCATTCTGCAGGTAGGTTGTGTACTGCACAAGGCACGCTTCAGGTTTTGAGTTTTCAATTCAATCCTATGCAAGCTAGATTGAAGGAGTCAGAAAAGTTCCCAGGAACCTCAAACAAACAAAGCAGAAGTTTCTGATTTATAGATACATACATTTCTTGCTAAAGTTACAGAATACAAACTGCCAAGATCTCAGGATAAATCCCTTCACAGAAGTTGAGGCTGTGCACCTCCAGCAAGCCATATTAAAAAAAAGTATGTGACAAATTTTCCTTACCCAGATAACCCTCAGTGACCTGCGTTTTACACAAACACACATGTACAGGCATGTCACTCTGTTCTGGAAGTCTTGATGCTAGCTGGAGACATCAGCTGTATTAGACTTCAGGCAGTAGTCTTAGCTGGAGTTCGGTCCCAACTGGGTTGTGAGTGAAAAGAAATGTGTATGGAGATGGCATTATGGAGCTACAATAAGAGAACATAATGCTTGATTCTTATTTTTGTTAAGCTCCTGCTGTTTGGCTATATATTACACCCTTTTGCATGTTAGAAACAGACCGGGAAGCAAACAGTAGCTGGCCTACATTCTGCTTATATATTATGATTGAAACCAACAGGAGATTTGAGAATTTATTACATCCTGGGATAAAACGACCCTGCTCAGCTAACTTCTGAGGTTGGATCTTTGTGCCTATGAACACATTCAGATATGTGAGCTTAGACTCACAAGTTGCAGTGGTATCTGAACTAATCAAATCACTTGAATGAAGTGTTCAGCTGCCTATCCCTTCCATCTAGCTTGCCTGCAGGTTTCTGCTGGAATGCCAGAATTCCCCATTGGTACTGGGAATACCCAGGAGGGAGGAAATAGTAGAATCAGCCCATGATTATTTTATTGAACTGACTTTATTTATTTATTTCAGTAGTGTACACTTTTTATTTCAGTAGGTACACTTTTGCCTACTCCAGGAGTCTTTTGTGAAATGCTGCCTATCTAGCATTCTCAGTGGTAAGACATGGTTAAAGAAACCTGTAGTGAGGGAATACGTTGTGGATCTGTGGTTGTGGGATAGCTGACTTGGCGTACGAAGGCTTCCATTGTTCTGGCAGAGGAGCGGAAGCGCAGTCAGCACATGTGGCTGAAATGTGCAGTGGTATCTTACAGTAATATATCCTGAGCCCTTTGAAGCCATGCAGCTTTGTCAAAACCACCAAAGAGCCATAAGGACAAAGCCTGTTACTATATTTTAAAAATCTCTGTATCGTGTGTTGTATTTCTGAAAAGCTTTCTAGTGTGTTTTTAGGAGTCAAAATGAAATTGGCTTAAAATAACTAAATGTGGAATGTTGCTTGCAATGAAACCAGGAGCTGCAAACTTTTGAATGGAAAACTAACTGAATCATGGTGAAAAATGTTTTTTTCAGATCTGTAGAGATAATGTTTGAATTTTGGTTTTAAGGATGGTGGCTTTTGCTGTAATTGAAAGACAGTGTGACTTAGCCAAAAGTATATAAAATCACAAGAGCAAAAGAGTCCATGTCATTGCCAAAGATACACTCAATGGGTTAATAAGCCCTGAGAAGAGGGTAGGAAGGGGAGAGATAAGTAACAGCAAGTTAAAAGTAGTGCAAGGGAACATAGCTGATAAAATTTTCCACTTGCAAGGTGGCTGAGAAGAAATACAATCAACAACACAACACAGCAAAATTAAAATTGCAGATAATTTAATAAAAAGGCAGGTTTATAGACACCATACAAAATTATGCATATTACATGCAAATTCTTATATTAGTAGATTACAGTAGTATTCTCAATTCCACATTACACAGGAAATATCAAGGGAAGGACTGTGCTGCAGCTTGTAATCAAATGGAAGGCTGGTGATGAGAAGCAGTGCCAAGTGAGGGCCAGACATACTTTCCTAGTCTCCTACTATTTTTATGTTTGCAATTACTTATGTGAACAAAGAGCTAGGGTATAAATGTAAAATTATGCACAGAAAATTGCTTATTTTATATTTTTATTACTA
This sequence comes from Bucco capensis, assembly GCA_013396975.1. Classification (NCBI taxonomy): domain Eukaryota; kingdom Metazoa; phylum Chordata; class Aves; order Piciformes; family Bucconidae; genus Bucco; species Bucco capensis. Next base: position 18,750 of record VWZO01002089.1, read on the forward strand.
GAATGTTCTAGTAGGATTAAATGAACATGGACATGTTAACTAATATGAAGTACCATGTAATGGAAATTGGCATTCATAGTGTGTGTTTCCCATAGCACATGGGGGAATTGATAAATGTTATAATTATGTTTTGATTTTAACCCTTCAAGTAAGAGTTGTCATTTTATGTTCATAGACATTCTAGACTTTTTTTACTATGTAACTTATCCATTATTGGAAGTGGAAGTACTTAGCATTTTTTTTCTGTTGTGAGGTAGTGGCTTCTCCTCAAAGGAAAGGAGACATATTTTGAAGTGTCTTTCTTCCCGATTGAGTAGCTAAGGTTAACCATATAAGTTTCAAGATCAAGGCACATTTTAAGTATAACCTTTAATTAATTGCATTTCAGAATATACTTCTTAAACTTTGAGTGGTTTGTTTTGTTTTTTTCTCCTGAGACCTTTCAGTGCTTACTGCAAGGAAGCAGCAGGAGGCTGAAGGAAAAGGATGCAGAGTCCTCCCATGGCTGTGTATCTAGTGCCAGGGAACATTAATCCCCATTTAATTCTCATGTCCTTCACATCCCATTGTCGGGGATTTTTAAAATAAGCAGTCTTGCATCATTAATATTTTATGGTTTGTCCACTTGTATCAGGGTGTGCATGCAGGTGTGTGTCATCCCTGTGGCGGCTGTTGTGCCGCCCCCCAGTGCTGCAGAACTCAGCTAGTTGTCCCTCAGCTTGGTTTCAGCCATGGTCAAGACCTAGTTAATGATCTCAAAGACTTGACCTGTGTCTTTGGCCCTGCACACTGGTTGCATCGCCATTTGTTTTGAGCTCTGTAATCTGCTTCTGCAGTTTGCCATTTTGCTCTACCTGTGCTCCGCAATACTTGCTCCAGTTTCACAGCTGCCAGAAACCCCTCCATCACAAAAGAGAATAAATGTGCAGAACCTCTGATGAATCTCTGTGGCGATTCCCCACTACATCCTGAAATTCCCTTGTTGCTCATTTGCCACATTGTCCTTGTGGGTTTTTTTTGCATTCAGCTGTTCAGATCGAAGTAATCTCCCACGACTGTCTGAAATTATCTGCAGATTCAGGCTGTGGGTTTTTGCTCATTTGTAGAGGTCTGATCTGTTGATCACAATTGGATCACTGAGCATTGCACTTCTGATCTTGGTCGAACACAGACATATGATCCTGCTTGAGCGGAATTAGTCAGAACCCATGGCAAAATTCCCAATAGCTTTGAGCTTTTCTTCCTGTTCGTGGGAAGACAAAAAGTACTCAATCCAGCATAAAACTTGTCAATCCAAAGTTTACTCATCAGTAGTTTTGGAAGTGTTTGGACAATTTCAGTCTAGATGAGTATTTTGCTTTAGATGGCCTTAATTTTTATGAATGGGCACTAGGACCCTAAAGCTAGACTGTGCTTATACACTGATCATGTATAACCTTGGTTATCTCTTTCTCTGTATGTTGCTTTCCCTCTATACCTGAAATTTGTGGGTACCTTTGGCATGCATTGTGTTTGTTTGTCAGATACTGTACATCTAAAAGTATCCTCTTATCAGCTGCTTCTCATGTAGCCTTCAGGTGTTGAAGGTAAAGCTACTTTTCTCTTGTTTTAAATTCTCTTTAGCAGTCATGCTCATGCAAAGAGAGATCCCTTATGAGATGATGGGTTCTACATCCAGAGTGTTTTCTCCAGTCCTTTGATTGATTAAGGACTTCACCAAAACCCTTCTACTCTGAATTTGCCGAACCAAATGCTAAGAGATTATCCATCCATAATAGGATGTGAGAAAAATAATCCATTTTCCCTAGATAGACCTTTCCCAAGGAAAAAAGAATGTCTGAACACTTCTTTGTCCAAAACAGACCCATGGGGAAGAATCTTAAGATAATGAATGGCAGCAACTAGGAAAGCTACTTCAACCTCATGAGGCATTTTGTCATCTAATACTCTCATGATCTCACTCTAGTTGATCTAACCTTGCCTGTAGGACAGCACTTGCCCGAGGAGGACTTCATTCCACCATCTGCTGAGCAACATGGCCCTTGGGCTCTTATGCTTCTCTACTACATGGGCTAGGATCACCTTTCCCTTCTCAGATCCCTCTTTCCCTCAGTCCTCTTGCTGAGATGCAGGATTGCATGATAACCCTCATATGCTTTGACACTCTGTTGGGGAGAGGATGGATACTGCTGCTAGGGAAGAGGACAGACAACCCATAGCCAATGCCGCTTTTCATTTCTGAGCAGGAAGTGCTGATGTCACTTAAATCAAAGCATTTTAGCAGTTATAACTTCTGTGGCTGAAAGACAATCATACATAAGCTAAAACCTACAGGAGAGATTGGAAAGGCTCCACTGCTGAATCAGTGCCCAGTGGTCTGGCATGGTTCTCCTCTGTCTGCCACACAGGGAGTGAATTGCATATTATCTCTGGGAACAGGCCCAATGTCTTGGATTTTTCGTATTTGTTACTCGTCACCAGAAAGTCAAAACACACAGAGTCTACACTCACAAACGACGCAAAGAAAATTACCCAAAACATTGTAATTTCGGTTTCCACTGAGTACCTGGAAACCACCAGGAAAACCACCCCATTTTCATCAGTGAGAGCTAGATTTCATCTTCATCATAGATATGTAGCTCAGGGAATAGGCTTCTATGCACTTTGTGTTAAGGGGACAGCCTCTGCCATTCAGAGATTAGATGCTACATCTTGCTGTTGTCTCTCATCGGGGACTGATGCAGATCTTGTTCAGTAAGATACTTTGGTTTTTTGATTAATCTTTTATTTTGTATTGAGCAAAAATGAGTTTGCTTATAATTTAGCCAAAAGAAGTAACAAAGTGCACTCTTTTCCTCACTATGGTATCTTCTCAGAAGCCAGTTAATCAGACTTGATTGAGTCTTTCAGTAGGATGAAATCCAGGAGTCATTACACTTTTCCTTCAGTGGATCCAGACAAATAATTTTTGCATCTTGTATCATAAGGAGGTGCCATAAAAGTCTGGGATTTCCTTAAATAGACACTTCTAAACCAGCTATATCTAAGAACCCAAACATTATTACATTTTGAATTCATATGACAAACCGTACTCTTCCAGTAGCTAGTTTCTTTCTCTTTTTCTTCTGACATAGTGAAGCCATCTAGCTTACTACTTGGAATGGGAAGAGATGAGACAAAGGTTCAAGGAAATCCTAATGAATGGTGAAGGCTAAATAATAAAGAGTAAAATTTGTTGGTTTTAAACAAAGGCCAAGTAATAGATACTGGTAATTACTGGCAGGCATATTCTTTTCTTGCTGTTTTTCCACAAAGGTTTGCAAAGACCTTGCATACAGAGAAAGAAGAGAGTTATGAAACTTGTAACAGTGAGTGTGGGCAGAGGGGGATAGTCCATGAGAAGACTAGCTGCTGAAGTATGTTTAAGCACAATTCAGAGGACAAAGCTTCAAAAGGCAGTGGGATCTGCTGTAAAACCATCACCAGAGTTAACACAAAAGCAATGGGAGAGGTCAGTTCTCAGGTAATACAGTTGTGGCTATACCCTTAACGCAGCTTTTTGTGAGTCATCAGTCAGCTGTGACACACTGTGAAGACTCTCAAAAATATTTACAGCTATTAAATCTAAAGAAAGCTGAAATCAGAGGAGAATCAGTTAGAAAATATTCCTCTTCTGAGTTAAAAGGTTGACTGCATCCTCCTTTCTTCGTAATATTTCCTTAAATCTCACATCTCTTTCTTTATCTCCAAATGGTTTGTTTTAATGGAGAGAGCTTTGTTGGAGGAAAAATAATGGTGGTATTTAAGCATGTGTAAATTTCATAGAATGGCCAGGTTTGAAGGGACCCTAAAGATCATCTAGTAATTTATGAAGGACATCTGTAAAACTGAAAGATCATCTTTCTCACCATAAAAGCTTTAAGTTATGTCTTTGAAGTATTTTAATTGCCACTATTTTGAAAACAGCCACAGATATCTTGCTAATATTTTCCATTATAACATGGAATGGTTCATAGGAATGAGGATTTTCTTTCATTTTTTAAAAGATCACATACTTAGATAAGATGGTGTCAAATGCTGCTTACTGTTTATGCAGTACAAATGTATTCCTTGGCCCTGAATTTTTCCATTTACCCCAAATGGATATTTAGTATTTTTTTGAGAGACAGTTGTTTCCACAAGCCAAACTTAAAATAGAAAAATACAGAGGTTTTGTTTTAAAAAGTTAAACATCCTGAAAAAAGAATGCAGTTATTGTTCCTACTGCATTATTAAATGTATTTTGGAAGGTAAGCAATACAGTGACATTTTCATTCACACAAAAGAATATAATGGATTACCAAATGTTTTTCTATCTGAACACTTAAGCCTAGCTGCCAGCTGTTTCCCAAATGCCAAAGAGTGCCCACTCCTTTCTACAAGGCTTGCAGATTTCATCTCTGTTTAACAGATGAGCTAGAGCAGAGAGAGGTGACATAGCATGCCTGAAAGTCATGGTAACAGCAGAAGCTGGAATTCATTCACTGTTGTTACTCTATCCCCTAATTCAGTGCCTTCACCACAAGACCACTCTTCCCCCAAGTCTTATAGAAGCATGTAGGTTACAGAGTGCATTTTATATCATACAGACATCATTATAACAATTGCATGCAACAGATGTAGAAGCTAAGTAGTGTGAAGTCACACACTGGGGATGGCTTTCTGAGCCAGTTGCAGTCAGAGCAAGAAGCTAGTTCTCCTGACATCAGCATTTGATGTGGACTCAGAAAAGATGTGCATGTTGTTAGTTGAAAACTGTGGAAGGGTGCAAGTAAGGGAGTTGGAGCTGGAAGAACTTCCAGGCAGGCAGGATCTCCTCAGACAAAGGGGAAGAAATAATTATTTAGAAATAATATTCTTCATACTGTGTTAGAGAAATTCAACTCTAAAGCTACCACCAAGTAGTGGATAGATACACTGTACAGCTGTAAACAGCACATAATGAGGAACATTCTACCTTGCTTTTGCCCTCAGTTGCTCCATGAGATTAAAGCAGGCTCATATCTGTACTTCAGATGGAAGTACTTCAAGGGTGGTTCTAAGGTGCCTAGTTTAAAGCCCTGAAAACATGTCATTTATTCATGTATGTGCTGTATACATCATGAACAGTAGCAGCAGTGAAAATTTCTCCCTCTATCATGCCAACAAAACTTTAGAGACTATCATCAGAGTGTCAGCCATATTTAATAACTTATTTGGCTTAAGGCTAAAAACTTCCATGCAATCAAACTGTTCATGACCTCCATTGTAATGAGCCATTGGCCATCCTTGTGAATCACTTCAATTTTAACCAGTAGAGCTATTAGAAAATGGATCTCTGTTCTCCTTTTTTACAAAAGTATGAAATAGATCTGTTATAGTTTTAATTTTGGAAACTGTAGTGTAGGTTGTAAGTTGATTAAAAACCAGATCCAGCTTTATACTCTCCAGCCATGACAAGGTCACCGTAAGTAAGTTGCATGCTGGTTTATTAGCTCATGTTGTTTAGTCTTTTCTGGCTCCCTGGCAAATGTTGCTTAGGAGAAGGATTTCAAATTCCCATATAAAAGTTCTTCCCCTGGTACAGATTGGTAAACTAGTATTCAGTAGTTAGAGAGTGCCAACATCCAATGGCAGCAGATTTCCCCAGTCCCACCACTACCAGTTCAGCTGGGCCACAGCTTTGCCAGGACAGTCTACGGCTGGGTATGGACTGCCATGTGCCTGCTCATGCATCCGTCACAGTTGGATCCGTCTGTTCTTGGACTATCAGCAATGTGTTGGCCATGACAGAGGTGTCACGTTTCACTGGTGCAATCTTTTGTTTCATGCCACTTTTTCTGGGTAGGTGTTACTGTTCTGCATTGACATTCTGGTTTTCTGTTTTGTGATTCTCTGTTCCTCAGAAGGAAGTGGATGGAAGTGCCATAGTTAGGTACTATGGGTGCCACAGGTGTGACTTGAGAAAAACTGCTTTTGTGTTGCCCCCTCAGTCCACTGTGGTCCATTTTACACATACAGCTAGTGCTATGGCACTCACCAGTGCAGCATTAGGAGGTGATACAGCTCTCTTGGCAGCTCCCTTGTTTGCTTTGTATGAACCAAACTCAGGGCTACAGGATCATGCAGTCTGGGACAGACTGAAACTGCTCCTTTTCTGCCTCAGTCAGCTGTGAGATGGGCTCTGCTTCTCTCCAGCCTATGTGAGTGGGTGTCACTCTTTTCATCATTGTCGTTTAGTGATCTGGTTGAGTGGGGCACTGTCAGCTCTCCACCCAGACGTTATTCCATTAGCCCTGCGTGTGCAAGTGCAAGCACATGCAGGACGCTCTTCCTGTGGGGTCACTGTCTTGGTGAGAGTGTCCTTGGATAAAGCAAAGAGCTGAATTTGCCACTTTTGTGTCTAACTTTGAGCAGTTGAATTGTACTGGGAAGAATTGCAAGACAGAACCCTGCGCTTTCCTGTTCCAGTTTTGCAAATCTAGTGCTTCACTTTGTTGCTATGAGATGATGGAAAATAAAGGGCTTTTTGTTTTGGGCCCAACAGATTATTTCTTCTGCAGCTCAAGCCTATTTTTCCCTATTTCTGTGCCCTTCCTCCAAACAGAGGAAAATGAGTTGTTTTTAGGCACTCCTACAGCCGCAGAGTAGGGGTGTGTGTTCCTAGGCAGTCCAGCTGGAGTGACAACGGGAGCGAACACCTTTCCTGTCTGGCTGGCTGGTAACGCCCCTTGACCTACAGAAACACACTGTTCATGTGTGCCGTGCTGGGTTTTAATTATCTTCTTCAGTAGCTTGCTTCTGCAAGTAGGGCTGCTAGTGTGTAATGTCAAATGCCATTAGCGAATGTGGATGGCGAGCCTGACTAGAAGTGTAACATTTCACAGTGATCTCAAAACAGATGATTTTTTGCTCCATCATGGCTTCGGTGCCAGCCGATTCCTAGAAAGTTACATGGACCGCGTGGAACTTGTTTTTTAGTAGTTGTGAATCCTGTCTTCTGGGCTGAATTACGTCAGGGGGAAACGCGATGAGGTAGCAGGCGGTTGTCTGCGTTTTCGGACGCTGCCAGAGGGCGAGCCCGCTCCCTTCCCGCCTTCCCGGGGACGGGCGGCCGCGGCCCGGCGCGGGTCGCCCCGGCGGAGGCGGAGCGCAGCGGAGGCGGGACACGGCCCCAGCCCCCGGCCCGGCCCTTTCTTTCCTTTCCTTTTCCCTTCCCGCCGCCCAGCAGTAGCAGCCGACGCCGTCACGGGGAGTCTTCCTGGCACGGCGACCTCATCGTCCCGCTTGGCACCAGGAGTCGGCGGTGCGAAAACTTTCGGAGGCCAGGCGGGCTGGCTCCCCTTCCGGCGCATGAGGGAGCAGGAGCTGCAGGCGGCAGCTGGGAGGCAGCGGGGAGACGTGGAGAGGAGCTGCTGGAGCCGGGGATTGCCTCCGGCCGCTGCGCCGGAGCTCCTAGGATGTCACCATTGTTCAGCTGGGTGGCTAAGGTAGGCGGTGCCGCGCCCGCCGTCCTCCGTTGTCGGGAAGTAAAGTCCAGTCTAAGAGTTTGCAGATGCTCGCATTTAGTTGCAAGGCAAGTCAAGCATCTCTTGATGGAAAGGAGCAGAGTCGTGTTTTATTATTGTTCAGCCGGGGAAAAGAAGCACTCACTTCAAGTGAACAGTAAAGGAGAACTGATTTAACTCAGGCCTTAGGTTGAGGGCTTCAAAGCTGCAGCTCTGGCCGGCTGTCCTAACTTGCTGCGGATCTGTAGAAGGGGAGAACTATAATTAAAACTGCACAGAAGATGTGGTCTTACACCCTGCCCAAGCCTAACACTGTGTGCTCTGAAGGATGTGTAACCACACTCCTACTGTTTGTTTTGGACTTTTTTCATGGGTTTTGTCATTCTCTGAATTCATGAAGAGCAAGAAGGTAGCTTTTAATGGGGAGCTTATGTGTTTAAAGTATGACAGTGCATGTTACGTGCTGGCTTCTACATCTGTGCGTCTAGGGCTTCGGTAGGCTCTCCCATTCTAAGAGTGAAACTATATATGGATGCAGAGCAGTAGCAGTGGTTGAAGAAATCTGGACTATTTGAGCTGATGCTTGAAAAATTTACTTTTTTTTTTTTTCTTTTCCAAACTAACAATCATTCTGAATTTTAAATGGCCTGTATATGATATTCTGTCACAAGACGCAGGAGAGGACAAGTGGGTGAAGCAGGGCTGTGTGGCAGGCCAGAATTAGGGGCTGACTGGAGGAATTAGCTGGAAAAAAAAAGACAACACTATCTTGAAGTTAAACTAACAGGCAGTCTAGTCTGCTAGGCAGATCACAAACCACCTGGTTCTCCCTTCTGTTTTACCAAGTGTAAACGGCTGATTGCTTAGTCACTGTTATGCATCCCTCTCCCTGAATATATAACAGGTGAAATACCTACCCTGAGAAGATGGTAGGGTATGATGTGTGACTGTCTTTCCTTTGTTCAGATTCTCAGCTAGAAGGATTTGCTCTATGCTGTCTTAAAAGGAGCCTGCTTAATTATAGCCATAACCTGAAAACCAGAAATTTATGCTTTTCCCACCAGGCTTTTTTTCTCTGTTTAGATAGCTACCAGGTGGGGCTTTTGTTAAAGTAGTTCCTTCTTTATCATCACTCTGCCTCTGTCTTGAGGGTGATGTAAGGCTTCATTTGCTATGTTATCTGAGGGAATGATACCATCTGATTTCCATGCTAACTCTTACATACGTGCCAATCTCCTATACAGGTGGCTGCTGTCAAAAATGAGTGATGCTGTTAAGTAAATACTTCAGGATGCCAGGAAGGGGTGGCCCATCTTTCCCCTCTCTTCCCCCCCACCCCCTTCACTTGTCAGCTGGACAAAGCAGCTAGTCAGAGAGGAGTTAGTTTTGGAGGAGGTACAGGCAGAGCTTGTAGTGCACAGACTTGGCCACATTTCTAGAGAGAGTAACAGAAGCTCTTGCAGAAACACACTTCTAACGCTGCTTTCAGGGGTGCTGTCTGGGCTTTCAGAACTAATTATTGCAATGCTGATTCCTTGCAAGTGTTTAGTTTTATTCTTTTAATGGGCATTAATCATCAGCACTAATTTGGGAGGGAAAGCAAAGCAGTGTATTGAGAAATATAAAATGAGGCTTGTTAGTGGAGAAAGCTTTCCTGCCTGCCAAAATCTGATCAGTAAAAATGTGGGAACTACTGCTGTAGGCTTTCAACACAAATGCAGTTTTTATAAGATGGTGGTCTGTTCTAGAATGAAGAAGGACTGCAGGGTGTGTGGTGGAGGAAACTGCCCCCTCAAACAAAGCTGTCCCCATCCATCTGTTACTTAAAAATTAATAACTCCTCCATCCAGTAACGAGTGGTTATCATCACTGTGTAAGTTACCAGGCCCACCAATACTTAAAAGTGAAGTAATTTACTCCCATATGTTACAAAATCAGTCCTTAATGTTTGTATAAACATTACTGTTTAATATGTCTTCATTACAGGATTTTACGTGCTGTTTTATCCAGCTTGTTTGCTACCTACATGCAGGCCTCCTTGGGGATGAGTTTTGTGATGCTTCGAGGCTGGGCTGTGGGGCCTGTTCTGGCCTGGGGGGTAAAGCTGGGCTTGAGTTCTACGTGGGTTCCTGTTGCCAGCATTGGCCACATGGATGCAGGCTAAACCACTTGGACTTGGTGGATAATGAATTCTTAATTACTGACTTGTTTTAGTCTCCTGAAATTATTTAAATAAAAAAGAATAGTTATACCTGTTTTTCCTGCACACCTTTATAAAGACAACTGACTTAAGGGAAATCTTTGACTGAGCACCTCAAAACATAGTTTGTTGAAAGAGTAAACTAACTTTTGCACTGTTGTGGGTAGAATATACGGTCACTTTTGTAGATATACAGAGATATTTTAATTTATATTTGGTTTAGTTCACTGTGATAAATGTTACTGAAAGTAAAGAAGTCATCTTGGAACCAAAAATACATCAAAGCTTTCAGTTTGCAAATAAATAATATTGCAGATTTTTTTCAGATTTATGGTGTACTTGCACACCATTAATTCATTAGTAGGATATAATAGTATAGCAATGGTTGTTAAGAGTAATTTTATTTATTTCTGTCATATTTAATACAGCATTAGCATAAGTAAAATAAAGCAACAAATTTACTGTTTGTGGTCTACAACAAAACTTTATAATGCAAGTTTCTATTTAGAAGCAGCTTGACAGAAACAAGAATTAAAGAATTCCTGAAAAAATAAAAAGTAGGAAGCACTTCTTAGTGTAATAAATTCTATGCATACATAGAGAATTTGAGTACATATATCCTCAGATTCTCAGCTAGTTAAGCAATTTATATGTAGTGTTTTTCTAGTTACAAAAAAAAGTGTAATATATAATATAAAGTCTGTGTTTAACTTCAGTTTATTTTAGCTAAGGAATTATAAACCAACAAGAAACCGGTAAAGAAAATAACGAAGGTAACATGAAAAGCAAGGTTACATTACAAATGAAACTTTAAAATAATGATTTTGCTGGTGTGGATCAATCAATCCTGGTTAGGCCGCCTCCAGGCCAGCAGGTGAGAAGGGGATGCTCTCACTTTACTTATGAGGGGAACTGAGAGCAGCAGGGTTACTCATTGCAGCGTGAGGAACCTGCAAGAATGGGCCACCAGCACTGGCAGAAAAGGGTGGTTTTACAATGTAGATGTCCCCAGCTGTCTTGGCTAATCTTGGACCTTGGATTAAGAAGCTGATCATTTGGTTTTTTTTTCTGCTCTGGAGATCAGAATTTGGAGTACATTCACAATAGAGGCTCCGAAATTCCCAGTAGCAAAACAAGAAGTTGGTTTTTTTTGTTTTGTTTTGGTTTGTTATTTTGTTTTGTATGTTATTTACCTAAGGATTACTGAGTCAGAATTGCCTGAGAGCTTGCTTCAGTTTGGGAAGCTCTTATGGCATCCAAAAAGAAAGTTCCTATGCTATTTAGTGCAGCAAGGCTTGGTTACTTGGCTTGTCTGATGAACTATTACTGAAGTAGTAATTATAGTAATACTGCAAATGCCACTTATTTTTCTTGGAATCCTAGTATGACTTAATATGCTGTGTTAGAATTGATATTCCTGATGTTCTGCTGTTATTTCTACTATTTTCTAAATAACAGAGTGTCTAGTAGATCTCTGTGGGAGAATGCATGGGAGTAACAATCTACTTAGTTTAGGTCAGAAACTACAAATGAATTGCATTTGCCTTCTAGAAGACAATGAGAAGGAATGAGAGACTGAACATCAGGATGCTTGAGGAGTCTTCATCTTTTTTTCTTTTCATTTTTTAGAATGTTCTGAAAGGGCAGGCTTGGCCCTTATCCTGGTCTGGTTTAGGATATATCACACTCATTTATGAGGATGCTTCTGTACTGACATGCCTCTTTCCATTATTCCCCACAGTTTCCAGCAAAGTTGAGCACTTTTGGGCATCTTTAATCTCTCACTGAGTGGATAGCATTTTAGCTGAATGAATCTGGATTTGGTCTCTTAGGGCACCCTCATAACTAGGCATTTTAAAGCCCAATAAACCTGGAAGTTTATTAAACCTGTTTTACTTTTAAGCCCATCTTACTTACATGATGGTAAATTATTTGGGGAGATGAATAAATAGTGTTGGTATCGTATGGTGTACAACCCTTGTTTGTGCTAGTGTATTTATCCCCAATAACCCTTTTTATAAATTAATTTGGATACTTGGATACTCTACAAGAATCAAAGAGTTAATAGAGAACTAGTGTTAGGGAGGAACTGGGAATCATTGAAGAGGGAAGGCTCAAATGCCGTGGCTTTGCTTGTAGATGAATCTTCTTGAAGGCATTGATGCTGCGGGTAAAGCTGGAGGGACAGACCCTCTCTTGTCTCTCAGGCCGGATGCCGGCAATGCAGTGAAGAGAAAGTTCAGATTTCTGCCAGAGCTAGGTTTTGGTGCCCAAGTTCACACAATGCCCCTGTCACAGGACACGATGTCGCTGCTCCGTGTGTTTCTCCAGGTCAGTTTTTGTTCAGGGAAATGTTGTTACTAGTTGACAGCTTTCAGATAAGTGCAGATAATCACAAAGTGCCAAGGAGTTGAAATGTGCTGGTTTTTGTATGCCAGTCACTCTCACCTTCCCCCGTGGGGGTCTGGATGATGACCAAGGAATATGTGCTCAGCATATGAAATGAAGTCAGTCCTGTGGTGAAACCCCTGTGTTACTCAGCAGTTATGTTCCCTTTGGAGCTGTTTGCTTTTATTCTTCATCCTTCCATTTCTTTTTCTGCATGCCAGCCCTGAATTCTACCCTCTCTGCTTGGACGTCTATGATTTGATAGGCCCACAAGGCTTTTATGTGGCTGGGCAGATGAAGTAGGGCAGTGTCCTTTGCATTTGTAAGGTACATTACAAGTGATTAGTAAAGAGTAAGGCTTTCCATAGTTCAGTTCCTGGCCATGTAGATTGCAGCTTACCAGGGTTTTTTTCCTGAATCATTTATGCTTTTCTGAATTAATTTCTTATGAGTGTCTACTTTCAGGTTCATGTTAACAACAAGCCAATCCTAATGAGGTAGCTGAGCTTGCTGTTTTGTACAGGTTCTGCTGCCTGGAATTCAAAACAGACCATTTAAGCTCCAGTCGAAAATGGTTTGCTTTACTTTGCTAAAAAGCTCTCTGGAAATTGATGCTATCAGCTGTCTTCATGTGATTTTTGGGCCAAACCAATAGCAAAAACATTACCAAAACCTGCAGGATCAGGGAAAACTGCAAGCCCCATCAGGGATGGATGGTACAACAAAGGGTTTGTTTGCATTTTTGACGTGCGTGTGTGTGTGTATGTATAAAAAGTACTACAATTTAACTTTATTTACTTTACATTTGATAATCTAAAATGCTGTTTCACATCATACTTTGCTGTTTTGGAAGGCTATTTTAGTGAAACAGTCTTAAGTATGCACTAGATGTGTTCTTCAGAACACAAAAGCAGCATTTTGACTCTGGGTTCCCCAAGTAGAAATATCTTTAAGGGAAAAGTTGGGCAAAACATGTCTTTCTTCAGAGATCAGCTCACAGAGCTGCAAGACAATTCCAGTTTGTAATTTCCCATCATCTTCAATATGGAAGCTGCAGCATTTCTGTAAAACCTATGCTTTAAAGGAATGATGGGATGTTTTTAGTGTGACAACCAATAAATACTTAAGATATTAAAATAAAATCATAGAATCATAGAACAGTTACAGCTGGAAGAGACCTTGGAGATCATCAAGTCCAGCCTTTGTCCTAGCCCTAGCAACTTGCTAAATGATGCCCCCCAATGCAACATCCACCTGTCTCTTAAACATCTCCAGGGATGGTGACTCAGCCACCTCCCTGGGCAGCCTGTTCCAATGGTTGACAACCCTTTCAGTAAAGAAATTCCTCCTAATGTCTAGCCTGAACCTCCCCTNAAAATTATTTAAAAAAATGATTTAAAAGATTTCTTAAAGCTGAAGGAGCTGAGGTTGTGCTGACTAGTGACTTAGCAAGTGAATCTTCAATAGAATTACATCTTGGCTATATGTATTTTTTTTAATGAGAAGCCTTTACAGCTTAATTGTTCAAGCTGAAGTACTAATGGGTGGCAATGAGGAAAAAAAAAATCTTAGCCTCAGTTTTGTTAGTAAGTTTGTTTTATATCAGTGAAGATATACAAAATATGTTGAGACGTACCCAAGAGCAACTGGAATTTGGAGAGCAGAACCTGAGGCAAGGAATGACATTAGCCACAGTGTATTGGTTTTAATCACTGAATTATTTGCACTGAATTGTATCTCAATTGTTTTCAGTTATTCTTATTTTTTATCAAGTTACAATAACAAATCCTGAGCTGAATTAATACAAAAATTTAATAGGAGAGATTTAAAGTAAAATCTTTCAGAAAAGCACAGTTTGCTTTCTGAGAAGCAAGAGGGAGATTCAGGTACCTCTGCCCTGTCGAGGTGGACTAGAGTGCAACATCTGGGTTTCTGCTACCTCTTTTCTCAAGGTCACAAAAGGCCAGGCCAGTCTTCCTGGATCACTTGGTCAGGTATGTGAAAGCTGCAGTTATTAGCCTGGGTAAAATCACCTGTAGGTGGCATCTCCTTTAGTAAGTAGCATACAGCAACAGATTGTTCAGGAGGAACTGCTGGTGCTGAGGACAGGTTGTGTACCCGGTTCAGGAAAGCTGGTTTTACTTTGGACTAGTCCTGATACAGTGCTGGGAACCAAATGCCTGTTTACAGTGAAATGCGTGGCAAAATGAAAGCATGGTTCTATTTAAATGGACGACAGTTCAGGCACTTTGAGACAGCTCCATAATGCAGTCTGCCACACAAGAAGTGGGTTGAGATAATCTATTCTTAAACACATTCCTGGTCCAAATTAAAATAGTGAAGTAGTTGCACCTATGTAATACTTGAGAATCCAGTTAGAAGAGCTGGACAAATTGTATTGTATTGTATGGCTAGGCTTCACAAACAAAGATCCAGGGAGGGCTCCACCCACGCTCCTCATCAGCACCTTTTACACGCACGCTGATAAAAAGAGGATAGCGGATAGCACCCTCGAGCCTGTGCAATGGATTTTTTTTAGGTGAGACACAGCATGCACAGAGCTGGACCCACCCTTTAGTCCTAAGGTTCATCTGCCAGGGCCTAGCAAGCTTGGACGCTGACAGCGAAGTCCTTAGGACGCAGTTTTCTTAGAATGTCCTTCTCTTAGATGGATTAGCCTTACAGGGCTAAACGAGCTCCATCTTCCCAGGTTTGGAATCAGAGTTGTCCTTCTCCTAGGATGACTGCCAGAAGGCTAATGAGCACATCCCACCCATACAAGGATTATAGGAACATGGATATCACTCCCCACACTTTACTGTGGGCAGTGAGTTTAATGCTCCCTCTGCTGACGGCACAGTTATGGCACCAGGGGCCACAGAAGACCCCAAGTGATTTTCAGACTGTGCCTGAAGGACAAACTGTATACGCATGGCTTTTCACTAGCTGGCCGTGATCCAAGGAATGGGGGCTTATTAGAGAATTTTTGTTTTATTGGGATGTTGACTTTCTGGCTAGAGCTTTATGAGAAATTCAGGCTTGAAGACTTTCTGGAGTTTCTTGTGAGCTACACTTCTGTCTGTCACTAACTGAAGCACTGTGAAGAAAGAGTAAAAACATGTAGTGCCTTCCATTCTCAGGGCAGTGTGCCTGTAAGCGCGTATGTCAATGGTCACATTTAAAAAAACCCCGAAAACAAACAAAAAAACCAAACCAAACAAAAATAACAAAAAAAGACCCCCCCCAAAATCAAACAAACAAAAAACAAACCCTAAAACAAAAACCAAAACTCGGACCAAAACAAAAAATTTATCTTAGCTGAAATATGTGGAAACTTCTTCCCAGCAAAATAGTTGCTGGCTTTGGACAGAGTACCACAGAACAACCCAAGTTGGAAGGAGCGCACAAGGATCATCAAGTCCAACTCCCATTTAGGCACAGGACAACTACAGGGTCACACACCCATTGACTAAGGGCAATGTCCAAGTGCCTCTTAAATTCCACGAGATTTGGAGCCACGACTACGTGCCTGGGGAGCTTTTTCCAATGCTCCGCCACCCTGTGGGTAAAAAACTTATTTCTGACATCCAACCTGAACCTCCCTTGGGACAGCTTCATACCATTCCCCTGTGTCCTGTCACTGTTATCAAAGAGAAGAGCTCAGACCCCACTCCTCCCTCTCTGGTATGGAGGTTATAAACTGCAATGAGATCCCCCCACAGTCTTCTCTTCTCCAGACTGAACAGGCCAAGTGATTTCAGCCTTTCCTCATATGACTTCTCCTCCAAGCCCTTAACCATCTTTGTGGCCCTCCTCTGATCGCTCTCCAACAATTTCATGTGAATGCTTCTTTTTGTGCCTTCACAGCATCATCACTGTAATAAGAAACGTGTTTTTTTCCAGGGGGAACCTTTGATATGGAGTAACCAGACAGGATTTTCAGGTACAGATATCCTGTGAAATTGCAGGTTTGGGGAGAAGAGACTACTTGTGCATAGTTACACAGGCACACTCCCAGCTACTGAAAATGGCAAAGCAGAGCTAACCTAAACAGCCCCTTTCTACTCCGTCAAATGTTTCTGGTGGATTGTATGTTTAATTCAAGGAGCTCTGTAACCAAATATCTTACTGTCATTAGATCTTAACAGTTGCCTCTCTGCATTTACCAGGCTGTTGATTTGCTGCTATAGTACCAATGAGGTGAGCTCACTGAAGCTGTTGTCGTGGAAATTTGGATGGTTAATACTAAGTATGTTGTTTCTTTGGACCTCTTTATAGCTTCCAATCTCCTCAAATGTAAGCAATGGAAAAGGAGATTTGTAGAAGTGCTTTGGAGTTTTAGACGATTATGTACAAGAGGCCTCTATTTAAAACTCTCATAGTAGTCACCCAGAACTTGAACCAAAAGTACATACTGGAATTTCAGATTTTGGGTAAGTCTTCTGGAATATAACCTGTAGGGTTTAGCATTCTGTGGAAGCAATTGACATTTCCATTTGATGTAGTAGTCAGAGGCAGACTTTTGTAGATCTAAGAAAGATGTTCTTTCATGTGTGAACACAGTTCATGGACCAGCTGCTGTGTTTTGTTTATAAAGTGCAGTATTGCATACAAAATTATTTATTATAGATTGTTATAATTTAGGTAGCATTTTTTTCACTGATATTTCTAAACATTCAGTAATGCTTTCACTTATATTTAAAAACAACCAGGAAGTCCCAATCCACTTGTATATTAGGTGTGGCTGAAATACCAGCAGTCCCTAGTGCTGACATAATTTCACGAGTGAAGAAGTTGGCATTAAAAGGAGGTTTTTTCCTTGAAATCTTTTTTTTTTCCTTCCCTTCTTACTGCTTTCTTTCAGCTAGTCTGTTAGTGTGTCCTATAGGACATCCACCTTTTATACCCCTCCAGCTTCTCGTGGAGATACTATGAGTCTGTAACATCTGTTTTAGAAATGTTGAATACTCACCACACCCTTTTGGGTTTCCTCGGCGAGTAAGGATTTAAATACAGAATTCATCAGAAATATGGTGACGATCAGAATTCAGTCACTCTGAAAGGGAAGTGACAGTGTGAACTGTCCATCTTAGCTGCATTTCATTGTTTGGTAGTTGTCCATTGGATTTACCATTTTCTGAAGAAGCTCACCCTTAACTTATAGGAGAGAGTGGAAGAACACAAAGGAGTAATGGCAAATTTACTGTTGGGAGAGACTGTGTAGGCTTAAAATAGCCATTTCATAACCCTGAAAAGAGAACATATTCTGAATTTTTGTGTGTTTAGTACTCTAATTTGTGGCTGAATAAAGTACAATGCAGATCAAATTTTATATTTATTAAGTGGTAGTACGGATAAATGGTTAGTCTATAACCTGGCTCTGCAGCTGATGCATTGCTGCCATCCATGATGGCATTTTCAGTGAAACACTGTCTTACAGGCAGTCTGTAGAAGATGTGCCTTTCTCTTACACGGATTATCTTCTTCGGAATGCATTGTTAAATAACTTTTTCAGATATCTAGTATCACATCTGTTTTTCCTTTCTTCACTTTCCTAGCACACTTTCATATTTAGGGCGGATATACAAGGTCTCTTACAATGACTTTCAGAGGCACCTGATGTAAAGATTTATGGAATGACTACTGTACAAAAGCATCTTTTCCAAGCTCTTTCTTTTTTCTTGCAAGATTTTTTTCAGAGCTGGATCTGAGAGGAAGAATAGAATACAGAAAAGTTGAACTTTTCACCTACTGTAAAATTTTAAGACAGCTTTATCTTTTAACAGGAGTGAGCCAGGGTCAATTCACCTATCATCAGCAGGAACTGGAAGGACTGACTTTTTAGGACAATGATCCTAGACTCTTTGGAGGAAAAATTGGCAAGTCCCCATATGTGATCTGGCTGTATCTTAATGGAGGGCATTTTGAGTCAAGAGATTGCTCTTCCATTTTCTCCCCAACAATAACACATTGATAGCTTCCAGTAAATGCAAAATACCCTAAGGAAATCAATATGTTCTGCTGTCCTCGATAACAGTTTAGCAACTATTTCCAGAAGAGTTAAAGCATAACCTATCCTATTATAGTTACATTTCTTCACAAAAAGCTGAATAATTTAATTCAAATTACATGATAAATGTTTTAGTGTAAATAGTCCTTAGTAAATCATAGGAAGACAGTAATCTTTTTGTGAGTAATTTGTTTCAAAATACAGTCTATTCTGTAGGCTATTAACAATTTCCCTATATGCTTCTTATGTAATAAAGGTTTTGCCAGAAGTTGAGAGCTCTTTATGTGTATTGTTCATTCATGATATTGAATGCACTGTGCATTAGGAATGCCTGGCAAAATTAGTAGCATTGAACTTTATAAAACTTTAAATTAACCTGTGTCAGTTATTCTGAAGACAACCATTCACATAGGTGTCAAAGGCTGGCAAACACCTTAGTGTCAAAGGAAGTTAATTTTCAGGAATAAACACATTGTTATTTTAGGTGGCTTACAATGTATTTTAGAGAAAAAAAAAAAAAGAATACAGACTTGAATCAGCTACAGGTGTGGATTTCATAGTTAATTGACAAGTTTGAGTAATCCCATTAGACCTCCTGATGAGAAGCCCTCACTAGAAGGCATATCTTAGAAAAAAACCACCATAACTCAAAAAGCCTCTAGCTTTGAGAAACCATTTGGTTTACATCCAAAAAGGACTAAAAATGGTGAACTGAAAAACTGCTTTTCCTAAGTAGAAGTCAGGTTAGTTTTCCTGGGATGTTTAAGCATTACTTTCCCATCGTGTTCTGTGAAATCTTGAATCTGCTACTACACAACAAGGCAGCAAATATGTGCTCAAACACAAGAAAATCAGGTCACTATCAGTTTTACATCAGTCAGGCAGAATGGTGGAAAAAACTGATCAGCTTCTGCACTCTGGTTCATATTGAGCCTTTCTGAGTTTAATGTTTGAGTAAGATTCTTCCCATTAAAAATGTCGCTTCTCTCCCTATTCTTCCCATGAAAAATGTCACTTGTCTCCCTGCCTCCTCTAGCAGTTCTAGGGAGAAGGAACATGAGGCTGTCCCTTTCCTCAGAAAGTCTTACTGGGTTGTCAGAGTAAGAGACATGGTGTTTTACTATATTGCAGGTAGAGCTAACTTACACATCATGTCAATCTAAAGCATTCTTAGGATTATTTCACTGCCCCTTCTTCTCCCATGAAATCTTCAAAATAAATTTGGAAGTGAAAGGGATTTTAACATGCATTTGGATCACCTTCAAGAAGGTTCTATCAGAAATAACTTCAATTTTAATTAGGAAAACATTACAAATGGAGTTTTCCTCCCTTCTTATTTGGAGTTTGATATTACTAAAAAGGACAGAACAATTTGAGGCTTTGTATCATTTGAAAAGAAATTATATTAACTTCTAACTGTCTTGCTATCCACTCTTTTGCCACTTGTACCAGAAGCCTGAGAGCAAAGGAAACTGGGAAAGGGCTTGTTTTCTATTGTACAAATGGAATTTAATCTGATAAATAACTTTTTCCCCCAAAATGTTCATAGTAATTCATTTCCTGTTATACTGTTTATTGTCTTTCAGTTTAAAAAAACCCAAATCACGAACAAATCTCCCTTGCCCTCCCCCCCCAAAACCAAGAAACCCCCTCCTTATCCTGTAATCTTTCAAACGCCATTGCTGTCTTCTTCCATTTGTAAGTATGTAAGAATAGACTTCCTTCTCTTAAAGCCTAGCTGATAGCCTCCAACTCAGCCCCAGGCCTGTCTCAACACTGTGAAGGGAGCTGCTTGCAATTTCACCCCCAAACCCAGAAAACAGATTTAATTTCTATTGATAATGAATGAGCACAGATGCTTCTAGGTATTACCTTACAGCAGGTATTGCTTCCTTGATCAGTAGTCACCTTGTAAAATGTGAGCCAAGAATCCTGCAGGGATGACCATCTGTTCCTGTTACATCTTCAAGTGCTAGTTTCATTTGTGAAGTTGTGTGAAAAGAAAACTTGGAAACAGAAGATGGAGAAGATAATACTGTGAAGATGTTAATGCATTGTTTGAAATATCTGTTGACTTGCCTTATTTCCCATTTGTTGCTTAAAAGTTTGGTACTCAATAGAGGAGCTGATGAAGCAGTACAAGATGAAAAGTAATGGTTTGTACCATGAGGACAGGGGGAGGCTGGGGAAAAATGAATTAGTGAACACCAAGTGATAAGCCCTCCAGGTACAGGGTAGAGTATACTAATAGACTTCCCAAAAGTAGGTTTTGTAGGAATATTCCCTTCAGAGCCAGTCAAGCGTCGTTGCATTTGGAGGTACACTAAAAGTCTATGGAAGACTTCTGTCAGTTGCAGTTTGGTTTTAAAGCATACATTTTCATGGGGAGGGGTCCAAAAGTAAGCAGCAGTATGGTACATAGTAGTTTATTTATGGAGAGTGGCCAGGTTTTGTTGTATTTTGGGCTTCAAGTAAGGTATGTCTTGAGAGCATATGAAAGAAAACCTTGAAATTTATCAGCAACATGATGCATCTCTCTTGGGGAGGAAGCACTGTCACAAAATAGAGCACTACAACTTCACTGGAACACCAAGTACAATTATGTTCTATTTCTGAGCTTGTTTACAATAATCTATAAACAGATTCTGCAAATACTGTTCTTTTGGAAAGTAAAGAAAACCTTCTTGTGCCTCTTCAAATTGCATGAAGTGCTCTCCAACTCACATGACTTTGCAAAAAGTGTAACCTTTTCCATCTGGCTGAGTCGTCATGAGGAAGGTTCTCAAACTGAGATTTTTCTGTAGTAGGCAAGGGAATGTGATACTGTGAAAGTGCTATATAGTACTTGTGGCATCAGTCTGCATTACTGAGCCATCTTCTGGAGGCTGCTCTTGATGTATGTAGGAAGTCTAGTCACCTTTATGGCTTTTTATGATAGTGTGTAGCCTGTAAGGTAATGTATTGCCTGTATGGAGCTCCAGGGTTAGGGTGTCAGAGTAATTTCAGAGGACACTAGTGTCACCCATCTACTATGTTCCAAGGCAAAAAAAACTGGGTTTAAACAGATGACTCTCTTCTGCCCCACACAGAATATCCTTTGAATTTTAGTGAACTCTTGTTCATCAGCTTCTTGCATATATCTGGCAAAATTTGAGTCTTGGCCTCATCACCCTCACTTACCCCATTCTCTGTGTAATGCCCATTCAAACCTAACTAAGCAAACTATGCCCACAAGTAGAGACACATACAATGGCTTTTCCATTCATAGGTCTGAGGCAATATTATCCAGCCATTGCCTTATCGAGGCTACAATGATCTTTGCAGGTCTGGTTTCACAGTCCTTCCCAAGCAGCACACCTCCTTAGCCCCACTGTCTGCTAGCCTGGCTACCTCTCCCAGCATCCTTGTTGTGCTCTGACTTGTTTTGCTTTCTCAAAAGATACCCACAAGTTCCCATTTAAATGAAATACCTAGTGCATTTTAGGTGTTATAGAGAGAAATGAGCTAGACCAACATATGGGGTGATGAAGTTACTAAGAGTTCCTAGTGGTTTTATGAGCAGTGAGGATGCAGCAGCAAAGTTCTGGATGCTATGCATTGAGGTGTGAAGTCATGGTGGCCTGTGTCTATGTGCACTCACCAATCTTAAGTACTTAGGGACCTGTTGGCATGAGTTTCACAATGACTCTACCCATGGTACATTTGTTACACAAAGAAAAATAATGGGAGCTTGCAAACAGTGGTCATCATCTAGGAGGTGGAGGAACTATAAACTTTCTGCCTCTCTTTCTGAATTAAATTTTTGTTTGAAAGTAGCTTTGTGGGAGGAGTAAAAGTCAACAATTAGCAAAGGAAGAAAGCTAATAATTGAAGTACTACATAGAACTTCAAGGGGAGTCGGGGTAAAAATTTGGAACAGAAGAATTAAAGTTAATGACTGGAAAATGTCATCAAGGCTGCAGAGCAGTCTCCAGGTGAGGTAAGAAGAAAAAACTTTGTGAAGATACTTCAGATAATACCTGAATATAAAAGCTGTTTCACCAAAATAAAAATTAACTTTAAAAAGTTGGTTACTCCTCCACCTTGAATTTCTGCTGATCTGAGGAATAAGGAAATTCTGTCACTTAGAAAACAACTTCTTCTTCAGTGAGAGACAAAAGCCTGTGGTTTTGTGCCAGAAGTTTTTAGGTCATTCTTTGGCTAAACTACTGGGCAAGACTTCTCACAGAAAAAAAATCTCACCCTAGGCAAACACTTCTTTTTCTGGAAGCTGTGGGGAAGAGGTTCTGGGGTCTCCATTGTTGAGGTTACGTGGAACTCAGCTGGATGTAACACTGAACATTTCATCTAAGTTTAAAGTTGGATCTAGCTTGAATGTTTGCCTTGCTTTATGTGGGCAGCTGCACCATCAGAGGTCACGTCTAAATTAACTTATTCTGTTATTCTGAAAAGAGAAATTGAGCAGTATCTCAAGTAAAAAAAAAATCCCAGTGTAATCTATAAATTAAAATGCTTTAGATCTGAAAATGCTAAACTTTCAATCCATTGAACGGAGAAAAGTGTTTTAAAAAAAAAAAAGTCATTTGACCACTAGTGTGAGTTTGAGGAGTGATAAGGATGGGAAGCATAGGTCTGTTTTATTACTGCACACTAGCAATATGCTGAAAACAGACCAATTGCTTTCTAGCACGTATCAAACTACCAAAATCAAAGATTTTATGCAGTCATTTAGTAATTCAAATAAATGCTTTGCTGCATCATCCTTTTATTGTATGTTGTGTATGTCTGTTGCATTTAGTGACAGATAAATTTGGTAAAAGATGAATTTGGTAAGAGGTAAATCCCCTCATGTTCTAGCCAGTCTTCAGAGATTAGAGGGGCCAAGGGTGACTGGACTTATCTCTCAAGAGATAGGCCAGGTACTGCCATGGCTATAGGTTTGACACCAGGTGCACTAACAGTCTGTGCTGTCAGTCTGGCTGCATTCAAAGCAGCAGTGGGGTGCACAAATAGTGCACCTTATTCATATGCAATTTATACAAGATTAAGATTGTCAGTGATGAATGCACAGTACTGCAAAATAGCTATATAGCTCTGCAGAAACAATCATGATCACAAGTTGTATCTCCTAGGGAAGCTTTCGGTATAGTTGAGGTTGCAAATCCTATCCAAAGACTCCCTTTGGTGGGGAGGGTGGTGGAGAGCAAGGAGAACAAACCCATCAATCTGACCCTGGGGTTTTGTTATAGAATTCTTGTATGAAAAAGGAGCAATACTTATACCTCATAATCTGCTATTGTACAGAGTGCTGCAAAGTGTGGGGGTGGGACTGTGGTCAAGGTATCTGTCCGTGTGGTCAAGTTGTTGTTGCTTTATCAGTTGCACAAAACATTTCTTACTCTAGGTGTAACTCCTCTGGTCAGAGGCATTGCAGGTGGTAAGTGGAAGAGTGTGGTCGTGTGACCTACACCCCACTCCACATCTCTCCCTGGAGCCATGGCAAGCAACACAGACCACCAGGCCTCTGCCCAGCCTCTGCATTTGCTCTGGTCACCCTGTGTTTATTAGCAGTATTAAGTTTTGCAGTTTGCAGTATTAAGCTCTGTAATTTTTCATTGTTTTGTGCTTCCAACAATATCTCAAAAAATTGTTTTCCTTTTTTCTATTCTACTAATTTACAAGGTATTCCATGATGATAAATACCTTACGGTATTTATATTTGTTACCTTATGGGTAACAAAAATATTGCTGTCTGTCCTGATACAGCTAGATGGCTTCTCCCAAGACGTATAGCTGTGGACCCTGTTTTTCCTGTAGCAACACACTCTAGTAAAATAGAGAAGGAAAGGTATTAACAGCAAACAGTATGTTAGACTTCTTGACATATTTTGTTGAGCCTGCTATGACCAGAAAAAAAGGCAAGTAAAAGCACTTAAAAATAATTCAGATGTCCTCTCACACTTGAGTAGGCAGGTGAAACTCACTCAATTAAAACACTACTTGTTTCAAGAGCATTGTGAAAGGTTTTTTAAGGCCCTATTCCAGCTGTGGTGGTGCAAAACATTCTGAGGTTCAATATCTGACCCTAATGGTTTTCAGTCTCCAAGAATTTATAGTCAATTGTGTAAGTCCAGTTCCTGACAGCATGTCTGCCTTTCAAACAAAGACACCTACTGCCTTGAAATCCTTAAGCCCATGCACGAGCCCTTCACTGACCTGAAGCCTTATGAAAGGACTGGTAGGTATAAACTGGTAGGTTTATACTGTAGGTATAAACACTGCGTAGCTTCTAAAATCATATATCATCCCACTTTTTCGCTTTTTTTTTTCCCTGTGGCATGCACTGCTTCCCTACATACAGTGTATTAAAGAAGCAGGGAATCTTTTTTTAGTCTGATCTTGTTTACCAAAAGGCAGCTGTTGCATTCAGCTGTTACTGGGCTTGTTTCATTAAAATAGTTTCTTCCTCAAATCCACTGAGAGTCTGAAGACATTGACATCTTACTGCATGTTTTGTATGCAGACTTTACAGGGTGGCTTCTGGTTGCATAGGGAAAAAATGCAACTGCACTTTCTGTGAAGAGTAAGAGCAGTTTCTTTTTCTTCAGATGCAGCAAATGTGTGTGCTTAAAAATTACTGCCTTCTTTCATGATTAGGTGCATGGTGTAGAAGCTGTAGCTAACAGGCATTGGGTAGTTCCAGGTGTTAGTTTGTGCTTTGCTTGATTACCCAAGAGTCAAGCCACAAGAATACTCTGTATTTCAGTTCCCTGCTTTGTCTCTAAAAAATAAACATTCTCATCATAGCAGGAATAACATGGTATACTTAACAACAAAAACGACAATAACTCACAGAAGTCCAGTGTTATTTTTAATGGTTATAGATACATGTTCTTTTTCTGTATCTAATTCTGACACTCTAAATATAAAACCTTTTTCTAATACATTTTGGCTGTGTCTTCTGTTCCCCAGTGCTTTTTGGCCCAGAGTGAGTGATGAGAAGGTAGTGTTCTGTGTTTGATAAAGGTTCATGGTTGCTTACACTGTTGTTCTATACTTAGTTTAGTGGTTTAAAGGAAATAATATTAGGTCATCAGCAGTTGTTTTTCTGATTACAGAAATAATCTTTCCTCTAACTACATATTTATTCTGAGACACAAGTCAGAAAACACTTAAGAACAGAAGTATGCTTGAAAAGATAACTTGTGTGGCAGGAAGAAATCATGTGTGTGCAACTGTCCTCTCCCACTGTCTTAGCAAGTTGAGATTAATAGACACAATTACCCGTAGATCTTCGTAGGTGATGTTCATATCTAAGTCACCAAGTTGAGAGAGGATGAGACCTTTGTAGGTCATCTAGTCCAGCCCCGTGCTCAAAGCAGGGTCACCAAGAGCAGGTTGCTCAGGGCCGTGTCCAGTCAGAGTTTGCGTATCTGCAATGATGGAGACTCTGCAAACCATCTGGGCAACCTGTGCCAGCATGTGGCCACCCTTGCAATAAATACAACTTTTTCTTATGTTCAGAAAGAACTCCACAGCCTTTAAAAAAATTCGAGGCGATGTTGTACTTAATTCAGAAACTATTTGGTGCATGCTGCTTTTTGATACAAATTGAAGAGCCATGAAATCTGATTCTGTTTACATATTAATTAATTGCTGGAGGTTTACAAGAGCTGTGGTTACTGTTTGCCCAGTGGCATGCTGCTTAATCTAGAGAAAACCCAAGATTAATGTGGTTAATAAACATTTGCCAAGATAGAGCCTACGTTGTTTATTTTAATTTAATAATGTTTGTTTGGGTTGTTTTTGTTTGCTTTTTTTAAGTAATGCTTACTTGATCACTCCAAGTCTGTTTGCTGAGGGGCCGGGATCTGAGGACACAAAGGAGCGTGTGGGTTCTTCGTTTCTAGATACTTGCATTAAAAGCCTGGAATGGTATAGGTGTGTAAAAAACCCCCACAAATCTTGATCAGGTCAAGAACAGTTCCAGGGAAATGCGTTTTGTTTTTTTCCTCATTCGTCATGGCATCTTGTCTTTGCTAATAAGAAGAGATTAATGTTTAACATACATAAGGGTCAAAGGAAAGTGATGTGATTTGCTGCTTCTGCTAGAGCAATACTGTATCAATTGCCTAATGAGAAGTACTAAAACTGTATTAACAGGCTGAGCGGTTTTGGAGGTTGCAGTAAGTGTAAGTTTCGGTAAGTGTAGCATGGAAGCCCCCTGTTACTTATAAATTACATAAGTCAAACTTTAGTATGTGTGAAAATAAATAACATCAACAGGCCTGCTAGGTCTCCTCAAACATGAAATTTGTTAACTACTGCAAAGTCATTCTGTGTGATGTAGTGTCTTTGCCTAACTGCTGTCTGTATGTAAAGTCCAACCACTGCTGAAGAGCAGTTTTGTCAGTGACAAAGGTATTTGATAACAAAAAACACTGATGAAATCAATAACTGCACATTTGTGATGGATTCCTAATACCTTGTTTGGGCTTTAGCTCGACTATAACTCCTATAGCACCAGCACTGCTGGAGACTCCTTATACTTGTTAGCATGGGTGGCACTTGGGGAGCTTCACCCTAGCTGAGATAGTGGCACTCTGCCTGTGTGAAAGTTGGTGTTCCTGGCTTCAGCAAAGTGAGCGTTTTCCAGAAAATCCCTTATTCCTTCGCTGTCACCTCTGCAGCCTCAGCAAAAGCAGAGGTGGGGTCACAGGTCCTTTTATGTGTATTGGGGGCAACTCAGAAGTAAAATTGTCTATGGCTAGTGAGTCCAGACACTCTCACAAGAGTAAAACATGTTTATGGGAAATGCTAAAGCAGTTGCAACATGAAATATGGGTAGAATAAAGTTTTATGTCTCACTATCATCCTGACATGATGAAAAATTTGTTCATTGAAGGAGTATTAGATGAATAAAACTGAGGTGAACATTGAGCTCACTGTGGTGCAGATGTGTATTATCTGAGGTCATAAAGATTCCTTATATCCTTACATTTTTCTTGTGTAAGATTAAAAAGTTAGGCATGAAGCTTACCAAGCCCAAGGCTTTCTGACTGGTTGATGATATAGCTGAGAACAGACTTCTGAAGTCATGACCCTGCTTTTCTTACCTCTCCCTCATTGTCTTTAATGAGTGATTAGCTAATGACTCATGACTTGTGCTCAAGGATGAAGTAATGTTTCCTGAGTCATCTTACATATTTATTTTTAGTGTTGTATATTGTTTTAAGTACAGTAGTTCTGTATGTGTTTGTGTATGTATTTATTCATCCATATCTATATATCTGTTTCCTTGTATAAAAAGAATTCTACTGATGTCATTTTGAGCACTCAGAATATGAGCATTCATTTTTCACTGTTCAGCCTTTTTTTTGTCCCCCTCTAGGTCCTTTGCTGTTTTCCTGTGCTAGTTTATGTACATTAACACTTAGGCTTTAGATCACCATAGAAATGTCTGAAAAAGACAGAATTCATGTCTCCAAAGCATTCTTTAGTTTTGGGGATGCCTCTTCTCATAGAGGAGATATTTCTGGGCTACTGTTTTAGTCTGCTGCTCCCAGACTTCTTTCTGTACTATCCACAACTGAATACTTGTAAGTAACCAAGCTCCAATTGATGCTTGACAGAGGAAATTTGTTTTGTGGGGAAGCTGGCACATTTAGCATGGATTTTTCTCAAAGTAATTTGGGGAAATTAAGAAGTTGGCAGAATTACGGTGGTTCCACATTTGTTGTCAGGGCAGCAGCATAGGCTGCAGAAGAACCTTAATCTCCTAGGCCAGTGAAAGCAATGGGATGTAACCAAGCATTGATCTCACAGCAGCTTAGCAGATAACGTATACATGTTCCTCCCTTATAAACATATCAGGAACTGTGACTCTCTACTGTTACTTAAAATATATCAGATGATAGTTTGGGGTTTGTTTGTAATTACATCTGTGGGCTGTAGCAGACTGCTACACAGATGCCCTGCAAATGATATTATTTGTGGAAGTAATATTATTTGAGAGTATCATCTAGTATGGTGGAATAAAAGTGAGCATCTAAAATAATGAGTATATTTCTTTAAAAAACACAGCTATTTTACAGTTAAAAAAACCCCAGTCACCAAACTGTCATAACAATAGAATATGCTATTATGAAGGTGAAAGCAACTTTGCAAGAGACTCATTAATCTATGTGCCGTGAATGCTTGAGTAAGAGAAGGGAGTGAAAAATAACAGATTAAATAACTTTCTCAATTAATTAGTCTGTGGCTTCTCTTGTGCTTTCTGAAGTATATTTTTATTTCATTTTGCATTTGAATTTGTAGCGTTATACTGGTTCCCTCAGGTGCAAAAGTTTTACTAAAAACAGAGTATTACAAGAGATGAAGCTCTCTTAATCGAGTGTTGATGATGGTGAACTCCTGACAGTGAGAAAAGTCAGCATTCATCTAGTCAGTGTTTAACTTCTATAATGCAACTGTTGGACAAATACAATATCACTTCAAGTTGTCTTTTGGAAAATAAAAACAAATTAGCCATTCCAGAAAAGTAACAGCAGGGAGCACCTCTTATTGTTGCAATTGTTTGATATAAAGCAGCAGATGCTAATGCTGTGTATTTTTCCCCCTCCTGTAGGTGCCTGAGATTATAAGCTCTATTCGACAGGCTGGGAAAATCGCTCGTCAAGAAGAGTTTCGGAATAATCTTTCAGATGTTGAAGACCCTTTTGCCAAAAAGTTTGAAGTGCTGTTCTGTGGACGAGTGACAGTAGCACATAAAAATGCACCTCCAGCACTCATAGATGAATGCATTGAGAAATTTAATCGTGCAAGTTGTACAAGAAAATCAGTTTTCAGCTCATCATCCCAACAACATGAAACTGCCAATAACTTTGGAGGCTTCTCTTTCAGCAACAAATTTCGTTCTGTCTTCCAGCCCTTGGTCAGTGAAGAGGAGGAGAAAAGGCCAATTAGGAAATCATTTTCTCAGCCTGGGCTTCGTTCCTTTGCCTTTAAGAAGGATTTGCAAGAGGGAGGCCATAGGAGTAACAGCTTTGTCAGGTCTTTTGAAGAAGATGCAATTTCACTGAACCTAAAAGGTCAACTTCTATATGGACACAGTGTTGTGCAGCCAACAGATATTGCAGAAAACCGGACTATGTTGTTTACGGTAAAGCAAGATTCGCAGCTCTTGTTGGCATTGTCACATCTTGGAGTTTGGAGTGGCAAACATCAAAGCAGATGTTGTGACAGATGGCAGTTGCTTCTTTTATAACTTGCAATTACCAGAGCTTAGCTTAAACTTGCCTATTTCTCTAGAAAGCATTACCAGTCAGTGTAAATTGTTTTACATAGTCAAAATAAGTTTATATTAAATACTTTAAAACAGCACTTCCTAAAATATCAGGCTTCTAAGGACAGCTTTTAGAAGGCTACAGCAAGTTAGTAGGTAGTTACACAATTGCAAAAAGTTACATAGAATTACACTAACTAGTAATGGCAAAAATAAATTTCCAGGTGAATGAGTTACCTGTAACTAGAACAGAACCAAGCCATGACTGGGGGTTAGTAGACTTTATTATGTCCCATGATAAGAAGTGTAATTTATGAAGATGTTCCTGCTGCCAACATGTCTATGTAATGATGGAGGAGTGTAGTTAACTCCTAGACTACTCCTTACCTGCCTCTACTCCTGTCCTGCTTTTGTGTGCCTAGCAATATCTTTGCCTTGATCTGTGAACAGGATAAGTATTTCTCAAGGCCTCAGAAACAAGTAAGGAATGAGTTATTTGCTCCTCTTATAATCCTCATGATAGGTAAGTTACATAATGTATCTTGTGAACATAATGCAAACGTGGAAGTGATACTGCCATGGTTGACTATCATAAGGTCATCCTGGATCTGTCAGCTGCAGTTGAGGCTGGGAGTTTTTAAGGACAGTAACAGAGTAGAGGGCATGCAGTTACAGCAAGTTTTTTGGAGCAGGGGAAGAGAAGTGCTGCTTTTAAGAGAGATTGCCAAAGTATTGTGTCTATAAAGAGTAACACAGAGAAAGAGATGTAGTTAGCTATTTCTGATTTAAAACTTCTATTTAGTTGTGCAGGCTGGCATCAGAGAAAGAAGTGGGAGAAGGTGGAGAGAAATTTTGTGCCTCAGTAAAAAAAAAAAATCCATGCTTATCTTCTTCCCCTGAGCACATATTTCACACAAAATATAGATGCTCTTTGTCGTAATGCCTAATTTTTAAACAAATCCTGACTCCATTATTAGTTCATGGTACATATTTTTTGAGATAGGGAGATTATAGATGGACTGCTTAGGTCCAGATCCTCTTACTCCAGTGAGTGCATTTTTAATTTTTGTTAAATAGATGCAACATTTCTCAAAGACGTGCAGAGTCAGTCACCTGCTGACAGGCTCATTTCCGAATTCTGGGGCACTACTGATCTCACTTTCTATCTTGGGTCATTTTTTGCCTGGGAAAATATTTTTTAGTATGCACAGTTACATTCTTTTGCCATTCACTCTGTCTAAATTCAGCTGAATATAAGGAAGTGAGGTAAGTGGTTTGTGCCTCCAGCTTATGGCAGAGTTTGAGTTTCTTGGTTAGCTGTCCCCTCTGTTCAGCAGGTTCTGCACATGTGTGCAGCATGCACAGGTCTTCTTTGCTCATCAGTTTCTGTGTGGCTGTATATGAAATGCTTAAAAGTAACTTCATATCCAGAGAAAGAAATTTGTTTTTTCTCAGTTAAAGTTCGTTCTTGGATTTTCCCCAGGTCTGCAGCAGACATTGGTTGGTGTAGAAAGTGTGAAAAATGTTCAGCTGAGTTGTCTACTGCCTCTTCTCACCTAGTTCAGACAGTCCTGATTTTGGTATCTCTTCCTGAAGAGCTGCTTTTGTAGCCAGTTTCTTAGGATATTTTTTTCTTTTCTTTAGGGCTGGAGGAAGGAGGAGGGAGGCATGGAGAGAACAGGGGTGTATTGGTTCTTTTTTTTTCCCCAATGTTCAGTTGGCTTGAAATGATCCCTGTTGTCCTGGGACCAAGTGTGAAAGGAGCATGTGGGGCTGGGCTAAGAAGGAGTCTCCACTACAGGGAGAGGGAGGCAGCAGCAAGCAGGAGGTAGCTGCTGAGTAGATATTGGAAGGAATAACCTCATGAACATGTGAGGTTGGCCCCAGGAACAATAAAAGGATACCAGCAGGGAGTTGAGGAAAATCATTGTGACTGGTTGAAATGAAAGAAGAGGTGGAGGGAGATTGCATAGGACCATTTTTAGACTCACAGAGGTGGCACATCTCACTTCATCTATTCACACATAAGTTTTGTCCCTTCACCCTTCTTTAAGAAATTACAGGTATATTGGTGCTGTTGATGTTTTTATTTGCATCTTTTTGGATTTGATAGTGGCTGAAGCTTCAGCAGGTTTGTCTAAATCGTGCTCATGAATGGATCCAGATTCTAGTCATCTTCCCTAGACCCTGATAACCCTGATATGACTTGTCCTTTGCAGACTTTCTGATGTGCTAAAACTATAAGGAGTTTAAAGTTTACCTGTTAAAATGTTACAGAGACATTACCGGAAGCTGAAAATTGAAAAAAATAGGTTCACCTTAAAATGCCTTTTGCCTATCAAAAGTTAGCATCAGCTATTGGGTCACTCCTGTACGAATGGCCTACTGATTAAATTAAGTTAGAAAATATACTCCAGTAAGCTCATTTGTACAGTTAGAGTTAAAGCCTTTAAATTAAGTGCCATGTGTGCCATAAGTAACTGAAACCCTAAAAAATAATTAGGTGGCATACAGATAGAGAGACACACTTGGATTTAAATTTTAGGACAATTTCATTTAAGTAGCTTTTGGGAATGTGGTACATGCCAAGACTGCAGAAAATAAGAAAAGAGTGTGTGAGTATATTTCCTCAGTGAAAAGTTACTTGTGGTATAATATTACTCTTACCTAATTAAACACTATTCTAAGTCTCTTCTCTCAAATGTGAAATGAAATTTCAGTTCAGTAATGTGCAGAGCTCAGAATGCCAAATCAGTGATGTTTCAGTATTCTCTATCTCTCTCTGTGGTAATAATACACTAATTGGTCTAAATATACAGGTACAAAAAAATTTGAGATTTATATTCAGGAAATGTTTTTGTAACAAGACAAAAGGAAGTGTAATGTTACTTGTTATCTTGTTATTTATTTTGCTCTTTTTAGATTGGCCAGTCTGAAGTTTACCTTATCAGTCCTGACACAAAAAAAGTAGCAATTGAAAAAAGCTTTAAAGAAATATCCTTTTGTTCTCAGGTAAGAATGCAGTGTATTGTTTCTCTTTTTTTGTTTTTTGTTTCAATGTTTTCCATTTGTGAATGCCCATAGCCTCCTTTCTCCTAGAATTTCAGATGGATTCTCACTTCAGGAGTTTCAGTAATTGCTGTTGACAGTTAATATTGCTAGTTAATAAGTAATTATATAAAACTGTCGTTCTTTTCTCATGCTTTGCATTGTAATATTGTAATTTCTGAGATAAAGATTTACTTCTGTGTGTGATGGATGAATAATATGAGCTAGAAGGGGCACCTTGATCACCTCTGGTTTAATATTTCAGTGGGCATGATTCAAAACTGTGCATATCTGGGATCATCTGAGCCGTATTTTTCCAGGAGTGATAATGAACAGAGAAAAAACTGAGTTATCTGAAAATATGTAAAAAAATACATTTTTTTCAAGAGTGTAAGTTGCATGTCTGTAGAAGACAACCCTTTGCCATGCAGAGCTACCGTGTGTGATACACTGAGGGCAAGCATGTTTTAGGGCCTCCTTATTTGCTGTTAATCCCTGTCCTTTATGCCACAGTCTGCTTTCCTGTTCTTTTGCCTCTTATTTTTGTGGCTCTGAGGGTGTAAGTTGTCTGATGACTTTCTTTGAGTGGTGATGTTTTGAAAGTGATGCAGTTTACATGTGCAAAGATGTGGTCATGGTATTGTATGGGTTACAAAGGTGTGTGACTTGCACTCAGCTGCTGCAGCACCATGAGGGCAGAATAGTCGTTGTCACATCAGGGACATCTCAGGAAATCATAGCACTCCTGTATGGGCAGCTGCACTAACTGTTGGCATGTCCTGTGTACAGGAGCAGAGAATTCTCCTTTGAGAGTTGCTCTAACATCATCTTGCAGACAGAAATGACTGTTCATAATGATATTTCATAGACAAGTTGCTTTTGTTAACTAACCAGTGTCATGATGCAGGGATTTGTTTTTCACTACCCATTTCTGTCCTGTGGGGCATTAATTGTATTTAGTTTGTCTGTGTAACAGATTTGATTCAGTTTAAGTGAATGGGGAAATTGAATTAAATTCATTAAACTAGGGTTGAGTCCTTAGAGAACACTTAATTCCTTTTAAACTTGCTATAGATCATTTCAGTTAAATGTGGGTTTTTTCTAATGATTTCTTCATGGTAAAAAGTGAATATTCAGTGATTCTTGCAGTGTTAACAAGAAAAAAAAAATAACAAAAAGGTCTTGCTTGGCATCTTCACATTGTTTAAAATTCACCAAAACTTATGACTTGCTGTAACTCATCATTGTGATTTTTGAAAAACAGCTTATTTCCTGCCTTTACCAGACTTTAAATTGTTGTGCTATGACAGCTAGCAGGTAGTAAAATGGTGCTGAGTGTAACTGGATTTCTGTAAATTGTGCCTGTAATTCATCATTATAAGTTTTGTTTTGTTTTAACCAAGAATGGTGCACTGAGACATGCACCTAATTCTACTCATCTGAAAGTCTTTTATAAAAGAAAAAAATTCCCAGCAATTAAAAGAAAACCAAACAACATTTTTAGCATTTTGCCAGCATGTACTGTTTATCTACTATTGCAAGTATACTGCTTGAATTTGCATACTTTTAGGAGTAAATGCTTCCATGAGTGATCTTTAAGTAACATTATGTATTTAACCATTTTCTTTTTTTAGCTAGCCAAGTGTTTCTTTAGATTGAAAAATCAAATTGTTTATCCATTTTTCACTATTGCTTTGATTTACTCTTACGAATGTAAAGCAATCATTGACTGCTTCAGCAAAAGAAAAAGCTCGAGTGTTTTTCCTCTAATTCCAATATTGAGTAAAATACCTCTTGAGTAATATTTATTCATCCCTATAAGTGCTTTCCAGTGGATCTATTGTAATTGTCATAAAAACAAAACAGCAAAAACCAAACAAAAATAGAATAACCACCAAAACACCACATAATTAGCAAACAATCTCTGATTTAAGGGAAACTTAAAAGATTCATGAAGTAATAGATTCTGTAACAGAGTAGATTTTTAATGGGCAGATGGCTTTAATGTTGCTGTAACAGAGATATGTGACCTATTTTTAATGCTATTGGGCCTTCCATGCTTTTGTTACTGGAAAAAATGCAGACACAAAACATTGAAGGCAGATATGACTACTTCATTACTGTTGTTTTTGTGCTAGGGAATTAGACATGTGGATCACTTCGGGTTCATCTGCAGAGAGTCTTCAGAAAATGGAGGCTTCCACTTTGTTTGCTATGTATTTCAATGTACAGATGAAGCACTGGTAAGTGAAAGAAAAGAAGATCCTAATATTAAGCCCTACAAGTCTTCTCTTGCTCCATGCTCTGTATTATACTGAATGTCTTCAAATCCTGCTCCGCTCAGAAATATAATTATTTAAAAAATGTGACTAAAACAGCAATCCGCAAAGAAACTTTTGATTTGAAGGCAAAAGTTAAAATCCACTTTAAAAATCCAATAAAACTTCATTGCACAAACTAAGGCTATATGCCTCTTTTTTTGGAAGAGGATATTTTCATAGTATACTTGTTCAGAAAATCAGGACTGCACTACTGTGCTCTAGGTCAGGCCTGTGTGTCACAGCTACAGTAAGCTTTTTTTATCACAGAATAAAAAGGTTTCTAGATAAAGGTATTCTTTTATTAGTCTAAGGAGTGGTCTGGAAGAGATAAGATGTCACAATGATTTTTGACCCTTGTGTATTTGTGCACACAAATGGCCGGAGGGAGGTTCCAGAAAACTATAGACCTGTCAGCCTGACCTCAGTACCTGGCAGGATTATGGAGCAGGTCATCCTAAGTATAATCAAGCAGCATGTATGAGACAACCAGGGGATCAGGCCTAGCCAACACAGGTTTATGAAGGGAAGGTCCTGCCTAACCAACTTAATCTCATTCTATGACTGGGTGACCCACCTGGTAGATCAGGGGAAGGCTGTGGATGTGATCTACTTAGACTACAATAAAGCCTTTGACACAGTCTCCTATAGCATCCTACTGAAAAAGCTGGCAGCTCATGGCTTAGACAGGTACACCCTTCACTGGGTTAAAAACTGGCTGGATGACCGAGCACAGAGAGTGGTTGTGAATGGTGCCACATCCAGTTGGTGTCCGGTGACCAGTGGTGTCCCCCAGGGGTCAGTCCTGGGC
>VWZO01002089.1:54357-66693 GCA_013396975.1 Bucco capensis
TGAAAGGAAGTTGTAGTCAGGTAGGGGTCGGGCTCTTCTCCCTGGCAACTAGTGACAGGACAAGAGGGCATGGCCTGAAACTGCAACAAGGGAGGTTTAGGCTGGGCATTAGGAAGCACTTCCTCATGCGGAGGGTGATTGGACACTGGAATAGACTGCTCAGGGAGGTGGTGGAGTCACTGTCCCTGGAGGTGTTTAAGAAGAGATTGGACATGGCACTTAGTGGCATGGTTTAGCTGCTGCTGTATTGTTGGGTCGTAGACTGGACTTGGTGATCCTGAGGGTCTTTTCCAGCCTTGGTGATTCTGTGATTCTGGCATGGGAACAGCTTCAGCAATTAATCAAAAGCACATTCCCAAACAAGCAGCAGTATCATTCTAAAAGACTGTTGGATTTGTATTAGGGAAAACAGAAGCTCAGTGGAGGAGTGAAATTCTGTTCTTTTGCGCTCTGTTCTTTTCAGGTTGATGAAATCATGATGACATTAAAACAGGCTTTCACCGTAGCTGCTGTGCAGCAGACTTCCAAGGCACAGTCCCAGCTCTGCGAAGGATGTCCCATGCAAAGCCTACATAAACTCTGTGAAAAGATAGAAGGTGAAGTTTAAAGAACTTTCTGGTTGAATATTTTTTCTAACAGTTTTTTTGGGGGACAGTCTTACATGTGAAACTCTAAGGGAACGAATACTTAAAGAGCTTAGGGCTTGGGATGAAGGGTTGAATGCCAGTGTTTTTATTTAGAGGATGCAATGTCAAGTTATCTATATGGTATTATCTGTATTTTGTATCAGAAGTTAAGCTCCTTTCTTGTATTTTAGTTGAGTTTTTTAAAACTAATTAAGAGTCTAAATATTACTGAATTGCAGCTAGCTTGGCTGTGTTAGCCAAGGAGGATTGTAGATAAGGAATTTCTCAAAAGAATATATGCTGCAATAGCTCTGACTTGCTGTCCTATTAAATCCACTTAGATACTGGCATTACCCTACTACTGAACATGAACAGTATGCTTTTAGTATGCAATGTTGTGGTGTTCTTCATGAAAATGTAGCAGTTAGAATTATAGTTGTTGCCCAAAAAACAAGCTCAAACTCTTTGCATTTCGGCAAATTTCAGTTAGATTTTGTTCATTTAAGTGATGTCTGGGGTGAATAAAGGGCAACAGCAGCTTGTCAGATCATGTGACAGTAGCTTATTGGACTAAAACCTATCTAGTATTAATTTGATGGAACTGGAGAACTTCCAAAACTACATTTTTTGGTCTTCAGCTAGATATGATTTTTGAGAAATTTCTTGAAGGTAAATGATTCTTAATGCCTTTAATCATGCCATCTGGTTAATTGTATCATCTGCTTTTGGAGGAGAAATGCCATGGTCAGAAACTGAAGTACAAAATACTGATGATGGTTTTCTGTTTTTCCACAGAAAGCAGAGGGAAGGAATTTAATCCAGGGTTTAGAGCATAAAACATAATCTGAATGAGAGGATGGTCTGCTTTAGACTGGCAGTAAATGTTTTCGGCAAGAGGCAAATTAAGAACTTTACTAACATGCAGTAAATCTACTCTTTTTCCAAAGAGGCCAAGACATCCAAATTGGAGAAGAACAATGGAAATCGTATTTATACCACAAGCAAAATCCAAGCAGTACTGCATAAAACACTAACAAAGCAGTCTGCTAAAATGCAGTAGATTATGGGTTTATTTTGTCTTGTATGATAATGGAATCTTCAGCTAAGAGTATAATCCTGATCTGTGCTCAGTAAATCTTCTCCTCATAGAGTTTGTGTCCCTCATTTTAAAGACATGAGTTCAGTAGTAGCTTTAAATTAACCTACAGTTCATTCTAACACCCTGTTATGAAATCAGTGCACAGGTCAGCTCAAATAACTGATGAGCTTTGGCTTAAATTGCGTGCATATTTGTGTGATTGATTAATTCTGACAAATTTGACCCTGTGATGTGTTCTTTTTTGCTCCTCTTGGTAGGGTTACACCCTTCTAGGACTAAACTA
Source organism: Bucco capensis (assembly GCA_013396975.1). NCBI lineage: Eukaryota > Metazoa > Chordata > Aves > Piciformes > Bucconidae > Bucco > Bucco capensis. The sequence continues at coordinate 56,366 of VWZO01002089.1, forward strand.
GAACTACAAAAGCATATAACAACACTAAATAACCAGGAGCAGGCCTCTGTTTTTGAAGAGGTTAAGGTAAGCTCTTCGTTGCCTACAAGATTTTAAAACAACTGATATTTTTTGCTAACATCAGTGTGAAGGACCTAAGTTATTTTCAATTTTTTGGTGAATTGTTCATTATCTTTGTTTAATAGAGTGTTAATCACCTTGTGCTTTAATTTCAATATATTTTTTTTCTAGAGCTATTAAAAACTTGTGTTTTTATTCAAGTGGTGTACATTGCTTATTCTTCTTCCCCTAATCCTACTTGTTCTCTGTGAAAATGTTGACTTCACACTGAGTAAAACTGCACACACTTTTTTGTGGGTGAAGGCAGTAACTTGGTACTGTGAGAACATTCAACTGTTACTTTGACCAACCTAAATTACTCTAAAATGCCCAGATCAGAAAATTTCCTGCCTGAACTTTATCCTTAAAACATGTCAAATCGACAGAAAAAGATCAATTTTCTAACTTCTGAATTAAATCCATTTTTGCAGAGAGGAAAGCATAGCTGGATTTAAGAAAGATGATGAACAATGTCATTGGGCTTGGCACAATATTGAAGATTAGGAAATTTCAGGCCTTTCTAAAAATAGTGTTTTCCTTGCTTTCTTGAGTCATTTCATTCTTTTTGTATGTTTCCATGTGGCAATTTATCATCCAGTAGCAAATTTGGAAGTTACTCTGTGGGAGTGATTCCATGAGCAAAGTAATTTCTTAGTGTACAACAGCTAGCTGGTCTAGACACATTTTAGTGGTCATTTTTAGTAGCCTCAGGAAACTGTTAATTGCTTCTGGTGAAAATATGCAAGCAATTAACTTGGTAAAACCAAGAGTAAAGTGTGTCTCTCCTGCCTATTTTTTCAGCTTATTTTTTGAGTTGAACTGCCTGAAATTTTAGTTGATGCATTCTTGCAGCTCTGTTTGTTGTAACCATGATTTGCATTTTTAGATAGCTGCCTTTCTGAGGATATTTTTATTGGTCTGATTTGCTACCCTGGCATTAGCTAATTCATGCTATATCCTCTGTGTTACATCAAATGGGCTTAAACCAGCATGTGCTTTTCAAAAGTTAGGTTTCTGGGATTCAGTTCTCTAATAAATTGTTTTAAAAACATTTTCTCATACAATAGTTCCAGTCTAAATAGAATGCAGCAGAGACAAATATGTCACCTTGTGCACTAATTTTTACAATACCTGTGTCATTTCCCAAAACCGAAATATCCAGTGAGACGGATTTCTAGAAGAATTGTGCATCATAACTTGCAAGACAGTTCTTCATGTGTGCTACAAACTCAGAGCTATGGTGTTTTGATTTCCTTTACATCAAAAGCAAATTGACAAAAATATTTTTAAAGTCTGTTTTTGTGTGGCAATTTGATATCTCTACAGTTGTACTTTATCCTTCGTGTAAATTATATCATGTATGAAGGGAGGTCAAGTGCTTCTCTGGCTTTGTTGCTGCTTTGTCTAGAACACTGGTGTCCTCTGGTGGACTAGAGTAGTAACATTAACCAAGCTGAACTTTTTCTTACATTAATGACATACTGACAATGACAAAATGAAAAGAGTAAATACTTGCTGTTATACAAATGTATAATTATTGTGCTTGTGGTGTTTTCAATTAAAGAAATTAAGACCAAGAAATGATCAAATAGAGAATGAGTTGGTTATCTCTGTTTTGAGAAACTTGTATGAAGAAAAACAGAAGAACCATGTTCATGTTGGAGAAACAAAACAGGTGAGTAATTATTCAGTTTTAGTTCATGTAAGAAGACCCAGGAAAAAAATCTTCCGTTTTTATATCTTTCCAAAGGCCAATTTTCATCACTGCCATTTTGGTACTTCAAACTGTAGGCAATGGTGAACACTGCTTTTGTTCATGATTCATAGACTATTGTCACATGCCAAAATAGGCATACTTCAAATTTTGAAGTACCTGGTACAGTCTGTATTTCAGGCCTAGGAAACAGATGCAAATAAGTTAGATGACTAATTTGGTTGTTTCCTTCGTCTCATGGCAATGAAAATTCAATGTCGTCGTTGTCATGGCTAGGCTTCGCGNCAATGTATGTGAGAGAATATATAGTGAATTTGTAATTGCTATCAACTGATCTGTGGCATTTGCCATCCTGCTATCTGTGTGAGTCTGTGTCTTGATAACACATTGAATCTGATGCTTAATGAAGACTATTATATGTACTTGATAGCTGAAAGTTATTTCTTGTATGCAGACCACCATTTGGAGGAGGATTGCAGAGAGATGGTCATCCATTTTCAAAATGCTGATCTATCTTTCATTCTGTATCAGGTTGCATCAGCACTGTTTTAAAAAAACCAAACCAAACAAAATGAAACGTGGCTATTTATACAGCGCAGTTAAGATTTTTCAAAAGGGATTCATGCATTTGGATGCCTTGGTTTGCGACTAACTAACTTGAGACACCTCAAAGACATTTGTATGTAAAAAGAGAATCACCACCCATTCTCTGAAAACTTTCAGTTCCAATTATATCACTGTTTTAAAAATCCTGGTTGTCCCACAGCTGCTGGCAGTTAATTCCATTGTGATGACTGCTGTTGGCCATTTGTTATGTAAACTAGCAAATGAATATATGGAGAATAATTAGACTCCTGAAGAAACTGGGGAAATAGCAGCAAACTTTCATTAACTTTTAATGCATTTTGTTAATCTCTTCTCCTTTTATGGCTTACTGGCTAATTATTGATCTCCCTGAGAAAGCAGGAAGAAAACTTTGCATGTTTTGTTCTCTGTTTTCTTGTGTTGAGCATCTCACCAGAAATACTTTATTAAGAATAAAAGCATTGTAATTATGGCATGACAGAAAGAGATGTTGCCTGAGGTCCTCTGTCATCATACCTGAAATATTTTTATTTGGTCTAATGCTGGCTGATGGCTTGGAGATAGGGATATATAAAGCAAGATAATATGTCTTCAGCATGATCTGAAAACTTCTAAGGCCGACTGCAGTCTGTTTGCTTGCTTCTTGGAACCAAAACTAATTAATCTGACACTTGCAAAGATGCCAGTTCTCCAAGAACAGAGTTGACTTGCCGTCAGCCCATCATTTATCTTAGTATAACATTTTATATTTACTCTGGTAGTTTATCTCCTGAGCTGTGTCATAGCACATACCTTTGAACGTGTACTCTAGCAGTGTATTTGTCTCAGCAGTCATTAACCTGTAACAGCCTAACATCCCTGTTCCCTTCTTTTCTGCAAGGTATTCACCTCCATGTTTTCAGTCACTTTAAAAAAAAAAAATTAAAGCAGGGGAGGGAAAAAATGAAATGATAGTAATACGTGGACCTTGTTTAACAAAAATGACTTTTGAAATAATAATCTTCTCATAAAAATGTAATAGTAGGCAGCATCTGATTTGCCCATTGAGGATAATATTAGTGAAGGTAAAAAGAAAATACAGAAGCCTATAACTTTGTCATACTAAAAATAGGATGCTTTAAAATTATATCTAGAGTGGACTGTTTGGTCATGGTGATGATGTGCTGTTCAACTGTACACATGCTAATAGTTACATAGATCAAGCATTCAGATCTCTCAAATTGGGGCCAGGTAGAGAGAGCTACCTTGTATGGAAGCCTCAAGATGAACCCCCCAAAGTAACACTGAAAACTGTGTTCTACTGCAGGTGTTAAGTGGGGATGGTAATATGGCAACTTTTGCATTGTAGTGTCATTTTTGTATTCACTACACTGGTCTTTGCAAGCAATAAAAATGCACTGAAAGATATATTTAAAAAGCAAAACTGAATAGCTTTTTAGCTTTATGGTGGAAGTATTTCTGCTGGTGAAATATATAGAAAAGTTTGATTGTTATACATCTTCCTAGCCCTTAGAAAGCCCTGTTTTAATATAATGGAGACACTTGAGAGTTCTTGTGTATCATGAACTTCATCAGTTTTGATTAATTTCTTGCCTCAAGAAAAGTAAATCCATCAAAAATCTCTGATCTCTTACACTTAAACACTTAGAACTTGTACAGTTGGACTTTGACATTAAAGAAATTGGTCAACACAGCTGTAAATTCCTATCAAAACAGCAATCCTTCTGAAGCATGCCACTACACTCAACACATTTTCTTTAAAATACTTTATCATCTTATGTTAGTGTAGCTTGTTAAACTTCAATATAAGTATCAGTAGAGAAAAAGGTATGAAAAGCCAAGGATGCCAGAAGAAAGTATTGATTTAGGTTGTAGAAGTCTTCAGTCTGTTCACTGAGATTCTGCTCCATGCTGTTGAGTATTTCACATTTATGTATTTATACACTTGCAGACTTTACAACCCCCTGCTGAGAATGCTGTAAATGAGGTGCCTACCAGTGCTCCAAGATTCAGATTAGATATGTTAAAGAACAAAGCAAAAAGATCTTTGACAGAATCATTTGAAAGTATCTTATCACGTGTAAGTATATTCATGTTTATTTCCTCTGAGAATAATTTTGTTGGTTTAGTTATTTTAATTATAGAAAAGTCATATTTATTATCCTTCCAGGTTATAGATTTTTTGGTTGTTGTTTGCACCTCATGGAAAAATTCGTAGGAAAATAATAGGAAACTTGGAAAGATTTTTGCTTGAGAAGTATTCAAAAGCTAGATCTTTTCCTTAGTTGTGGTAGAATGCCAAAAAGCAAATATTAAGGAAAATAAATTGAACGTTCTCATTTCTCATCAGCAAACAGTTAAATTGAATCAAAATCTGGCACAATCTAGCTTGTAGAAACAAAACTAGGTTTTCAGAGCTTATTTCTGACGTTGTATCTAACCTATTCCTGTGAAATAAATTATGGCAAAAACATGCTCACGCTGTTAAAATAATGCATATACAAAGGATTTTTAGTTGAATACCTGCACTCATTACTTCCCAGCCAGTGTTTCTAGGGTTTGCCCCAATGAAACCCTGCTGTGGGTGTTCAGGATGTGAAATATGATGTTAGTGCTGTTACAGTAACTAGAGTAGTTATTCTTGTAATTTTTGTTGTAATTTTGGCATAAAATGCCTTCACATAAGCATAGATGTGTATCAGTTGCATTTTCACTATCATGGCTGTTTTGATGGAAATTCTTGATTTGCATCAGATCTGAGGAAAAATGTTCTGTCTGAGCTTCAAGGAGAGAACAATCACAATTGTGAAAGATAACATTTTATATTTTACCTAAAATAAAAGTTAACTTCAGAATATATAAAAATGAAGCCATTTAAGGGTACAAATATACAAGTTAAATAGCTCTATTATCACGTAAGAACTTATTAGTAGGTTTCTTGATATTTCCTTTGGTTACATAAAAACATTAGTTGAGCAAATTATTCAGAAGTATTGTTGAGCAGATCATACAAAAATACTTACACTTTATGATTTGTAGGCTTTGAATTTATACCAGAAATTATGTTTTGCTATGTATTAAGTTTACATGGTTTTAAGTCCTTTGTAATAGATGGTGGTTTTTGTTTCTGTGGGTCTTGGTAAGAAGTACCTAGTGTGAACATCTTCTGTTTGTAATACAGAAGGTACTTTAACAGTAGTTATAGTACGAGTTATAGTACATGTGTGCAATATGGCATTATGTATATATCACAGAAAGCATATCACTGCCCATGAGAATTCATTAATTCCACAGGATCCTTTAAAATGTCACTGACCCGAATGATGCCTCTGTTTCTCACAGGGGCAAAGGCTATTCTTAGGCATTTCAGGAAATTTAATTTTATGCTGTCTTTGAAAAATATTGACTGTGCTACACAAATCTCTTTTTAGTTACACCTGTATATCATAATCTTAACTGCTTGTGTGCTTTATCTCTGCAGGGCAGTAAAGCCAGAGGTCCACCGGACAGTTCTGGAGCTGTGGATTTGGATAGCTCCATGTCCAGTACCTTAAGTGGCACAAGTAAAGTAAGTAAAGCCTGGTATGAATGTACATATTGAGAAGCTTCAGATAATATTCCCTGAAACAACTAGTCAGATGTGAAATGCAGTTACCAATTGCTCATATAACTGTTCTGTTGTAACATCTTGTGTGAATGTCCTTTGTGTGAATCTTCAGCTAGACAAGAGGGACATTATATTGTTAGATGGGATGCTAAATCTACAGTACTATGAAATGCCACCCTTTTTATTGCTCTCAGTTACTGAAACCTGACCAATCTGTTCTGTTCTGACTGCATTTCTTCTGAGTTGTATTCCACGTATTGTAAAATACCGTTACTCTCAAAATTACGTTTTCTCTGTAAAATGGAGACTGTGATTTGTTGAACTAAATTAATAAAAAAGTCATAAAACAATCAAAGATTATTTCTTTTAATCATAATAAAAATGTGCAAGTTTGAAACGAGTCTCTGTGGGATGTAAATAATGGCATGGGACTGTATCTCAAAGATCAATTCTAAACCCACATATTGATAACCTTATCTTTTGCACTGCTAGGAACCTCCATTGTGTGAAAAGGAGAAAGACAAACTTCCTATGCTTCCTAAAGAAAGCACTGTCAAGGCCAGTGGATCACTGGGTGATCTCTCCAGCAACACAGATGATTCTCCTGTTGAGCAGTCTGTTACGTTACCTCAACAAAGCTTTCGGAGGCGAGCAAACACACTGAGTCATTTACCAACAGAAAGCCAGGAATCTCTGCTACATGTTGAAACATCACCATCTGTTCCCCAGAGGAAACTTATGAGGTATCACTCAGTGAGCACAGAGACTCCTCACAAGAGAAAGTAAGACTTACTAAAAGCAGGCTATGATTTCATTTGTTGAGGGCATATTTGGGGATGATAATTTTGTGCCAGGTATGTCCTCTTAATGGATAAGAAAAGTTTCACAGCAGTGTGTCACTCTTTGGAGGATTTTAGGTATTCTTTTTAAAAACACTTCTAGTCCTGTGTGCTCCAACAGGAAAGAAAATGTAAGATCTGTAGTTCCACAGTGTATGTCACAAAAATTAATGTAAGCACAACATATGATTGGTCCAAAGATGTTTGAGTATATTTTTGCAAGCAATATTCATTAATTTTCGTTGATCTGATAGCAGTATTAATAAACGCTACTTCTTGGTTTTTGTTTCTAGAGAAAAATCCAGTAGCATTTGTGATGCTGAAAACCTTACTAATTGTTCAATTCATACATGACTTGAACACAGAAACCTGGCAATTTATAGTTGCCTAATTGTTGATAGATGTGAGGCTCCTCTCTAGTTCTTCAGTGAGCCTATATAGATTTTACTTGAAAAAACCAAGCTACTACTTGCCTTTATACTAATATTCTTCAAGCTATCTTCCTTCAGAAGCCTACCTCTACATCTCTAAATTCTCCACTTAATTTTATGGCAGTTTTCTTCTCTCTGTTTTTTTCCAAGTACTGTGGAAACATTTCTGTCTGTAGGCTTCCGTTTTACTTCCAAAATTGCTCATTTGCACAAGTTAGACAGTAGGAAATCTGTATGTGTTCCACCTAATTTTTCCCTGCAGGAGGCAGGGCAGTAAGTGAACATGCCTGAAACAGGTAATGACAGTGAAAAAAAGAGAATTTTGGTAATTGAAAGTAAACATAACCTGAGTTGCTTTTTTGGTTCTTTGAACCTTTTTAATTTTAAAATACTAGAATATTTTTGTATTGCAGTTTAGGACTTGTGTTGTTGGTCTCTTCATGAGAGTTTCTGTCATGCTTGTAGCTGCTTCTTCAGTCAGTTTTTGTCTGAATAGGAATGCAGCTAGAAATTAAGTAAATTAAGTATGTTTTTCATTTCTTTGTGTGATTTCTATTTGGATTTGATCATGTAAATTTTAGTAAGACCTGAGTGTGCCTGCCCCCTCACATAATTCAAACCAAAAAGAAATCACTATTGCTTTCCTTTGATAACAAATGTGTAGAACTAGGGGAAATGGAAGAAAAGTATACTTGAAGTTCTCAAAAATCACTGGAATAGTGATTTTAACAAGTCTTGCACGTTTTTTGAGTGTTTTTGAAAAGCTTACCTCAATTCATAAATTGTTGCCAAAGTTTAAATAAATTCAGTTCTCCCTGAAGCATTTCACTTCTTATCCATTAGAACTCTTGATCATATGCCTGACTTTATCATAGAAACCAAGAGGAAGCACATATGAGGGAAAAGAAAGGGATGTGTCATTGAAAGTTTTTTGGGAGTATAAATTCACATGCTGAAAATGCCTCGCTGAAGCCTGTGAGTAGATGCTTGGAACTTTGCTGATAGGTTTAAAATGTTCACCCTCTTAGAGTTACTGCATTAACTGTGAAAAAAAATAGGAAGTGGCTCATTTGTATATGCCAGGTCCATTTCAAAGATCAGAGATTTCACTTTTTTTTTTCCTCACCCTCCTTTCCTCTCTTACTGTGTTTTGTTCTTTGTGCCATCTCAACTCCATCGCTCTGGCTGGAATCCTGCTATTCGATCTGAATGCATCTGCTGGTATCTGCTGGTGAATTTAAAAGTTCTTCTGGTCAACTTACACGTTCTCCTACTCTAGCTCATCTTAATCCCTCAGCTTCTTCACCCAACTTTTTTAAATATCTAAGGCATAATTCAAGCGGAGAACACAGTGGGCATTTGGCACAAAAGAGGTGAGCTAGAGTTCGGGGTAGAGTTCGGTTTATTATGTCATAAATATGAAGCTCTACAATGTAAATAATTAAAATAATTTAACGTAGACTAAAGGTGATAGATTTCTATGGGAGAGGGAACTCTTAAGCTACTCCGTTACTGAATGTAGAACTGCTACTTAAATAATTTTTTGTTTTAATAAATAAAATTTTTTCAGACACATGGACATGCTACTTTTTTGAAAGCTAGCTGCTCCAAAACAACTTGTTATGCAGCAGACAGCAGCACTGCTTAAATTATGTGAGGGATAAGTTGCCAAGAAACTGTGATCTAGCTTTTTTGTGTGTTTCCAGTATCACTTAGTTCTGTTCTGCTTTGTTTGTGGTAACACAGAAACATACTAATATTCTTGGCTTTAACGAGTCGGCATCGAGGAAGCACTGCTTTGCGAGCAAGGTAACCTCAGGGAAGCACTTTAAGATCTGACTGTGCAGGACGGTGTTGACTCTAGGCTGTGCATACCCTGTGGCACGTCCCCCTTGTCTCCTAGGCATGGTAGCCCAGGGTAACCAATGGGGGCGAAGCGGGGGCAGAGCTGAGCTCACTGCTCTAGTGAAGTCAGCCGAGTGGATCAGTGCTGCAGATTGATACTCCCTCTCCCATATTAACCAGGCTCAGTGAGCGTGAGTGACCTGGAGCTGGGTGAACAGGAACAGGCAAACAGGTATGGGGCAGGAACGGGCAAGCAGGTACGGGGCACTTTGTGAGGCAATTGGTGAAGGCAGGGCGTGAAGGGAGGAAGTGCAGGGGCACTATGTAAGCAGTCTTTGCCTGCCCACCAGTCAGACCCAGAAATGGTCTCCAAAAGAATGAAAGCCATTGCTGCTGCTACTAGGAGCGTGAAAGTTCAGACTGAACCCCCCAAGAAGGACGCAGCTGTCCAGATTAATGGCTGTACAGAATGTTTAAGCATGGTGTCAGTCCTAGAAGATGGGGTAAGGGACACCTGTGTAAGATGTGAGCAGGTGAATTGATTTGCTTGGTGGCAGAGCTTAAAGAGGAGGTCCCGCTCCTAATCTTCCACATAGGATCATACGAGGCCACAATGAGGAAATTCCATAACATCAAAAGGGACTTCATATCCCTTGGTAAGACGTTGAGAGGGTCGGGAGCTCCGATAGTGTTCCCCTCTCTCCTCCCTGTAACAGGCTGGGACCCTTGGAAACAGAGTCAAATTGGTAGGGTGAACAAGTGGCTGAGTGGCTGGTGTCGTGATCAGGGCTTTGGGTTTTATAATCTTGGATGTAACTTTGAGAGGCCAGACATGTTAACAAANTTGGGTTTTATAATCTTGGATGTAACTTTGAGAGGCCAGGCATGTTAACAAAGGGTGGATTGAATCTGACCAGGTGGGGTAAGAACATTCTGAGGACCAAGCTGGCTGGACTTATCAGTAAAGCTTTAAACTAGATGTGTCAGGGGGAGGAGATCCACCTCTGAATGAATGGGATAGTAATGTGATTACTAACACTCCGAGAGACAGGTGGGTAATACCTGTGAATGACGAAGAAGGTGATAAAGGCACCTCCCAGAAGGTGGTAAGATCAATAGCCCAGCCGAAGTGCCTTTATACAAATGCACGCAGCATGGGTAATAAGCAGGATAAACTGGAGGCCCTGGTGCAATTGGATAACTTTGAT
>VWZO01002089.1:68474-96814 GCA_013396975.1 Bucco capensis
GAGTCCAGAGGAGGGCCACAAAGATGATTAAAGGATTAAAGAACCTCTCCTATGAGGACAGGCTGAGGGAGTTGGGGTTATTCAGCCTGGAAAAGAGAAGGCTTCAAGGCGATCTTATAGCAGCTTTCCAGTCCCTAGAGGGGGATTATAAGATAGAAGGAGAGAAACTTTTTAGGTGGTCAGATTGTAACAGGACAAGGGAGAATGGTTATAAGCTGAAGGAGGGGAAATTTAGATTGGAGATTAAAAGGAAGTTCTTTACTCAGAGGGTGGTTAGACACTGGAACAGGTTGCCCAGAGAGGTTGTGGATGCCCCATCCCTGGCAGTGTTCAAGGCCAGGCTGGATGTGGCCCTGGGCAACCTGGTCTAGTGATTGGCATCCCTGCCCATGGCAGGGGGGGTTGGAACTAGATGATATTTAAGGTCCCTTCCAACCTGGCCATTCTATGATTCTATGATTCTTTTGTGTCTGACATTAAAGACAAATTGAGTAAGTTAATTAAATGGACAGCTGATACAAAAAATTCCACAACAAGCAAAAACCACAAAGCAAAAAAAACCCACCTTCCTCCCTCAAAACTGAAAGCCAGGAAAAAAAAAACAAAAGTCCCAACTCATCAGATCATATATTTGTTTCAGTTACTTTGAGCAATATCAGATGATATTTTTCTCTGCTTCCTTTCTTAAAACAAAAATACATATAGAGGACATTGAGAAAAGGGTGTTAACCCATCATTTTGCTTGCAAACCTAAGTAGCTGCCTAAAAATTTTAACTGTGAAACTCCTTCTTAACCGCTTGAGGTAAAACTGTGTAGTTTAGCTCAAAAGGCTAATGAGACCAAATGTCCTTAGAAGTACTGTCAGCAGTCACTGGCCATTGGCAAGCAATTTTTATTGCTGTTTATTGTTTGTGTGTTGTTTATTGTTCTCTCGGATGAAGGTTTCCTGTTTCCCCAAGGTGCTTGTTCTTCAGATCCTGAGAAAACACTCAACTGAGGGCCTTGTTTCACCACTTCCTTCAGCTGTATTTGCTGAGTACTAACTAGAATCTCTCTTAATTTGGCTTTACCTCAGAAGTATGGTATAGCGCAAGGAAGGAAATGTGAGTCTACAATGTCCTCCTTACTCTTCGTTTTAATTAGACTTACTTGAATCTTGAAGGTTAAATTCTCAGAATTAAAAAAAAAAAATTCCAAGTGTATTTGGTAATGATTCTGTACACACAGTAGCAACTTTTCCTTCCCTTTCCCTGTTGTTTAAGGATTATACCATATTGAGTCTCTAAGCAACAAGAATGAAACCAGAAATAGATAGGGTTATCAAATGGGTTAGCATGTTTAAATCAATAAAGTCAAACTACCCAAGTTGATTGTGTTCTGTAAGTGAAATTACTGTGTAATTGTGATGTATTTACAATGCAACTGTAAATGAAACCTGTTTGCAGGGCATACTGTGCTCACTAGTAGCTACTGAAGAACAGCTTCGTTTTATCCATCCCATTCACATCTTCAAAAGACAGCGCTTTATGCCATCCAGATACATCATTATGGTTTAGCAGCAGCAGTTCTTTCTTAAACTCAGTCTTTCAGGAGTAAATTCTCCTACTCACGTTTCTTTATGTTCTTCTGTGAAAAGGTCTTCTAGTATCATCACCTAAGTAATGTTCTATGTTTTCCTTCCATGCAGAAACTTTCTGTTATCTGAGTTGTTCTAAATTCCTTCCATTAACCTTCTTCTAAGTCTGTTGAGGGATTGTTATTTTAAAAGAAAGAGCAGAATTTTGTTGGCCAGAAGACTATTGATAAAATTTAATTAGTGCTCCTGTCTGTTGCATAAATAGAGCCACAATCCTAAATGATCAACCAGAAGACTCCGCTTTTAACTTAAACGTTCCATGCTTGTCTGAATAAAACCTATTAATGCATTACAGAATGATTTTGTGGAAGTCTTATTTTTCATTTGCCATTATAATGATTATCAGTGTCAGCTTTTCCTAACCTTTTCCCCTAAACATAGTCATTGAAGCTGATACATAAGTAAATGTGCAGTGATAAAGTTGGCATCAGTTCTTATTAAAGGAATTTACTTGAAGTGTATTAAAATTCTTGGGAGATACCAAAGAATAAGAGCTTTACTGGAGATTTATTTGTTTATATTGGAACATTTTGGTTTGCCCAAACAAATATGTATTTCAAAGCAGCACTTTGTTAGCAGTTTCAGTTTTGGCTTTGGTTTCCTTGATATTCAGGCCTTCACAATTTAGCTGCTTTTTGTTTGAAATTTAGAAGTATGTATTTGTTTTTATTCTGTAGATTTATACTACTTTGTTCTAAACTATACTTTCCCAACTGCTCTCTCAGCAACTCCTACCGTACTGCCTTAAGGAAAAAGCTTCATTCTTCCTCTTCTGTGCCAAATTTCTTAAAATTTCTGGCTCCTGTAGATGAAAATAACACCTCTGACTTTAGGAGCACAACAAGGTAGGATTCTCTCTTAAAGCCTGGAGGCAAAACTGTATTTTCAAAGGTTTCTTTGTCTGAAATATTTCAAATGCTTTTTGCACTTATAAAACCTGATTTCTGCAATAGTTCAGTTGCATGTACTCTGCTTGTGATTGCTGTCAAAAGGATGGAGCTATCCCAGACTCCTCTCCTGTTAAGATTGCAGAACTTAGCCATTTTGATCTTGTAGTGGTCATGCAATTTCCATCTATGTACTTCTATGATTATTTCTACAAAAGGACTCTATTAATCAGTTTTCAGCTAAGAGAATATACATGGTTCATTCTAGGCAATGTTAGTGTCCTCAGATTGGAAGAAAAGGTTGAGCTGTAAAGTGCTTCTCCCAGTTGCTACAGGGCTTATCCAGAGCTAAGTTCATTTATCTATTTCAGCTTCAACAGAGGCAATCATTTAGCCAATGGCTGGAATAAAGGAATTGATGTTTTAAAGATGTAGCAGGTAAAAGTTATTAGTGAGATTTTTGATAGGAAAACAGCATTGATATTCACTGTTTCATTTAATATTCTGAATAAAAACCTCTGTATCTGGTTTGAGGATATACATCGAAGGAGTGACATCCAAGGTTCCTGGACACTGTTCCCAAGTTTGTTGCTTTTTTTAGATGGTGACATGTGAACACAGAGGTTAAAAGTTCTTCTTCAAGTCATGTTGTAAAGGAATATATTACATACCTAGTTCACAGAAGATTGGAAATTTTCTTGGTGTTTGTAGAGCTTCATCATGTGTGTTGTTAAAAGGCATCATCAATTCTTTGTGTCTTCTGTGAATAATTGCTAGATTTTGTGGATGGCATTTGAATAGCAGAATGGTAAAGGTACATTATGTTATATGTGTCTTTAATGCATTGTGTTTAATACACTGCGGCAAGGAAAGCTGAAAATTCAGTTAAAAACGGAGAAAGCAGATTGCACAGAACTGCCAGCCCATTGAAGTGATGTTTGCAGCTTTATATAAGCCTACTGTCACAAAGCAAGCTTCACCTACCTTACACTAAGAGCTTGACCCAGCATGTGCACAGCACACCGCATTCCTTAGTCGATGGTTTGTGTTAACTGTGTTCACTGAAGATTGTGTCCCTGTTATTAGCAGATTCAGGTAACATACTCACAAGCCATTCTGTGTTCCACAATTTTAGTGACTATGAATCCAAACACAACCAGCAGGCCAGCGCAGACAGCCCTGTAAGGACCCGACGGCATTCATGGAGGCAACAGATATTCCTGCGAGTGGCAACCCCTCAGAAAGCATGTGATTCTCCTAGCCGATATGACGGTAAAGGCTCTTTACTTGCTCCCATGAATGTTGCTAGGGGATGTGAAGTGCACATCATTTTCTCTAGCGAGTGGACATACTTGCCCAGTGCTCTAGTACTATCTTTGCAGTTTTCCACCTACTTTTTGGTCATGCTAAGCTCATCAGCTGTTGAGTTTTTATTTTTCAGTTATATGTAACATAGTTCTGATTGTGTCAAATTAACTAACCAGAGAAGAAATCATTTTTATCTGTACTATTTTAATGAGGGCAGGGGTGGGGAGGGGAGTGTGTCACCAGGTACTCCTCTGAAGGACTTATGGACTAGAAAAATTCAGGCGTAACAGATAGAATTAAATTTCTTTTATGACCTCAGCTGAGTTCTGTATTGTGGGCTTCATACCAGACTGACTCTCACCTCATGTATGCTGCTCCAGCCTGTGACATTTGCCACTTGGGCCACAGTTATTTCCTGAAATTCTGTAGAACTAAAGAACAACAGATTAGAAAAAAAGCCATTGCACGTGAGCATGCAGGTGCATCATTTTATGCATCTCACTTTATGTGGGCCAGGTAGTACAGTACATGCTGAGGCCAAGAATACCTCAGAGAAGCTTGTATCTATAGATAATGGTCTCCGGCTCACTAAAGTTTTAATTTCACAGCTTGAGCTCTGCACTTCTGACTGCTTTCATGAGGCTGTTGTATAAGAAATAAGAAAAACTATAAGAGAATAGGATGGAACAGTATTTTATCATAAAGGTAGTAAAAAGTACCATCACTGAGACATTTATCTTGTGTCTTAAAAAGAGATTAACTGATTGATAACTGGAGACAGCATGTAGCAAAAGTGTTTCTGTCATTAATGCATTGCTTGCAACCTAATATGACTGACATTGGGGTAAGCTGTGTATGGGCATAGACACCTTTCAAATTCGGTGTACTTCAAAACAAAGTGATCTTAAGAGCACATTGTGTAAAAACTTAAATATAAAATGCTCTCCTATACTTCAAGGCATATGAAGGAGCTGTTCAACCTCAGCTGTTCTTTGAAGCTACTGTGTTAGCAGGTTTGATGCTCTTTTTGTGACTGGAAATAGTCACAAAACCTTCCCATGTTAAATAGGAAAAAAAAAACCAACCACCCTAAATTGCCTATCCAAGCATTTCTTTTGAGGCATAATAGCTGCAAGATACAATCTTAACAACGCACAGCTGGGTAAGCAGAATAGTTGGAGAAACAAGTGAAGCCAAAATGGAAAACAGGAAGTGCTATTAATAGGAGAAGCAATTTAAAATATCTGGCCTTTTTCTTCTCTCTTGTTTTCTTTTTCTGGTTTTGTTCCAAAGTACTTAATTTATGAACAGAAGGAGAAGACAGAAAAGTTAATTGGGTTTTTTTGTTATTTATAACAAGTGTTAGGTTTTTCCATTTGTGTTTTCACGCATCTCCTGAAACACTTGTTTCTAAAGGGGATCCAGTCCTTCAGAAATAGATGTTGTGTTAGCTGCCAGTTTGCATAAGTGACCTTTAAGAGCTGTTCATGCTACCATTCAGTTCATTTTCTCATGCCTGTGACAGTGGTTCCATCTGGGGTTTAGTGTGGTCTCAGTAGGTGTCTTCCTATGAGGACAGGCTGAGGGAGCTGGGATTGTTCAGCCTGGAGAAGAGAAGGCTTTGGGGGGACCTACTAGTGACCTTCCAGTACCTAAAGGGAACTTACAAGAAGGCTGGAGGCAACCTATTTACAAAGGCCTGGAGTGAAAGGACAAGGGGAATGGTTTTAAATTGGAGATGAGTCGATTTAAACTTGATACTAGGAAAAAGTTCCTCGCCACGAGGGTGGTGAAACACTGGAACAGGTTGCCCATGGAGGTGGTTGAGGCCCCATCCCTGGAGGCATTCAAGGTGAGGCTTGACAGGGCTCTGGGCAACCTGATCTAAATGGGGATGTCCCTGCCCACTGCAGGGGTTTTGGACTAGATGACCTCCAGAGGTCCCTTCCAACCCAAATGATTCTGTGATTCTGTAAAGGATACTCACTCATGATCCAGTCTCTATAGCATTTAAGATTGCTGCTGTACAGATGACCTTAAACTGGACTCACCACCACAGTTAACTTTGTAACCTCTGTAGTTCTAAAGTAAATGTAACTACCTATCATTCATCATCTCATTCCTCTTTCTTTCATACTCTCAAGGAGAAGCAGCACATGCATTAGGATATGCTAATGCACATTTATTTATAATAATAAATACCTATACTTCCTTTTTTTAAAAACAAAGAAAAAGTCTTTCTCACTCTTTTTAGACTGATTTCCTTTGGAAACAGAATTTATGCAAACAGCTGATATATCATCAAAAGATCAATTTCAGCCAAATGGGACAGAGGGCAAAGAAGGTTTAACAGGCAACATGTTTTGTCATGCTCTGCAAAAGCAAGCATGAAGAGGGGAAAACAACAAAACATTCATGAGTTTCCCTTTATATACTGTGACTCCACTGACCAATTTCTCCATTCAAGTGCAATAGCTGCCACACCACTCCAGGGTACTCTACAGGAGAGTGCTTTTAAAAAAGCTGATAAAGTTTGTCAAGCCTAGCACAGGCTACTTTATTAGATAGACCTGAGCCAGCANAGGGATTTTTGAAAAGTTAGTAAGTCAGTCAACTAAGAGACCCAGATCTCTGTGTGTCAGAGATGATAAAGTTTGTCAAGCCTAGCATAGGCTACTTTATTAGATAGACCTGAGCCAGCAATGTGCACTTGCATCCCAGAAGGCAAACTATATTCTTGGCTGCATCAAAGGAAACATGGCCAGGAGCTCAAGGGAAGTGATTCTCTGCCTCTGCTTTGCTCTGTTGGGACCTCACCTGGAGTGCTCACCTGAAGATGAGGCTGATCTCCAGTGTGGAGATCTAGAAAGGATTTTCTACACAGGAGGAATGATCTCTAGAGATTTTTATTGCTTTCCAGATAGTAGTTGGGGTTTGCAGGGTTGAATTATGGTAGTTCTATTTTAGCAAGCTTAAGTTCCAATGTCCAAGCTCATCTCCTCCTGTTTACCACTTCCTATGAAATGGTTGTTCTGCTGCAGGTGGTGTGGAGCACTGGGGGGCAGCATTTCTCTCATCAATACCCTGAGACACACTCACTGTCATGTTTTCTGAGAGTTTGGTTTTATTTATTTGTAGCAGTGAAATGAGTGTTGTATCCTGCAGAATGCAGAGGTGGAAAAAGAGGAGCACAGGTCTTATTACAAAATGGATCACACTTTGATCTATTACAATACTATATTTCTTTTGAAAGAAGGTTTCCATTAATCTCATCTGAAGTTTTGGGGGGCTTTTTTCTATATATATATGAGTACACAAAATTCACTCTAGCTCTCCCACACACTGTCTTAAACATTGTAATAATAGAAGTGTTTCTTCAGTTCTTTGATTTTTACCTTTGTATCTGCCTAGCCTTCTGTAGAACCTAAGAAGAGCCATGTTCTGTGTCTATGCAAATGGTTTAGGGCTTCCTAATTCTCTTGAAAAGGTGAAGGGAACAACCTGCTAATCATTTTAAACGAGCTGAAGTATGGGCTTACTCAAAAAAGGTGACTAGTTTTCAGATAGATTGGTTTTCTAGTCCCACACACAATGTTATGGAAGCAAGTGCAGGTATGTCTGGAAGCTGAGGGTGTTTGCTCCTTACCCTACTCAGGAGCAGGACACGCTTGATCGGTGCAAAGTGATCATGAAATTTCACCTTGCGCTGCAGTGCAGCAGGATATTTGCATACTTTTATCCAGCATCTACGAAATCTGTGCAGTGGACAGTTTTCAGTACAATTTTCACATATTGACTGTTGAGAATTGGTCATAGTGAGAGAACTGTTTTGCAGATAGTCAGGCACTCTCAGCAGAGTAAAGTCAAGTGTTAGGTTTAAAGTAGGTGTGAATAGTTTTCTGAAGTAAATGGTGGGAAAATGATGGTGCTTGTTGTGAACTTTCTTGCTGCGGGAGGTGTATTGGCAGTAGACAGCAAGATTTTTATAACAGTTCTGTCAGTTTTAGGCGTGAGAATGGGTGATCTGTTTTAAATGGGGTGGAGTTACGTGTTGAAGAGTGAAAGAAATTGCAATTTGGAGGAATGAGATGCTTGGTATTGCTTAGCAGTACTCTGAAAACAGATTCAGATGGAAAAAAGGAACTTCAGCCAGAGCAACTACATAGTATTTTGTAACCTGACTTGCAGAAAAAAATGCTTTGAGAAAGTACAAGTATCTCTGTACAGTGGAAGAAAACTTGATTCATGCATTAAAATAAATTGAGTTTCAGGCTCTGGCAGATAGAAGTTAAATCTTAACTGTTAAATCTTAAATGTTGAAGAAAAGTTTGGATTTGAAGAATTGTTATTCTTAAATCCACTTGTAGTTAGCATCTACCTGTATGTTTTTTGTGCTTTTTGGTGAGAGATACATCTTTTCCATGATTTAAGCAAAAATATTTTTAAAATAACTTTGTAGTAGTATTTCAGATACTGTAAAATGTTGCTTGAGCGTTCTGTACTTAGAATGTTTGTGGTGTAAATTATTTGTAATGTGTTCTCCGATACTGTTTTAATGGTTCTTTTTTAGCACCAAAATGATTATTAACTAATGACTAGTTTTGTAAATACTGTAATAAAGCCAGTTTGTTAAAATTGATTACTCAGTTCTGTCCCTCTCAGGGTGAATATAATCTTAATTTGCAGCATAGGAGCTTGGCTATAAGGAGTAAGTACCACATATAATGTGGGATGGCTTCCATGCACATTGAAATACCAGGGCATATGTTTCTCAGGGCTTGATAATATTAGTAAATAGGGTGAATCTGGAAGTAGTGATTACTCTTTAAATGGAAAATCAAACTCTTAACACATCTCTCAGAGCTGTTTTAAATTAACTACATCAAGGTACACATTTTTTCAAGAATTCCTCACTCAACTATTGCCTTAAGTTACAAGTCAGACTAGAAGAACTTGTTGCTTGTCATTCCCTATCTGAAGCTTTCTGGTAACAGAAGGTCCCTGGTCATGTTGCCACATTTGGTTATAAAGTCAAATACTCCAGGTACCCATGTAAAATAAGAGGAATATTATATCCTTGGTTATAGAAGTTTGCATTTCCTCTTTATTTTTCTATTATATATGAAAGAAGGTGTCATTTTACCTAAATGAAAGATCTGAAGAGAACTAAGAATATTATTTCTTTTGGGCAATTTAATCTTGACGTGCCTATGGAGATTCTCTTGTTTGTTTGCTAAGCTGAAGCTTGTAATGTTTAAAATGCAACAACGAAAAACAGTGTAATGCAGAAAATAAAATGCGTAATAAAATTCTTCCATCCACTTTCTCACCGTATCCTGCTTGACTTCTTAACCCTGGAGAACAGATGTGACTGGTAAACATTACATTTGAAGAGTCATGTGTAAACAGCTCCATAGTGAGAATGACAGTAATGCATTATATTTGAGCCTCCTCCCTATTAGCTTCCTATAAAAATGAAACACACTCTTCTTTTCTGTGTGAACTGTTGCAGTTTCTAGTCAAAGATTGATCTTGTTACTGGTCTTGAATCTTGATTTTGGTATTTGCAGTTTGTTAGACTGTTTTGAAATAATGTTTTTAAAATTTAGGCTTTTAGGAGGGTTTTTCACTTCTGTTATTTTTCACTTTATGTGTATGGTTTCTCTTGGAGAGTTTCCTTTTTCTTTTTTTTTGAAAGGCTTGTTTAATACTGGGATGAGTTGAATAAGAAACTATTGATCAATTAAATTATTTTCTAGTCAATTACAAGTGAAATTTCCTTAAAAAAATATTTAAGGCAATATTTTCATAACTCGCTTTTGGAATATTTTAATGTCCTCCCACAGGTCACAGCAAATCCTCTGTATTTGTTGTAGCTTTTTCTGGAGCTAATGAATTTTCCTGTTTATACCACTACCAGTCAGATGTTGTCTGTTTTAATTCTGCAGTCATTCACCAACTTTTCATTTATAGACTTCCCTTAGTGTGCCTCCGGGTAGCAATATACTGTGATACTTTCTTCATAACCTTTTGTGCTTTGTTTTGTGTGTCATCTTTGCACACACGAGTTCTTCATAATGTGTTGGTTAATCCTTTTGGAGTGTAGCGATACTCTGCACCTTAGGATTGGAGCACTGCCACGTGAAGCCAAGGAGTTGGGTACATACGAATGCATCCGCTGTACAAATTCCATCTCAGTCCGTTGTTATTATTTGCCTTTTCTTTTCTTGGATAATGTAAGTAGTTGGAGCATCGTAGTACTCCTGAGGTACATAAGGGTGCACTAGTACATTTGTGCAGCCTTTTCGTCTGCTTCATGAGCAGTTTTATATGCAGTTCTTCACCTTGCATAGGTTCTCACAAGCATAGGAAAACTGGTGGCTTTCCCAGTGAAGTACACTCTTTCTTAAGGAATATTTAAGTTTGGACCCACAGACTTACGAGTACATTGCAGAATAATTCTGAAGGATAGTCCAACTCTAAGCTTCAAATGGAAAATAGCCTGTGTGTTGATAAAATATAATAGCTATTGAGTCCACATGCCCAGTCCTGAACCTGAAAGAGTAGAAGTATGGTAGACCTGTAGAAGAAGCATGTATGGAGGTAGAATTCTATATGGAAGCTACAGGGAAGGGAGCAACATATTTGAAAGGAGCACAGGTCAAAAGTGGAATAGGAGTCAACAAAAGGTGATGGGGTTGGCAGGTGCACACGGAAGCAATGTTCATTGTGCGTTGAAGCATTCAGATCCTGCTTAAGTGCACTTACTAGCCTTTAAGTTTTGAAGGCTGAGCATTGCTTGGATTTTAACACATGGCAGTTTGATTTGGTGGAACGTTAGCCCCCAGAAATGGTCAGTTGAATTGCTCTGCTGTTTAACTTTGTTTTCTCTGCTATCCTCCAGATCATTTGTGCATAATGAAGATATATTCAGTTTCTTGTTCCAGTATTTCCACTTCTGTCCTGGATGTGGAAGCTGGGTGGCATGTCTGTTGTTCACCCTGTTGTATATTCATGGACATGGGTTAGTGCCTACTTACCAAATGTCTGGTTTTTTACTTTGCCTTGAGGGATTACCTGCACATTCCACTTCCTCCAGCCCTTTTACCAGCCAAACAGCTGATGCAACTCTGCAAACTTTAGACAGGCCACTGAGCAGCTAAACAGGTTCATTTTTGTTTCTATACGTACTGCTACATGCTAACATGGAAATGGGAGGGAAGGCAGGTTGGGAATGTGTTGTGCTTTATCAGAGTAGACTTTAGACTTTCTGTTAAATGTACACAAGTGATAAGAGAGAAAAGATAAAAGAGGAGCTGTCATTTGGAAGACGAAATCAAGTCTAGGACTCTTCCACAGAAGAATTAGAGGTAGGGTTGATCTCATAATTTTTCAGCCTGTAGAGTTTTGTAACCTTTCTGCTTTCTTTTATAGCTTTAACCATTATGAGTTAAATTTCTTTTAGTGAATACAGATCTTATAAGGTTAGTCAGTAATAGACAAGAAATTTTCAGCCTAAATGAAAGCAGGACCATGGACTTGAGTAATTAATGCTTTACAGTGGTTCAGGTGTTGCCATAGGAAGTTTAATTACTGGAGGACAAGAAATGAGTAATGTCTCCAGTAAATTAGAGGATGATATTTTGTAAAGTTGGTACTTGAAGACCAATCCACAAAATTTGCACTGACAAAGTAGAATGTGCATATTAAAAACAGGAAGATTTTAGGTCTTGGATATATTCATTCTTGCTTTAGGAATGCAATGTCTTTAATCATATCCCTGCATATGTTTTGGCAGCCTGTTTTTTGGTTTGGTTTGTTTTTTTTAAGTGGATACCAATAAACCATCTCTGTATCTAGCCTAGTATTTTCTAACATATACATGCATAAAACCAGAATATGTATCTCAATCTAAAGGAGATCCATAAACCACTGAGAGGATGTGTAGGGTGAGGAGATATTTGTTTCCCCAAGATATATATGCATTCTAATTTGGTTGCTATAGGAATGTAACAAGAAGTGAACAGACTATGGATAGCATACAGTAGATAAGAGTGTACCTGTCTGGATCACTTTTACTGTTTGCATTAATGTTTGGTGACAATTTTCATTAATTCCCCTTTCTTAAGGTGATATTACTTTGTGCATGTAACGCATCCATAGAGAAAATTAAAAGCTTTCCTTCAAGATGATATTTTTATTTTTTAAAGTTTATTATTTTATGCAAGCAAATTAAGGCAGATCTGCCAGCATTATCCTGAGAAGCATTTTCCTTATAATGTTCTTTAATATGTAAAAAAAAAAAGGGGGGGGCATTAAAGCTACTATATGCACACAACATTGTTGACATTATGGTGTGTTCATCAAAGCCAGCAAGAAATGAAAATAATATTCCTTTAATTGTCAACACAAATTTGGGGATTATCAAGTGTGTGTTCCTTCTCTACGTGATGACATTTACCTAAATGTCTTTTATAATTGCAGATCTTTGCCTAGGGAAGTCTTTCCATTTACCTATGAAAAAAGAAATTACATGAGTATTTCTCAGTTTCTTTTAAGGGATAGAATATAATTTTGTCGTTGTATTGATAGTTTTCATAACTAGCTGTATTTTTGAATGCTTCTGTCAGTGTTTCCTACTTCTCTTTGCAACAAATGGTGACCATCATTAAAGTGTCAAATAATTGTCCTTTGCCTAATTCACATTCCCATGAAGTTCATTGTTCTCTGAAATGCTGTAGATACCCAAGTTATCCAGAGTACAAGTTATCCAAAGATATCCAGATTACAAGTTTGGAACGGTTTAATTTGGTCTGCTAGCCCAAAATGTTACATTTATTTTTGTATCTGTATTTTAGCAATTTTATTTAACTGTGATAAAAAACAAATAAATGTTGTATAAGGAAACAGGTGATTTTGAACCCATCCTATTTGTTTCTGTCTCTTTGAGAGAAAAAGATTAACAGTGGCAAAACATAGAAAAGCAGAAGCCAACAGCTGTGAATGTTTCCATTCTTATGTAGTCATCTGAGCTTAGTTGTGCAAGTGCCTTTCAACAAACAAGAAAAGAATAGCTGCATATTTATGGTAGCTTTCTGAGCAGATTCTGAAGGGGTGAAAACCTTCCTGTTTTGTTAGTTTGTAGAGATGTGATGGGGGTTGACCGGTCCAGGCTTTGTAGTTCATGCTGTCTCCTACAGAGATGAGATAATTTATGTGTGTGTTTAATTCAAAATCTTTATCACTATATGAGGCAATGATAAAGAAATGGACTGTGGAGCTACCGCACAGAATAATTGTTTCAGGATCATCCCTGCTCCAGGAGCCTTCACAGATGTACTTGCCCTTGGCTGGAGAATACAGGGAATGGATTTTGTTGCACTGATTGTAAAGCTTTTTTTTGTATGCATAACAGGTCAGCTTGTCCTCAAGGAGACATTTCTGCTTGGATGAAGGAGAAATACTATTGTGATAGCTTTCCATTTTGGATTTGGTAGGAAGAGATGGGTGGTTTTGACCATTCATTTCAAAGGTAGTGAATTATTTTTTCCTTCTAGGTACAGGTTATATCAAAGAATATAGAGCCTTCAAAAAAGCTGAATAAAACAATAAAATTGATAAGTGATACTGCAGCAGGCATTACGATAACGAAGTATAAGAACTTAGGCTTCTTACATTGAGACCTTGATTAAAACCAATCTTTTTTACCAGTTCTTTAAAAAGAAAAGATTTTTCAATTTGCCTGAAATTTATTTAATGTTCACTTTCCTTTGTAGTGTTTTCAGTCTTCTGAGAATTTATGTTGCATGCTTGACAAAACGATACTTTTTTGTGGTAGACCAGTTAAAGCAAAAAGAAAAAGCACAGAAGGTTATGACATAGTTAAAAGTGAGAGCAAACATGTCGTAGGTGCCTGTCTCACCTTCTGCATGTTTACTTTAAGAACTGGTGATCTTCCCACTGTGTGGCCTTAGGTGGTGGTGTGTTTGTGCAGCAAAGGGTGTGTGTTTTCTTTGTTAAACAAAGTTTAGAGATTATTCTTTAAATTATGCGAGTGCTGTATTTGATTTGATCTGCCATCTGAATCATGCCATGTTTCAGCTGTAGGTTGTGCTTCTGCAATTTCTCAAACTTGCCTTTTCCTTTTTAGTTCTGTCCTTGTAAAGCTGTAATTAGCAAGCTGTAGTCTTGGTTATAGAAACATGTTCCAGGCTTTGGCCTGGAACAGGCAACCAGCAGTAGGACAGGAGGATACAGGCTTAAGCTCTGCCAGGGGATGTTTAGGTTAGGTATTAGGAAGAAATTTTTTACAGAGAGAAATAATCAGGCATTGGAATGGCCTGCCCTGGGAGGTGGTGGATTCACTGTCCATGGAGATTTTTAAGATGACATTGGATGTGGCACTTAGTGCCATGATCTAGTAATTGTAGTGGTGTTGGATCAAGGGTTGGATTTGATGATCTGGAGGTCTCTTCCAACCCAGTTGATTCTATAATTCTATGATACTTATTCAGAAGCAGCTTGTAAATCTGCTTGAAACTGTCATTTGGGAAACCTTACTTGGTATTGTTGCCTCCTAACTGTAGAATCATAGAAAAGTTACAGTTGGGACCTTCAGAAGTCATCTAGTCCAACGCCCCTGCTGCGAGCAGAGATACCTAAGACTAGATCAGGTTGCTCAGAGCCCTGTCAAACTTGACCTTGAATGTTTCCAGAAATGGGGGGGTGGGAGGCATCTAGCATTCACTGCCTCTGGAGTGTGTGTATGTGAGTGTATATATGTAGCTACATGTGTTTGTGGGTACATATCTATCTATGCAATCTTTGAAAATGTGTCCCTTCATTCACCTGGTCATGAAACCTAAGTAGTTCATAACAGCTCTCTTTTAAAGATTACTCTGAACTGGGAGAACTTCCACCAAGATCCCCATTGGAAACAGTGTGCGAAGATGGTGCCTTTGGGCCAGTAAAAGAAGAAAGGAAACGAACACCCCGTGAGCTTCGTGAGTTGTGGAAGAAAGCCATTATTCAGCAGATACTGCTCCTCAGAATGGAGAAAGAAAACCAGAAGTTACAAGGTTGGTGAAGTTCTTGATTACACCCTACGGCAATACAAGTTCACTTTTGGTTTGCTCTATGACCTTGGCAATGGACTGCACCTAGCCTTAGTGAAACACCTTAAGAACATACAGATAAATCAATTTAGCAGCAAATCCCTCAACTCTAATTAGTTGAGTGTAAGTTACAATTTACACTTTCCTTTTTTTTAATCTCTTCTCCTTATTTGTTTACTTGATCTTAGTTGGTACTTTCTTAGTTTTACCATGGCTGGGCCATTTTAGTCTTGTGTTTAGAAGTTCTGACTAGGAATTCAGCACAGTCACTACCATGAACTGAATTCTTTTCTGCATTTGCATCTGTAGGTCATTGTCTAAGTACTGCTCATTGCAGTGTTCTGTTTAGCCAGTCTTAAAGTTCTTAAGGAACTGGATGAGATCTTCTCTGGGTGCCTGCCTGTGTACACACACTGTGCAAGCAAGGTTTGTATGGAGTAGTAATGACTTAAATCTCAACAGTGGCGTTGAGTGCACCATCAGCAAGTTTGCAGATGACACCAAGCTGTGTGGTGCTGTTGATAAGTTGGAGGGGCGGGATGTCATCCAGAAGGACCTGGACAAGCTGGAAAGGTGGGCCCAGGTGAACTTCATGAGGTTCAACAAGACCAAGTGCAGGGTCCAGCTCTGCTTGGGGCATTTAATATTGTTAGAAATCTAGACTTACCTAGTCATCTTAAATGGACAATTTGGTTTAACTTGCTTGAATAATTGGATATAGTCACTGCAATATTCAAAATATTAAACTTCTGCTAGTGGTCCATCAGCACTCCCAAGTCCTTTTCTGCAGGGCTGCTCTCTGTCTTCTCATCCCCCAGCCTGTATTGGTAGTGGGGATTGTTCTGACCCAGGTGTAGGACCCTGCACTTGGTCTTGTTGAACCTCATGAAGTTCACTGTAGTGAATGAAGTATGTGTGTGTATATATATATATATACATGAAATATAGTCCTATTTGTTTTCAGGTTTCTGAAATTTTCTGTATTTGAACTTTCCTTTTGATGTAGTATAAAAATGGATAGGTGAATGCCTTTAACATATTTCCTTTTGTTTACTTTGTCATTACTGTTACAGAGCTGTATGAATAAGAAATAGACTATTATAATGGCTTTGTATTTTTATTTGGTGTAGGTCTTCTACATTGTTGGGTTTTTTTAAGAGCTGGGAAACTGAAGAATCCTGTTAGGAAAATCTTCTATTTATTTCATTAGTCATCATCTCTCATATTTCTTCAGATTTATCTATAAGGAACTTAACAGGCCAAACATAGTTAATACTACATATAATATCTCTAAAAAATGCCAAAAGATACCTAAAACCAAAACACCCTCAAGGACAAAAAGTTTAGACATGTAATATTTCAGAATTAATAGGGTTTAATTTTAGGTGGATTGCATTATGAAGTTCTAAGTTAAATCAATCCATTTTACAAATAGTAAACAATATTAACTGTTGCATTCATGGTATCACTTCCTAGCTTCAGAAAACAATTTGCAGAACAGACGTCTGAAACTTGACTATGAAGAAATCACACCATGCTTAAAAGATGTAACTTTGATCTGGGAAAAAATGTTGAGTACACCTGGAAGGTCAAAGACGAAATTTGATGTGGAAAAAATACACTCTGCTGTTGGTCAAGGTAAGCATAGTTGTTGAGTTGTTGAAATGCATGTAAATTGTATTAGAAAAGGAATAGGGTGACTTCTCTTAACCACTCCTTATAACCAGATTCTCACTAGAGCAGTTCCTCAGGTTGCTGACTAAACACGTAACACTGTTCAGTATTTTCATGGTTTTGGGTATGCAAGCAACAGTGCCTTTCAGCAATAGCTGCAATTGTATTTCTGGGTTACAGTGCTTGATACTAGTTTTTGAATAGCATTTGTCCTTAGAGAAGAGTTGTACAGTACCTTAGTGTATTACAATTGTTGAAATCTTATTTTATATAAATTAAAAGTTGTAATCTAAGAAAAAACAAAAGCCTGGATAATATCAAAGAAATAACTGTGTAAATAACTGAAGAAACTGTCTGCACTGTTACCTGGAAGTTCTCTGTTCCATCCTGGGTAGTATGTATGTGTATAAACAGTATACTTGGATATCGCTGGAGAATTGCCTTTTTTCTGACTTGAGCAACACATTGTAACTGAAAATACCACTTAGTCTTCCTCAGATCTGCAGGGCTGAGCAACTAGCCCCTCTCTCCACTCCATCAAAAGTAATATAACCTACAGATATTTTTTAAATGTTCAAAGAAATTGGGTTATTACTCAGTGTTGTTTGTGCCATGGTTAGACCCAAAGGCCTTATGCTGGGTGCTGTATGTAGCTGATGGTGAAGATGGCTGTCCAAGGAGGTTTTTATAGAGCTACACAAAGTTTTCCAATGTGTAACGGAAGTATTAAGAATTCACCACTAGCAGAAGTTTAATATTTTAAATATTGCAGTGACTATATCCAATTATTCAAGCAAGTTAAACCAAATTGTCCATTCAAGATGACTAGGTAAGTCTAGATTTCTAACAATATTAAATGCCCCAAGCAGAAATCTCTGCAGAGTAAGTAAAGCTCATTACAACAGGTTCCTTCCATTCCAAAGGGCTTTGTCTAGTCAATATTTGAGCATGAAAAAAAAACCTTGATTTCTGTTGATAGTCTGATGCTGGCTTGTGTTGAAGTTAAAACTTAAAAAACTTGGAGTGATGCAAAATAAACAAATAAATAAATAAATCATTGCTTCGTAGATTGCTAATAAGAAGCACATACAAGTAGCCAGTAGATGGGGAAATTATCTCTAACTTTTAGGCTATTATTATACTCTGCTCTCTAGAGCCCAGTTGTGTCAGAATTCTTAGAGTGAACTGATGTCAAATTTCATACATGTGGAGAAATGAAAAATGCTTTTAAATTGAGTTTAGCAAGTTCTGGTTTAGACCAAAACCATTTAAAATAACTTGAGTAAACAAGTCAAACAAGTAAGAAATGTAAGCTTCAATAAACATGGGACATACAATAGGATAAAAAAATACATAGTTTTGATCTATAATGTACTCTATAGTAGATACTTAAATATAGTGTATTTTTTGTTTAGGAAGTAGTAAACTAGACACTTTATTTTACGTGTAGTGTGCATCATACAGGGGTAAACTTAATATCATACTTCCTTAAATGAAATTCTAATTCATTTGTAATTTAGCAGCTGTAAATGTACACTATTAAGTCAGTTCTACCCTGTGTGACACGTTCAAATTCACTGAAGCTCATGGCATTTTAGATGTGCATATAAAGATGAGAACCTGGCTCATTCAGTGTCTGAAACAGCACTTTCCCTCAGTGTTTCATGTTGGAGACTTTTGATAATCTCTCAGGCACCCAGCAATAGGACAAGGGGGCACGGGCTCAAGCTCTGCCAGGGGAAATTTAGGTTGGAGATCAGAAAAATGTTCTTTACAGAGAGGGTGATCAGGCATTGGAATGGCCTGCCCGGAGAGGTGGTGGATTCATCATCCCTGGGGATTTTTAAGCAGAGATTGGATGTGGCACTGAGTGCCATGATCTAGTAAATGGATTTAGTTGATGGAGGGTTGGACTTGATGATCTCGGAGGTCTTTCCAGCCCAATCAATTCTGTGATTCTGTGATTCTGTGTAATTGGGTTTAAGTTCTCTGAAGTAATTTACAGAAGTGTTCTTTAAATACACTTGTGATGTGAATTCAGATATTTTTACTAGCATTTCTATTAGCATTTTGTTTTCATTCAGTTATCTCTGGATTATGATAGAGTGTTAAAAATAAATATTGCAGAGAAGGCAGTGAAATTAATATATTTTGGTATCTTTCAATGTAAGTTGTATGCTTGAGTCATTTTTTTTATTGTCATATAGATATTACACATATATATTATAACAAAAAACCAGTCCAAAAAACTTTAAACCATTAATTACTTCAAACAATAGTGTCTGTTTCCAGTACTTACTGGATTAGACAGAATAGTTTCCCAAGGAATACTGTATTGATTTCTTGTGTACGTGATTTAATAGTGCCAATCTTGTGCAGGTAAAGTATGCATGTAACAGTAACCTGTCTGTTAGTTTCAGAGCTTTGCATATAGATTAAAATGAAGGCTAACATTACCAATGTGAAATAGTTAAATGCTGTCATCCCTTTTTATAGAGAAATAAATTCAAGCTTTAAAACGTTTTTACGTGTGCTAGTCATTCAGTAAACCAATAGCAAAACTAGAAATACAATACTTACTAAATAGTCTGCCTTCTGTTCTAGTCTCTAGATCACATCTTGTTTGTACTTGTTTATACTTTGGGTAAATATGCATCCTACCTTCCTAAAACTTATTTCTAACAATAATGTCAGTGCTATATTAGTGAAAAATGTTAATTGGTTTTATTGCTGTGCTTTATTATATACTTCGTGTGAAAAAACGGGAGAGAAGCATGTAACTTTTCAGAGACTAACTATTGCTATTTTTGCTGCATTTTCTAGTACCTTCTAGACTGGATGTAAGTGGTAACCTTAGGCATATCACCCTGTTTCTACCTTAAATCTCTCCTATTAAGATGCTGATGTCTTTTATTGTTTCAGGAAGTATAAGCACTGTAGTTTGATTTGCTTTTATGGACTACTGCAGATAGCAGATACATATCTGGCAGATACAGATCCTTAGTTCCTCAATCCTGTTAGCTCAACTATAGCAGAACCCTCAATATGACCAGAAATTACTGTTTTAATGACTTTCCTCTCTCAGGAGTACCACGTCACCACCGTGGAGAGATCTGGAAGTTTCTAGCAGAGCAATACCATCTTAAACATCATTTTCCAAGTAAACAACCACCAAAGGACATACCTTATAAGGAACTCCTGAAACAACTAACTTCTCAACAACATGCAATACTCATTGACCTAGGTAGGTAAAGTAGGAGTCTGAAATTAAGAGTTTTATGATTTCTGGAAAAGAATTAAATAAAAAAGCTAACACATAAAAAGCCTCTCACTAATAATAGAACTGCTTTTATCTGATATATATTACTTGACACCATTAAGAAAATGCAAAATCTGCATTTCAAACACAGGGGTACATTGCAACATGTGGTATAAGAGGTTGCTAGAAGTAACTGTAATACATCTGTATTTCAGATATTGGCAGTGAACTTCACAGGTGTATGGAATATAAATTGTCAAAAAGGAAGTCAATATTTAAGTGCAGACTGCTGAATCATGTACTGATCATTCATGTTGTCCACTGTTTGCCATCTCTGTTAAACACTTTTACTTGAAATAATGCGGAGGTCTTGTTTTTGACACTTTTTTCCTTTTTTTGATGGGTAATTGCTCTTTCTAACAATTTAAAAAAAAAAAGGCTCTTTTTAAGGCCTCTTATTCACACTGTCTAATTTTAAGGAGTACTTGGCTCTTGAGTTAGGGACAGTAAATTGGTCTGTGGAGGCACATATAGTATAGTTCATTGAGTTTAGTAGAGAGAGGTTAGGAAACAAGGTTCTTAAATTAGAAGTGACTAGTGGCTTCCAGGCAGGCTTTTGATCTTCTTGCATAGAGTTTTCCATTTTGCCTCAAATTTCATGTTAAAAGATCAAAAATTTTTTTGTAATGTTAGAACAAAACATGAGAATTCCAAATGGAATGAAATGATTGGTTTAGGGTAGGAGCAGAAGAGATTGATTCAGATAATTATGCCTGATGAGTGATCATCTATGCCCAGAGCTGTCCAGGGGCATCTGTTTTTAATGTGCAGACTGTCTTCTGTGGGTATTGAACTGTGAGATTTGTCAAGTTTAGGTGACCTAAGCTTTATATGGCAAATGAGATTATTGTCTCCATTTTTGCAACACTTGGTAAATTGAGTTAAAATATCAAGGCAGTGCTTAGAAAACAAGAATTTGGCAGAACATGCAGAAAGTGGCGTGAGCTGAGGTGGGGAGAGTGATAGTCAATGCCACCTTCACTTTCCCCTGCTTGACAGGCCTGCCAGGTTTCCACTTGGCACTGGGAAAGTAATACTCCAAGGAGCTGCAATGGCAGTTGGGAATATGTTGTTGAAGTGTAGGTGAATTGTTTGCCTCCAGACTTTGTCACACCAATTCTAGGACTTCCCCTGAATTGCACAATACCGGAAGCAGGTTTTTTTGGTTTTGAGAGAGATATGCAACTAGAGATCATGTGCTAGTAAGTACCCGTTGGTCGAGTTGGTTGGCAACCCAGCAGTGAACGTTGAGGTTCTGTTGCACTCAAGTGCCTCAGTAGGGGGTGAATAGTTTTGTGCTGGATTAGTGAACTGAACACCTTCAGCAGCAGGAAGAGGGATGGGACAACCCCTGGACAGCAAGTCAGTCTGAGTTTAGTTGGCTCACGCAACAGACTGGGGCTTGCTGGCTCAGCAAACTGTTCATATTTTCTGCCTGTTTTTTTCTCCTCTTAGCCATGTGCTCTGCTTGTAGAAAGAAATGACTGCATGTGTTGGCAAATTGGTAACTTCATGGTGGTTTTCATGCAAAGTGGGGTTTTTGCCAGAAAGCTCTTTGCTAGCCCGTTAGCTAAGGGAAGGATTGGTCCCTATTATTTCAGTACAGATAAAACTAGGAAGCTGGAGAATTCCAAGTTTCCTAGGGATTCACACTGAAATAAGAGTAACAGCAGAAGTGGATGGGTGGCTAGAAGGAATTTGCGTATTCTGACTTGTGTTCCTTTAGGCTATCAGAAGCATTTTATCTTAAATCTTTAACAATCCTTCTTAAAGCATACACTTATTCCTTGTGAGAAAAACCTATATCCTTGCAACATGTGGCTATAGTATTTTAAAAAATTTTCCCAAATTAAACTAAAGAGGTCTTGCTAATACAGTATGAGCCAAAGCTGTAATAGTATTGCTCACACTTAGTTGAATCAATGTATCTTCAGCTTGTAATAGTGCTTCCTGAGAATGAGGACAGCAGTGTGCATCTGGATGCAGAGGCAAGGTATAACAGCTGTTTTCCTGGCCCAGTTTACAGGTCATGGTGCTATTTCATTACATGGACAAGAACAAAGCCACAATTCCCTTCAGGCTTTTTTGTGTATTTCCTTGTGTGTCCTGACTTGCACAATCACTGCAGTCACTGGGGATTTCAGGTCCTGGACACCAAAGTCATGTTCAGTGAATGATTTCTGCCCTTGTAAAGGTAGTGTAAACTGGCTTCCACATGCTGTTGTTGTCCCAAATCTGGATTCTTTACCCGGTGTGCAAAAACCAGTTGACACAGAGATACTTGTTTTATTCCAGTGCTGCACAGAAAAGGGTAATAATTCACAAAGCTAGCACACCTGGCTTTTCTTTTCAATATGGGGAAGGAGTTGTTTGCTTCTAAGTAAAAGCTAAATTTCTTAAGTAATCACCAGGGCACTCAGAAACAAATCAGCATGTAAGTTTAGCAGTTCTTCTCCTCTTCCATTTATTGATTTTTAGAACTTCTTTGCAGTTTTATTCTATCTCAGCTTTTAACTTTTCTTCATGACTTAGCTGAAAGGAGCCTTGCTGCCTGAGTGGCAGTGCAAGTCTGCCTTTAGACCGTGTTGTAATAACTTGTCATTCAGGCAGAGATTTTCTTTGCAAAGGAACACTAGCTGCTTCTCATTTGGAAGCTAGAAATACTTCTTTTGTAACATTCAGCTCTGTGACAGTCTGACCATGGGAGACCTGCTCAGGAGCTGAATGCCATTGTCCCATGTGACAGGCTAGAGCAGCTACCAGATGGCAGAAGGGACTCTGCCCCGAGGCTATGTCTTCTTGAAACGGGAGCTCTGATATTATCTGGCAGCACAGCAGCATTCCAGAAGCTGAAGGGTGGGGTGGTATTTAACAAGTGGGCAACTGAAAACCAGGCTCCACTTAATACTAGAACAAAAGAAGCAGTAAAATTGTTGAGGTATTTCACAGGGAAATCTGATGGGGAGAGGGATTCTTTCAGAAAAGTTTTCCAAAAAACTCAGTAAAAGTGAAGCTTTTAATGCTTCTGTTCACATAAAGAGTGGTTGAGGTTTGAAGGGAGATCACCTAGTCTATCCACTCTGCTCAAAGCAGAGTCATCTAAAGAAGGTTGCCCAAGACCATGTTCACTGATGTTTTGAATATGTCAATAGACGGAAACTCCACAACCTCTCTGGGCAGACTGTGCTGGTATCTGGCCACCCTTACAATAAAACAAACAAACAAAAAAGCACAAAACCAAAGTAAAACCCACCACTTTTCTCTTATGTTATGGGGAATTTCCTGTATTTCAGTTTCTTTCCATTGCCTCCAGTCCTGTCAGTGTGCGCTACTGAGGACAGCCTGTCTCCCTCTTCTTCATTCCTTCCCACTGGATATTTGTGCAGATTGATAAGATTCCCCTGAGCCTTTTATTCTCCAGGCTGAACAGTCCCAGATCTCTCAGCCTTTCTTCATAGGGAAGATGCTACAGTCCCTTCATCATCTTAGTGGCCCTTTGCTGGACTGTTGAGTATGTCCATGTCTCTTGCTCCGAGGAGCACAGAACTGAACGTAGTACTCCAGGTATCGCATTACCAGTGCTGAGTAGAGGGGAAGGATTGTCTACCTTGACCTTCTGCCAATGCTTCTCCAAATGCAGCTCAGAAAACCATTGGCCTTCTTTGCTGGCTCATGTTCAACTTGACAACAATCAGGACTCTCATATCCTTTTCTGCAAAGCTGCTTTCCAGCTGGGTGGCCGCCAGCATGTACTGGTGCATGAGGTTTTTCTTCCCCAGTTGCAGGATTTTTGCACTTGCCTTTGTTGAATTTCATGAAGTTCCTGTCAGCTCATTTCTCCAGCCTGTCAAGATCCTTCTGAATGGCAGCATGGCCTTCTAGTGTATCTACCGCTTTTTTTGTATCATCTGCAAACTTGTTGAGGATGTGCTGCCCCATTGTTCGGGTCATTAATGATCCTCCGTCCTGGTTTTGGCTCGAATAGAGTTAATTTTCCTTCTAGTAGCTGGTACAGTGCTGTACTCTGGATTTAGTGTGAGAATAATAGGGATAACATAATGATGTTGGTTTTGCTACATAGTGCTTTTCCTGAGTGAAGGTTTTTTCAGTTTGCCATGCTCTACCAGTGAGAAGGTACACAAGAAGCCTGGAGGAAGCATGGCCGGGAGAGCTGACCTGAATTAGCCAAAGGAATATTACATATGCTTAGAATGTCATGCTGTGTATATGAACAGGGAAGTTGGCCAGGACGGGCAGATCGCTGCTCAGGAACTGGCTGACCATCACTCAGCAAGTGGTGAGCAATTGCATTGTGCATCACTTGTCTTTCTTGGGTTTTATTTGTTCCCATTTGTGCTGTATTCATTATTATTATTATTATTACTATATTTATTTTAGTTATCAAACTATTCTTATCTCAACCCATAACTTTTACTTTTTTTCCAATTCTCCCCCTCTTCCCAGTTGAGGGAGAGGAGTGAAAGAGCGGTGTTAAGGGGTTCAGATTGGGCCGGGCTGCCTTGATTGACCTCTGGAGTTGACCAGCCACGTAGCTTTTGCTAAGTGCTGGTCCCAGTGTTTGAAACTTCCCTGCCCAGCGCCTTCAGCGTGGTTTTTAACAGACCATTACATCTTTCAGCTTTCCCGATGGCTGGTGCATGGTAGGGGATGTGGTATATCCACTAAATCCCATGCTCTTTGGCTCTGGTGGTGACCAGGCCATTTTTTAAATGAGTGCCATTGTCCGGCTCAGTTCTCTCTGGTGTGCCATGTTGCCACAGGACTTGTTTCTCTAGGCCCAGGATGGTATTTCAGGCAATGGCATGAGGCACCGGGTATGTGTGAGATCCTGGGTATGTCTCCAGCCAGCCAGTTGTTGCTTCCACCATGGTAAGCACATAGCGCTTACCTTGGCAGGTGTGTGGTAGTGTAATATAGTCTATTTGCCACACCTCACTGTACCTGTACTTAGCCAGTGTCCACCATACCACGTAGGCTTCACTCTTTTACTCTGCTTGATTGCAGCATGTGTTTCGCAGTCATGGATGACCTGCAAAATAGAATCCAAAGTTAAATCCACCCCTTGGTCACATGCCCATCGGTAGGTGGTGTCTCTTCCTTGGTGACCTGAAGCATTGTGGGCCCATCAAGCTAGGAAGAGCTCTTCTTTGTGCTGCCAGTCCAAATCTACCTGTGATATTTTGATTTGTGCAGCTCAGTTGGCTTGTGCATTGTTTTGTTCTTCATCAGCCCAGCTCTTTGGCACATGTGCATAACCCTTACAGTGAATTTTTCTGTCTGAGTGGCAATGTCTTGCCGTATTTCGGAAGCCCAGATGGGTTTTCCTTTTTGCTGCCGATTGGCTCTTTTCCATCTTTCTAGCCATCCCCAGAGAGCATTGGCCACCATCCACGAGTCCATGTAGAGATAGAGCCTTTGCCACTTTTCCAGTTCAGCAATGTCCAAGGCCAGCTGGATGACGCTAAGCTCTGCAATTTGACTCTATCCACCTTCTCCTTCAGTGGCCTCTGTGACACGCTATAAGGGGCTGCATACATACGGCTGCCTTGCGCTTCCGATTCGTCCCAACAATGTGACAAGAACTGTCAGTGAAGAGAGCGTATTGTTTCTCATCCTCTGGCAGCTGATTGTGTGGTGGAGCTTCCTCAGCACATGTCACTGGCTCTTTTTCCTCCTTCTCAGCTAGACCAAAACTTTCACCCTCAGGCCAATTGGTGATTACCTCCAAGATCCCAGGGCAATTCAGGTTACCAATTTGGGCACACTGTATGATTAGCGCCATCCATGTGCTCCAGATTGCATTGGTGGCATGATGCATAGCAGGAACCTTGCCTTTAAACATCCACCCCGATACTGGTAGTTGTGGTGCCAGGAGAAGCTGTGCTTCTGTGCCAGTCACCTTTGATGCAGATTGGACTCCATAGGCCACCAGGATCTCTTTCTCAGTTGGACTATAGTTCGCCTCAGATCCTCTGTAAGCTCAGCTCCAAAAGCTGAGTGGTTGGCGTCGAGTCTCTCCAGCTACTTTTTGCCAGAGGCTCCAGGAAGGTCCTTTCTCTCCAGCAGAGATGTATAGCACATTCTTTACCTCTGGCCCTGTTCTGACTGGGCCGAGGGCTACTGCATGGGCTATCTCCTGTTTTATTTGCTCAAAGGCCTGCTGCTGTTCAGGGCCCCCAATGAAAGTCATTGTTTTTATGTGTCACCAGGAAAAATGGACTTACGATTTGACTGTATTCTGGGACATGCATCTTCCAGAAACCTGCAGCACCCAGGAATATTTGAGTCTCTTTCTTGTTGCTGGGTGTTGACACTGATGACTACCTCATTTGGGATCAGGTGTCATCCATCCTGCCACTTTACCCTCAAGAACTGGATATCTTGGGCAGGTCCCTTGACCTTGCTCTGTTTGATGGCAAATCCAGCATTCAGGAGAATCTGGATGAAGACCTCCTTTGCTATGTCCCCACACACAATGATGTCATCGATGTATTGCAGATGTTCTGGAGCCTTACCTTTCTCCAGCATCTGAATTAGTCCATGACAGATGGTAGAACTGTGCTTCCACCCCGGAGCAGTCAATTGCAGGTGTATTGCACGACTCACCAGGTGAAAGCAAACTGTGGCCTGCATTCTGCATCTAAGGGAATGGAGAAGAATGTGTTTGCAGTGTCAATTGTGGCATACCATTTGGCTGTCTTGGACTCCAGCTCATACTGGAGTTCCAACATGTCTGGCACAGCTGCACTCAGTGGTGGAGTGACTTCATTCAGGCCACAATAGTCCAGAGTCAATCTCTATTCTTCATTCAACTTGCTCACAGGCCAGATGGGGCTGTCGAAGGGTGAGTGGGTTTGGCTGATTACCCCTTGGCTCTCCAGTTCATGGATCAGTTTGTGGATGGGGATCACAGAGTCTCAATTTGTCGTGTATTGCTGGCGATGCATGACTGAAGTGACAATGGGTAGCTTCTGTCCTTCTACTTGTAAGAGACCCACAACAAAGGGGTTATTTGACAGTCGGGGCAAGGCAGTCAATTGTCTGGTTTTGTCTGCCTCCACAGCAGCAATTCCAAAAGCCCATCGATATGGGTCTTTGAAGTACCCATTCCAAAGGTAGTCAATGCCCAGGATGCTTGAGGTATTTGGGCCAGTCACAGTGGGGTGTTTATTCTAGTCCTTTTCAGTTAAGCTTATCTCAGCTTTTAGTACTGTGAGCTCACAGAGATGGAAATAGTTTCTGGCCCCAAGTGTCCTGAAGGCATTAGGGCACATTGCGTGCCAGTGCCGACTAGAGCCCTGAATTCTTGTGGCTCAGACATACCAGGCCATCGAATCCACACAGTCCAATACATTCAGTTGTCCCTCTCCTCCCGCTGGCTGGAGGCAGGGCCCCTTTAATCCCAGTTAGAGTATCTGTGCCAGCATGAGCCTGAGTACATCCAGGAGGTGCAATGGGTCAGATGGGTCATAGTCCTGTGTGGTTTGTTTCAATCTTGACCCATGGAAAGCTGGCACGGCACTCACCATTAGAGACTTCGCTCTGGCATTCATTCACTCCTTTAGCTCTCATACCCGGGCTGTCAGGGCATGGGAAGGTTTCTTGTGCCAACGATCCATGTCCCCATTATCCAGCAGGAAGTACCATAGCTTGGTTCGTGAGGGAGAATCACATGCACACCTGGGGGCAGAAGTAGTAAAGAATAACTTTAACAAAGACAGTGAAAATAGTAGGAATCAGCAAACCTCCGAAACCCACACCGGCACTGCAAAATGGCTGCTCGCACTGCCCCGGCACCCACAGGAAGCCTGCAAAAAATACGGTCCAGATGCGGTGTGAAGGAGATGTGGTGAGGTGGAGTAAGCCACTATGGTAGAATGGTGATGAGTTGCTGAAGGAATGGGGCCAGATAGATGAGATCAGGTGAACGAATCGCCATTCCACTGGGAGCCACTGCCGCCATGCCACGCCTCCTGCTGCATGGTCCCGAGAGAGAAAGAGCCTGCCCCAGAAGCGATGGCAAATGTATTCCAGGTGCCATGTTGTGCCGCATGACGTGGTTCCTGGCGTGCACTCGCATCCCATCCAGTCACGCTGTGGGGGGTGTTCGGGTGCTGCTGCCCATCGTCCCGCCACCACCTTGATGTGTGCCGCTCCATACAGTTCCGTGCCGCCGGTATGGGGTGCGTGGGCCGCTGGAGCTGGAGCTCCCTGCAACTGGGGTGTGCCAATGCGCTGCCCCCATCGCTCTGGGACAGGGCTTGAGCTGCCACGCCTGTCGCGGCAGCAACCACCGCTCCCCTGCAACTGCCCCAGCCACACCGGGAAGCCCAGCCGGGGGAAGGGACAAACCCCACTTAGGCCACACCGCAAAGCCCTG